>JASEVX010000434.1:70162-122662 GCA_031761405.1 Serripes groenlandicus | reverse complement strand
GAATCGTGTAGATCAGACAGTGTAGTTACAATATTGCAATAATTTAACTTCTAAGTATATATTACATATAGGACAAGTAGAAGTTACGGGAGGGGGTCTGCCTGCTTGCCTGCCTGTCTGTCTGTCTGTCTGTCTGTCTGTCTATATATGTGTGTATGGGTGCCTGTCTGTGTATGTCCGTGTGTGTGTGTGTGTGTGGGGGGGGGGTGTGGGTGTGTGTTGGTGGGTGGTATGTGTGTGTGTGTGTGTGTGTGTGTGTGTGTGTGTGTGCCCGGTGTTATACGACAAATTGCTTTTACAGTGGCCGATGCACCAAAGAATTTAAATGTGTCAAACATACAAAGTCAATCATTTGTGGGCAGCTGGACAAAACCAACCAATACCTTTGGTGAACATATGAGATATGTTGTACAAGTCAAGACAAGTGATGACCAATGTATTATTGAATTGATCAGAAAATGTAGTGATTGTAATGAAACATTTGAAGTAAGTATAATTTGAAATATACTCTCAACACATAACTGAATATGACTAAACCAAACGGTCAAAAGGTGTCATCTGTACATTGAAAAAAATCAGGAAATGCAGTGGTTGTACGAAACGAGTTGCAAATATACCTGTAGCTGGATTGGTCTACAGTCAAATAGTTAAGAAAACTTGAAATTCCTGTGTATCTGTGGCTTACTATATTGAATTAGGTTATGCAAGCTTTTAGGATGTGCGGTAAGTGTTTTAATTGGAGACTATGATTATTGATCCTTCGCAAAGAAAATGCATATGATGACAAAACTGGACCTAAGTTTTGTGGGCTTTGACTGAGGCAACGATCTGTCATTTCAAATATAACCTCGAAAATGGCTGTTGAACATACTTGTATTGTATTCTTTATTTTTTTTTCTCGTTCAAAAAAAATGAAATTTACCATCGCACAAATGATAAAAATACATTTTAATCAATGCAAGTATGAGATATAATAATATATCTATTAATGATGAAGTACACGAGTTATATTTTATTTAGCAGTACACATGGTGTCCGATATAATAATATAGTAGGTCTGTTTTTGTTTGTTTGTTTACCCTTTTGATTGCTTGAAAATATCCCAAACAATTTTTTTTTTATCATATTACGGTGGCCAGTTTACATAACGTGTGTTTCCTGGCTTTCCTGGCTTTCTCGCACAAGAACTCCACACCCATTTCCCCCAAGCCAACTGGCTTCTTACCTAAACAGATTATTAAGCCCATTGGATGCAAGACGATTACTGCTACTCACAAATACTTTTGTCAATAATAGAAAACAATTAATGCCCAAACCAGTGTTTTATTTAACCACCTTTGAATTGAATCAATTTGAACGGTTTGTATATTTCTACCAAAAAATAATAAGGATACCTTTATTTGAATTACTATCTCTCTTGCGACGATGTCACCGAAGGGATATAGGTATCTGCCAATACGTACGTGTCAAAATATCAAAAATCTCTCTAGAGACTTTATTTCTATCGAAATATTATTGAACTTCAAACAGGCTTCGTCTCTTGTACAGTTTCGCGTTTCACAGACCTAGGTGAAGGTGACAGTGACTATATGAGTGTCTCAACACGTCATCATTCTAGCGACTTCATTTATTTCCCGATTGTTGTGAAACTTTATACATATGTTCACAGGCATCGTCTATTGTACACTGGATGGGATTCCCTCAAACATGTTCAGTGCAATTAGAGATAGGACATGTTCGCGTTTCATTGACCGATGTCAGATGTCAAGGTCACAATTATTATAGTACAACTGTACAAAACGACATTGCGAGGTAATTTGTATTGACGGCGGTGCTCTTACTCGTATAAGAAGTAATTTCTTCCATGTTTTGATAATTTCAAGTTAGGGTGTGGGACATCAAAACCAAATAGGTTAGTTCAATTCTAGGTCTATGCTCCAAGGATATTGCTTGATAAACTGGCTACCTTCCTAAGTAGATTCGTTAGCCCACTGGATGCACGACGATAAATGCTATAATCACAAATACTTGTTTACACCCCCGATAATGGATGACAATCAATACTTGTGACCAACACGTCTGGCCGTCATGGGCTGTGACAGCTCAACGCTGAATCATGTATAGAGAATTCTTTGAATATTTTGATATGTCTCAGCTCGGATCAAACATTGGCAAAGTGGTCAAATGTACCTGGATTCTTTTACCTACACTATTCGAAGAAACATGAATGGGAAAGACTTGATTACCGATGTATGTGCTATTTGTTGTATGTTCAAAGAAACGACTCTTGAACACATTTATGTCAAAGATTCATCAACTATTTATAGCACATAACAACTAATTTGGCATCAGAGTTATACTGGACTACCAAGTAGTAAGTACTTTTTCAGTTCCCCAGAAGCCGAATGATATCACTACATTAGCCATCACACCTAATTCGTGCAATGTAAATTGGGATATAGATGGACCTAGGCCAGGAGATACCACTTTTGATGTGATTATCAGTCTGGTGTCACCAGCTACATTCGACGATATTCAACTTACAGGTCAGTTGCCAATAGGAAAATTATACGAGGTATTACAAAACTAACATAGTCGTAGATACAATTTGTGGTTATACAAAGCGGTTCTTAACTCGAGTGGCGGCAATACAATATCAATTATCAGAGCATTTGCAATCACATATTGCCTTATTACAAAGAGGTGTTCATAAATATATAAATAGTTAGTTCAATCTACTCAGGAAAAACATGTTGTATATCCACAGCAAGGCATTATATTGTTATATATCTGCTCACGGCTGTAAAATAAAGTGTAACCTACTTCCAGACTGTTTTAGTAGCTAATAGTATCATCTTTGTAATGCAGGTTTCGATAGAAGATCGATAGAAGAAAACATTAAGTGGGTTTAACCTAATAGAGGAAGTTTGGGATTACAATATGACTATTCGTGCCACAAATTCAAAAGGCAGTATGGAATCAGACACGATCTTATTCCGAACATTATCAGCAGGTAAATAGTGAAAATTACTTATATTTCAGTATAAGAAATATTAATTGTACCTGGTGACAAATATCTCCCATGGAAAGCTAAAGACAGACGACTGAAGTTACATAAAACAAATTAAGTATTTCATAATTTAGAGGTAAACAATCCATTTAAATTAATGTACTTATTTTAAAACCTATATACTGATATTCTGGTTTAAGACTCTCCGAAAATGGAAGATGCAATACATTATGTAAAGTTAGTTGAACGACATGTTTGCAAGGTTTTCATCCAATTCCTGGTTATTAAAGCGACCATGCCATTGGCTGACTAGGCAGGCAAAATTGTTTCAAATGTTTCGGATCTGATTGAAAACTGTTATCCACATTGAAACATAGAGGAGTGAAACATATTTCGGATATCTACGTTTTTTTTCTAGGAGGCACATGGAAAGTTAATTTATCGTGAGGCTAAATGTAAACTATTTAAATTTTAAAAAATATCAATGTCATTAAATGTTATCATTCCATACCATAATTCCATTGCTTTTCTATGTGCCAGAAGAGTCAGGAGAAGAAGGCGGTTCTAACGTTGTCATAATTTCTGTCGTCATTGTTGCAGCTGTTGTTGTTCTGGTAACACTAGTTGTAGTGACGAAAAGGGTTTTACGACGGAGGCGAATAGCCAAAATTGCGTGAGTATATGTAACATTATTGAATAATTGTGCTTACTATATTGCTGGGGGAAAAAGGACATCATGAAGTGCTCGACGAAGGTCTATCAGCCTGTATTTCCTCAGTATATACACGCACATCTTTCCTGTTATTTATTTACTATCTCAGAGGTAATCTTGCTACATTTACAGAACGGTTATGTCCACATGGAGAGTGAACAGACATTCATATCGGAATTGTCATAATATTTTAAGAAGGCTTTTAATCTTTAATTTTACAGTTATAGTTATTGCTGTATCAAATCTTGAATCCTTAAAGATAAAAATGTATTCATTAACAATAAGTTAGATGAATTAGAACAACATTTTCTGTAGACCGAAAAATCGTTCCATCTGTGCCCATCGAACGTCTTTTTAAAAACAAGAGGGCCATGACGCCCTGTAACCCTCATTTTAGTTATTTAATGTGAAGTGTCATGCCAACCACAACAACTCATTTTTCGGTCAGGTAAGCCAATACAAAGTGCCCAAAAGGACCAGTATAACTCCGCTACCACAGAGCCAAAACCCCACACCCTATGTTGTTTGTCTTTTGTCAAGTAAATATGACTTAGAAGGTCACCATAGAAATGTTAATGTAACAGTTAGTATATAACAAAAAGGCTTTTAAACGTTTTTCCCATCGTATCTCTATGTAACACAGATGACCGACAGGACGCGGCCAATTTTTTCCCCATGATTATAATATGAACAATATTGTTAGAGGACAACTAGACCATGCTACACACCAAATATCTAAGCTCTAGGTCTATCGATTTCAGACAAGAATATGTTCAAATCAATTAACTATATATTTATGTAAAATAGTTGTTCCCGGGACGGGGCCTATTTCGACGAAAAGAGGCATAATTTAATCAATATTTGTAATGGACTACTAGACAATGCTACACACCAACAAGCTAAGCTCTAAGCCTTTCGGTTTCAGACAAGAAGATTTTCAAAGTGGTTCCCCATCAAGTTTGACCCAAAGGGCATAAGTTTAAGAATCATTTTAGAGAACCACTTGAAAATGTCACACACCACATATCTAAGCTCTATGCCTATCGGTTTCAGACAGGAATATTTTCAAAACAATTTATTATATATCTATATGTAAAGTAGGTGTTCCCGAGGCGGGGCCCATTTTGAAATAGACTACTAGACAATGCTAAACACCAAATATCTAAGCTCTAGGCCTTTCGGTTTCAGAAAAGAAGATTTTTAAAGAGTTTCCCCATCAATTTTGACCCAAATGCATAATTTGAACAATCTTTGTAGAAGACCACTAGAAAACACACCAAATATCGAAGCCTTTAGGTTTCAGACAAAAAGATTTAAAAAGTTCAAACAGTGGTTTAGGAGAAAATGTTGTTTAAAGAAACTGTTGACGACGCAATACGGACGCGGACGACGAACTACGGACACAAGTCGATCCAAATAGCTGACATGGAGCACTTAGTGCACAGGTGAGCTAAAAAAGGCATTTGACAAATGAGTAGTATATATATGAATGAATATACAGACTGCATATAAATGATTGTACTATGTTTAACGAATTTGCAATCCGTGTTGAGACTCAACATTCAACACGTTTTGTATTTAATAAAACTCCACATAACAGAAGCATAATGTTGTAACATTAAACTACAAGGAAGAAATGCACAAATGTTTATACCGTTGTGCAGGAGTAAATTTACTGACATGATGTGCTCTTTTTAGATAAGTCTTTTTTATTATTTATGTTCTGTATCAAACCGTTTTGCCAACTGTTTGAATACGTCCACTTAACAACATTTATAACGAAGCACATTTTGTATTGAGTATAACCTTTTTATTCATTAATAATTGTAAACGAAATTTTGAAAATTGGCTATTGAGGCAGTTTAAATAATGAAAATATGGTCGGATTTACCGATTTATAAAGAACAGTGCGAAAAACTGCGAATCACAAAAGTATATGTACGGGATAATGGAAAGTTTGCGCTAACAAAATGAGCACGTGGTTAATTTGGAATGTTAAACAATACCCACCTCCAAAGCAGCAATATATGTGACGAATGTCAATTGAGCAACGCGGCATAGCCATTGAACTTGTCAATGCCGGTGTCTACCAATCTGAGGCTAGGTCCAAAATTCCCTTATTTCTAGTAATCCAAACAGAAATGGTTAAATAAATGTAAGCTACCAATAGTTACGATTGAAATAATCTTTAACCGTAAACTTATTGTTTTCAATAGCATTCGCAGGTTCGCGACGAATAGGAGTTCACTGTCACACGATACGAAACCTGATGCAGAAATACAGAGCAACTGGCAACGTAACATACCCCACAATCATGTTCACCGTCACGTCATGTCAATACGAAGGCATTGTCAAACAGTTATTAACAGTCAGATTAAACACACGCGCTAATAGACTCTTCTTCAATCCATGATTATTTTTCGACGCACCGCAGTTGCCATCACATTTATCAGTATTTGACTTGAAATTAGAATGATATGATGGCATATATCTCTTCAATATATTTTGACATTTTCAACACGATCATAACTATTTTAACCAAAATATGGTCAAGCATATACCTGCACAGTTATAAGTTTTGTGAAGTGTAGTACATGTGGAGAACCTGGCTAAACTGAAATACTTCAATGAACTATTTTGATTTTTTTCCATTTATGAATAAGACACACTGGAAACGAAATTAATGACGCAGAATCGAATATTCATCGGGAAGGAACAAAACAGGTCAATTCAGCAATGATTAGTTTTTTTACCTTTCTTATCTTTCGTTATGTCTTCGCTGTAAATAATCCAATTTAATATAAACTCTACTGGAATTTCACCGAATATCTTAATTTGATTATTCATAGACAACCATCAGAATTCGCCTTTGGTCAATATATGTTATTGTTATGAATAACATGAAATGTTATATATTCAAGGATATGCAATTTTGTTTTGAAGGTGCTTGCTTATTAATTAAAAATGTAATTGTATATGCATATTAAAGTGTTGGAACATAAATGTAAAACTGTATCAAGTGCAATACATATAGTTTTGGGATTAAGAGCCATAATACATATACTAGAGCTTATCTTATATAAATAACTAATAGCAGAACACACTTTTCAGAAGCATCTTAATATTTAACTATTGTTTTTCCTCTAATCTAATTATGATAATATAGAAACATTTCATGGTGAGTCCATTCCGCCAACTAGGTTCAGAGGCACATATGAAAAGAATTGTTAGAAAGAATAATAAATATATATATACTGTTAAATTAAATTGAGACATTCTCCTTTTCACGGACTGTTTACTGGTTCAGGGCCGGATATCGGCAAAATCTTTGCTACACTTAACAGGTTGTTGTGCACGAGCGTCTGGATTGAAGGCTGGATTAAGGAGATTGATGTCAAATGGTTATGTGATCTTACTCGAGTTAAAAATGTCAGTGAAACTATTCTGTTAAAGAAAGAACATACCCAGTGCTAAACTTCCTTACACTGGTTATGCTTCTGGTGTAAACCTTTGAAAACTTCAACTGAAAATGCTGGTCCAATTACAAATCAATTTCGCCGGAATATTCCATGCTTATTTACTTGATATGTCTTCAATTTCATGGAACACATTTTTAGACAGTCTAACATTTCATGGCCCGCTTGTTTGCTATTTCTCCCATACATTCGCAGATAGTGCAAGCGAATATGACTAATTCTTTTTGAAAAATTCATGGATAATTCGTCACTGAAACATTATGATATAATATGATATATATAAGCAAGTTTAAGAAATGTATTGCTGTACCTTTAACTTAAAAACTATAGATTCATATATAAACTCGATATATCTTAAGTATAGTATAATGATTTACAATCAATCGATAACATTTAAACCTATCAATAAAACCAATTCAGTATTGTATATATTGTTCATTGTTTTAATTGTTGTTCAGTTGTTAGTAAGGACATAATTATGTAATGTAAGACCGTAAAGATGCCATATATTAATCCTATCAGTTGGAACAGTTTTGTTTTAATCAGTGCGTAAAACTGTATCAAGTGCCATTGGGACAATTGCCGACAGACAGCCGCCCAAGAGTCAACAAACTACATAATGAAACAGGGTTCGGAGATATGACGTTCCTAATAACACAGGCCACTTTGCTAAAACAAAAAGTTGGAATAGGAGTTATATATTTTCGCACCAAACAAATCATATTCAATTGTTAAATTGTTAAATGGAATGTGCTAGGTGTTCACTAGGATTATGCTGGCACTCCCTAATCTGGAGTAACGCTCATAACCTTCTTGTTTTAATGCATAAATCAAAGCGTAAAAGAAGATCTCCCTTTTGTTGTATTTTAGCTAACTTGAGAACAAAGTGCTTGAGATGAGTCAGTGTGATCGCCTTTTGTCCGCCTCTCGTCCGTTGTCAACAATTGCCTTGTTAGCACTCTACAGGCAACATTTTGCATCGAATCTTAATGAAAGTTTATCACAATATGCAACACCATCAACTATTGGCCTATTTTTAGTAATTAAACAGGTTTCGGAGATATTACGTTTCTAATAACATAAAAGGCTGCTTCGCTGAAACAAAAAGTTGTAAGAGGAGAAACTTATTTTAGAACCGAACATATCAAATTAACAAATGGAATGTGCTAAAGTTAACTACTCCGTAACTAGGATTATGCTAACACACCCTTACCTAAAGTATTGCTCACAATGTTTTTGAGTTGAATTATTGTGACTGCCTTTTGTCCGTACCCTGTCCGTTGTAAACAATTGCCTTGTTCAACATTTTGCATTGAATATTCATGAAAGTGTATCACAACATACATCTCCATCAACTATTGGCCTAGTTCAAATAGCTCATGTCAAGCCCAAAACTAGGTCACATGATCAAATGAAGGAAAATCTAGATAACATTCTGGAATCCGCATTTTGAACTTGAGCATGTTGACATTATGTCAGAGTGTTTTTCTTTGTGATAGCTAGCCTATGTTTGAATATCGGTCAGTCATGTCGGGTCCAAATCTAGGTCACTTGGCCAAGTTGAAGGAAAATCAAGCTGCACTTTTAATTAGAGCGTGTTAAAACTCTGTAAGAATGAGGTTTTCTTTTATATATCTAGCCTAAGTTTTAATGTGGATCATGAAGCTAGCTTGTTTACTCTTTATGGACCGTAATATTTAATTGAGAGGCTGCATTTTTGACTGTAGAGTGCTGACATTTTGTCATAATATTTAACTTAATGATAAATAAGCTACATGTTAGGTCATGTCTGGTTAAAAACTAGGTCAGACGGCTAAATGTAAGAACAAATGGTGGACACACTAGAATTCATTGACTCAAACATGATGATACTTAGTCAGACTGTTTGTCTTGATGATATGTACCTAAGTGTAATTGAGGGTCATGTCTGGTCAACTAATGTCACCAGGTCAAACTTATCTCATATTTGGTGAATACTTTAAAGGCTGTATTTTTTACTTCCACATGTTGAAACTTTTTGAAACGTGTACAACATATCATGCTGGCGTATTCCCTTGTGTGATTATCAACCCGATCCCACATACATGTATTGCAAACTTGACAGTGGGTATAATGGTATCTGGGATATCTGGTTTTCTTGACAGAGTCAACTAAAACAAACCTGGGCAGTTTAACTAAGTTACTTACCTGATTGTTAAAAAATTATCAATAACTTTGGTTTATCAAATATTGTATTCATATGATATGTATAACCTATAATATATCATGTTTTCAGGAAAAGAAAAATGGTTTAGACTGTCTAGAATATTTTCCAAATGTTTATACTTCCCCCGCATGATTTGATATATTGATTTAAAACTGAAGCGGTCCTCTAGGATATTGTATGTTATTTTCCATTTAAGGAAGTAAACAAGTACGTTTTAGTTTACTGTCATACAGCTGTAGATAAGTCTTTTCAGAGTAAAGGGTTTTCTTGAACTGCATACTTCCATTATGACGGAGCACCTTTTGTCTGGTTATAGAATCGCATGATCACTAGTCGCAGTTTGAATATATTAGTTTAGGGACAATTGAGAAAACTGGCATTTGATTGTTATTGCCGTTTACTTTCAGTATGCTCACCTTACAAGCAAAATGACAAGTGACGAGAAATAATGACTTTGCTACATGTTAACATGTTCAGCAACTGTGGTGGATATTTCAAACAACATACAGGTAAGATACGTATTCCAATCTAAACAATCTAGCTTTACTATACAAGATGAAGTTGTTTACATGTAAACTGTGAGTAAATACACAGTCTCGGTAGATATCCCAGAAAATACAGTTTGATTTCATTTGCATCGATGTTATATAATGTGTGATGCTCCGAGGGGAAACAATTCATTGTGCATCCATGTTTAAGGATCCAACTAGATATTGTTTTATAGAATTTTTTTCGAAACCTTATATGATTAATTTGAGAAAATTGCAATGTCATATCAAGCTGTAGCTGATCTGTAGCTACACTGGGCGCAAATGCAGTTCGGTCAGTTTTTGCAGAACGCCGCGCAGTTAGTACATGTATCAATACCAATTAACGTTTTATGCAACTTCTATTATATCTTTGTTTCTTCTGTTAAAAAACCCTTTCTTGGTAGGTGAACACATATTGGACCTTTCAATGGAGGATTTTCAAAATATATTTGAGGCAGCCGAGGGTGTTAATCTCTTCAACAGACTGCGAGGAAGGTATGTAATTTTGATCATAAGTTCGAGCGGTGATCCAAACGTGAAAGACTTTCTCTTTAAATATAAGTTTAGGTAAAACTTAAAGCGAAATATATATTTGTTTATGCTCTACTAGGTTGTGACTTCATATTTTTAATAGTAGCATAGGTGTAGTAATAAATCGATGTAATATAAAGGATTTGAGGCCAAGGCGGGACATATAGTAATTTTACAAATATGTATCATTTTAAACTCTGTATATCTCAAATATACACAAAAGGAAGATAACACAAATGTACATGCCATAAGTTTGGTGTTAGGCTGTTCTAATTCAATCAATATAAATGTTCCGTGCTTACTATCAAAACATCACTATTGCCTATTGATGAACAAGAACGTATTTTACAAATTGACGTCAAATGAAAAAATGAACAAAACAAATATAATCTTTAGAAATGATAATTCAGTGGAGTTGTCAGGGACATGCGTCCATCGACATTATAAGCATACTATTTGTTCATAGTTAGAATCAATTTAGAAATTAATGCCACTCTGCAAGAGAGCGAGTTCTGATGTTAATAGGAACAGTGCATGCAAGTGTCGTTTTACATCATAACACAGTGTATTTGTTACACGCCATAAACTACGCATTTTGGTGAACAGTGTATGCAAGTGTCGTTTTACACCATAACACATTGTATTTGTTACACGCCCTAGTTTACTAATTTTGGTGAACAGTGCATGTAAGTGTCGCTTTACACAATAACGCAGTGTATATGTTACACGCCCTAGTTTACACATTTTGGTGAACAGTGTTTGTTTCTTGAATGTATTTTGGCAATGTCTATTCGATATGTTTATGCAAAGAATATGTAGATATAAACGGCATTAAGTGATTTAATGCCACTTTCAACATACTTATTTTCCTATAAAACGTCGACAACAAAATGACTTTACTATCGTGGTCCGCCCAACGGTACTTACAATGTTAATAATCTCACATAATTTCATTTATCAATGTACTGTTACATTTCCAATGTATGTAGCACAAAAAATGAATTGCAATAACATAATGTATATTTTCTAAAACCGTGATGTGTGTCAACATTATATCAAAAGTATTACTGTTTTAATATCACACCTCTCATGTATGTTTATATGTCTACACATGAATAACATTTGAAATTCAAATTCACACGGAAACCTTGAAATATGTACAACAGCTATGTTCAGGAGAAATACTACACAACATCCAAAAAGGCCTTAATTGCAAAGTCAAAGGTCGGTTTTGTGTGTGATGCGTATCTCTATTCTTTTTTTATTTCATTTTTTTGAAGAAGTAAAGTTCACTTTCAACAGTCTTGTTTTCTTGAAATATTTATTAGAATAAGCTATACGTCCATTCGTCATTATTTTAATGTCAAATATCAGTACAAGAGGGCTTCTGCAGGTATTAAGGGAAATCATTACATAAATGTTATTATAATATGCATTCGTACAACCACGTAAGGTGTAGTCGCAATACGTTACCTAATGTGTCTATGGCGACTAACATTTTCTCACTATTTGATATACTGCTTTTTCATTTACTTACTTTTGTTTTTAATTCAAGATATGTAAATTATACCCCGCCAAAGGTTAATGGGCTGTTGGTTTGAAGTTGACCTTCGTCCACCCGGAGCTATGTCTTTGATGGATTTGATTAACACTTTACTGAAATGTTAACTGTCTTAGGGACATGTCAGATGGCAACAATCAATAAGATTGCCTCAATAGCAAGAGTTATGATAAATTGAACTGATATTGGATAAGAAATTTAAAGATTTCAAATACATGAAAAGGTTAATAAATTACTTTAAATTATATTACTTTATACTCATTCAGTGTGCACATTGTTATCTCCCTTAAATCAAGTATATTGTATATGTACTGTATTTCATTTCTATATCACAATTACCTTAGGAAAGCTCTACAGGCCACATTGAAGATCTAATCATCATGGAAATTCGTGACATTTGTCATCTCCATCAAATCTCGGTCAAACTCAACGGTGGCTGCTTTGGGTTGAAAACTAGATCACAAGGTCAAATTTAAGAAAAACATATTGAACAGTCCAGAAGTCTCATTTTTCCGCAGATCATCATAAGGTTCCTCAGAAGATTCATCTCTATCAAATCCCAGTCAGGTTAAAACAAGACTCATGTTTGGTTTAATACTAGAACAAAATGCCAAATTTTATAAGCAATATTTGAACACATAAGAGGCCACATTTTCATCGAATCTTTATGTTGTTTGGTGTTTAACGCCGCTTTTAACAGTTTTTCAGTTAAAACACTGCGTTTCCTGGGTAAGCTGCCAGTACAACTGGTAAATTTATAATGACAACAGCAAGTCAATCGAAATGCTAACCCCGCAACCCCGAGCGCCCAGGAGGGCAGCCATTACTACCATTGCATGACTCGACCGGGAATCGAACCCTTTCCTCCCGCACCCTAGGCGAACGATTACCAATCTTTATAAAAATATCATCAGAACATTCATTTCCATCAAATCACTATAATGTTGAAAACTGGCTTATTTTGGGGTAAAAATTAAAGTCATATTGTAGCAAGAATTGCGAACTGGTTTACTAAGATGGGCAAAGCGTTCTTTCATAATTTGTATATTCGCGGAGATCTCATTTCGACGAACTCACTTGTTTACATGTATTAAAATTTAATTGCATTTAATCAATTATTATATAGGTTGTAAGTGCCCAGGAATGTATGAAACATTTATCGTTCGTATCAAATGTGAATGCATTTTAACGTCTATGAATGCGCACTCTGACATATTATCACTCATTTGAAATACTAAATGACCACGTACTGCATACATTTTTTAAAACCTACAACTGAGGAACAACTGAAACATTGCACAAATTATAAAACGGAAAATCTCGACTTTAATACATCCATTTCATATGTATAAAATAAGAAGCAATTAAAGGTATTCCAAAACCAGAAAAAGTGCAATTTGTATTCATGCTGCGTCATTCATTTTTGGAATCGTGTTTTATTCATACGGAGAAGACATATCAGCCTGTTAATTCTCTTGTAATATAATTCCCCGAGTGTAGCACAAATTGTATCAAAACATTTAAAGTTATATATAGAAACGATGACGCCATAAGTCAAATACGTTCAGCAGTGTCATTATGCAATATATACAATTCACTATTTGATATCATGATCAACATTATGTTTTTGCAGGGAAAACGATGCCTCAGCAGTTGATCCGCAGATGAATGACGAATACATTGAGACACATCAAAAATACAACGAGCTGTCTGACACCCAACGAGACGATGTTTCGATGAACACATCAAAATGGTTACATCACCATCTTACACGTCACTCTGATATACCGTGTGATCTAAATATATAATGTATTAAACATATATATGCATATGTATTAGTTTGCGATATTTTGAGAAATATCAAGTTTATATATAAACATATAACTTTATATGTTTTATAAATGTTTTTTATGACGATGTATTGTTTTTGAATGTATATATTGTTTCCTTCTTTTACATTTTAGTTATTTACTATATAATTGATATTCGTCTTTTTGATAAAAGAACATGTATTTTTAGTATAGGGTGTGCTATTGAAGAAGTATTCTGTAAATTTGCATTTTAATTTTGATCTGAAAAAGCTTTGGAGCAGTTCCACTCTTATTTCCATTTTTTTTAATTATTGACATTCACAGAATGGTCATAAAACATTTGACAAAAATGGAAAAGGCTTTAAATCTGGAAAGGATTTCGAAGACTTTCATAATGTTCCCCTATGTTCAATTACAATACTTATTATTATAAAGGGAGATATTTTATGACATAGTCACAAAACATACATATTGGGTGGAACTTACTTATACATCTTTCCATATATTTCATACTCTGTCATATATCCTTTTACCGGAACTTCATGATGTACTTTTGAACACATTTATTTCATATAATTTACTAATCCAGGATCACCGCTGCTTTGTATATAAGATGGCTAGCATACACATAAATACTGTTTCGTCTCGTCTTTCAACCATTTTACAGTTACTAGAAAGGTAATCTTCTAATGTACAGTTAGTTCCAATTGTCTTATTTCGAACATCCGTATGTCGCATATTTTTTAA
This sequence comes from Serripes groenlandicus, assembly GCA_031761405.1. Lineage (NCBI taxonomy): Eukaryota > Metazoa > Mollusca > Bivalvia > Cardiida > Cardiidae > Serripes > Serripes groenlandicus. The sequence goes on along the minus strand of JASEVX010000434.1, from coordinate 108,078 downwards.
ATTCGATGTATTGTGTCGTTTTTAATTATGTGTTCTCTGGTACTATTTTGTTCACCTTTATGTGCCTAGAATTGTAATGCTCGAAAGTTTCTATAAACCGTTATGTATGTTTCACCCTACATAATTTAAGTCCAATGAAATACATGTCTACTTCTTAAGGGAACTTATGGTTGAGTATAAAATAATGCTGACAATCACTACTCAGTGTCTTTATTTGCCAGCATAAACACATATTGGCTTAAAATTGGCTTAAACAAGATCAGTCGGATTCACAAAATATATATCAAAAATGCACTGCTTAATGTATAGTGACTTTGAATGGGGTAATATAAATGCAATAATTAAGTTTTAATGAAACATGTAAAAATCAAGGTGTAGGTTATAAATCAGTTTTCGTCAATATTTGCTATGAATGCGAAAGGTTAAACATTTACTTCAAATTTGTTTAGATAAAATTAGGGAACTAGATCCAGCTGTACAAATAACAATTGGAAATAAATATATATTCCTGTAAATCAAAATTAATTGATCCTTAAATAAATGGTCTTAGAAACCGATTAAGTTTAACATGGAATATTTACATTTAGAATCAGACAAAGAAAGCTGGACAATTGTTAGATATGTGATACCAAACTACTCTTAAATTTTGGGAAATATGTATGTATGTGATTTTGGATATGCGTGTATAAATATGTGTATAACAAGATATGTATATGGCCGATATATGTGTTTGTGTGTATATTTGTATATGCATAACACAGGAATAAAAAACTCATGTATATTTGTTATATACTTTTTTTTGTAGCTTTTTCGGCCTCCTTTTCCTGTAATATTTAATGTATAACTTTATTAACACATGTGGAAATGAAAAACACTTTTATAACAATACACACATCTTTAGTGTCGGATACTTTATAAAACGGTTTCTTTTATAAACCGGAAGAAACCGGTTTGATCCACTGTCGAAGCGGTTATGCTGGTGTGTCCTTTTCAAGACACGTTTCTTAGAATAGTACTGGTGTGTTCACCCAGGAATCATGAAACTAATATATATGATAGTTGATAATAATGTTGAAAACGGCGTTTAATACAATTAACATATGGAAAAGTGTTTTGTCATTGTTTTACACACACACACTAACTGACATTTTATTTAGATCTTATAATTAAATGTCAACGAATCATCAAGGACAAGAGCTATTTCTTAAACTCAATTACTAGAATACTACTAAATCCTATTATGCCAACATATAATAGTTTGGAAACAAGACATCGATTATAAATTGAACACGTAAATGACACAGTCCAAAATTCAAATAAATGATTGAAAATATAACGATTGCTAAAATGCCACCTGAATGTCTAAACTAGCGATCATCATGCATCTAAGTGTTTGTGTTTGAATGATGTCTTGTGCGCAGATTTCAACAATATAACAATTAGATCACGGCTCTTCCTGTGTTAATTACCTCACCACATGTCCATATAAACATGTTACATGTGCAGGATTTGTAATCCTCGCTATTCTGAGCACAACTTGTATACATATTTCGCATGACTTGACCCGAATATCGAATGATAGTCTGTTTCTATATATCCGAACACTGTTACGCCGAGTCGGTTCATGCACCTCGGCGGATAATATGCCTTGTACACGGGCACTCCACAGTGACCGCCTGAATCTTATTTGAGATTTGAGATGCCTGTTCACGCATGGACACTTATAACCATTTTGACCTGTTTAGTCGCATCACAGATACAAACAAAAATAGTATAATGCTGGTATGTATCTTACCAAGCTTAGAGCAATTTCGACCGGTTCGATCTGGACATTTTTTGCTCATCAATTCGTCAATTTCGATCCGTTTGTTGTGATGCATAGACAGATCATAGATATACGAAAGTCGTCAAGTCACTTAGATTGGATTTGCCGGGGCACCGCTCAAAGTCAGGTTGATGTTGAGATAAAATCCAGTAACATATGAATAAAATACGTTTATTGTCTATGTGTATACAAGTATACATAGGTATAAGTAACTAAAAGTAACTATTTGAACCAAATTATATACTTACCAGGATTGATCAGAAAGTTCGCGGAATATCATCTTTTTGTGATAATTACATATACTCTAAGTAAACGAAAATCAATAATCCCAATAACATTGCATGTTAACTGTGTAATTAAAAGACCGATCAACTGGTGGGTATAACTTTGATTTTGAACGCGTTTAGTTAATTATTGAATCGGCATTACAATAGTGTGTATGTAAGATACATGTACATGCATTTTAAGTTTTCAGTCGGATTATCTTATGTTCAAACTTGATATTAAAGCAGTTGTTAAAAACAAAGATTCATAAAGTTTAGTTAAAACTAAGTTATATATATCTGTGACTGCACATGAAAAGTACGTTCTTACTATTCATTTTTATTACACACAATATGTTCGTCATGGATTCTTAACCAGTTCTCGACCAGTCTGAGTGGAGGTCCCAAACTATGATCCCGATCTCACGAGAATCGACCCTGAGACCATCGGAGCACAAGACTACCACTCTACCTCTCAACCAGAAGTCGACGATCTTGCCATGCGTTTATAATATCAATCATTGTTATTTTTCGCACAATTAGGTCATAAATGTACGTTCATAAGGACAAATAGTATAATTTGTTTATCCCATGCACTAAAGAGTAAGTTTGATTAAGTAAGCATTTAAAAACGATTTTACCATTTTAGATGAATGATTCACTTTCCCGGCATCTGTTCTCACAATCAGATAAAATACTAGTGATGTTCTTTAACATAACAAAATAATAACACGTTTCCAAGCTAATCGACACATATTATGACCGAAATACCACACCGATGCGTATACAGTGTTAATATTGACTTAAGTAATACAAATAGTATTTCATTTATAATATCGAATATTAAAACAGAGTCTGAAAACAATATAATTTTATGCATGAAGTATATTTGATAACTGAAAAAATAAGCATCGTTCAGCGTTCATTTAGAATATATAATTAAAACGTGAATTGGGTATTTGTTCGTTTTGCTAAATACACAAACTGTATCAATTCAAAACTCACAGCTGTCATTGATAAATATGTATCGGATTATTTGGTCTGTTCCAGTATTGCTTTTAATTATTTAGAAATGTCTGATAAAATGCACATTCTAAATGTAAATGGAATTATCCTTCGAGTTTACAGTGCACTAATTGAATTATTTTTATTCAAATAAGACACAGGTAATTCAGGACCAATCATTACTTCGAGTTTAAGAAAACCTCGACAAAGGAATGTGTCAAATGTATCTATGTCTTATGGCTACTCCCTGCTTGTGAGAATATATCATAACAGGTCGGTTCATTAACATGTTCATTTTCCACGCATGTTCCGGATTGTTTTATGAAACAGTTTGTAACGAATTGTTTTTACTTTATTTATTCTACTTTATGTATTTTTCATCCCAACGAAATAACTAAAAAAGAAAGAACATTTGTTACAGTCAATTTTATTAAATATATTTTCTTCCGATTGTTCCTCTTTAATAATTTATAATGTCAGTTTTATTAAAAGAAATATCAAAACAAAACAAAAATCTGCGGAACTTAAGTAAAGAATACTTATTTCAGTCAATCTTATTAAATATGTTTATTTCTGATTGTTTCTCTTTCTATATGATCTTAAAAATTTCATAGGCATAACTTTGAATAACATATTATCAATAATATATTCTTAAAAACTTAACAAATTTTCTAAATTGGCAAACAAAAATGAAAAGTGCATTTGTTTCTCCCATTTTGAACTATTGGACCCAAATTTCGGAAATGCACAAATTCTGTTTTCAGTTTAAAACGTATTAAATTTCAAAAACAGATTCCAAAAATGGACATACATATAACAGGAATTACGGAGATCACAACATTAAACAAATTATAGATGAATGAGGGTTAATATTTATATTAAATCAATCGAATATAAGGATTGTAAGATTACCACAGATTAATTATTATATTACAAATACAAAGTATGACAAAACGTTAAGAACGAGCTATACATAATTTATCACGATTATAATCATGTTGCCTATTGAAACAATCTCTAGAAAAATATTTATAGGTTATAAAAGTACCAAAATATAGAAAAGCTTTAGCAATATTTAAAACTTCAATTCATAATTCAGCTATAAAAAGTTTTATGAACGATCCTCGAAACTTTCGATGCTAAAAAAAGTGTAATGTTAATCAAGTAGAATTAGGATATCATTTCCGTCTTTTCATCCCCAAAAAACTAAAAACATTTGAAAAGGTAAATAACTATAAATTTAATTATCTACAAAATGTCACTACTTTTTGTTTTGTTTTCTTTGTGTTAACATGTATGTTACTCTAAACATGAATGAATGTTTCACGCAATAAAGTTTATGTTAATTATATAGAATTCAATTTACATTTGGAATATCAAAATACATCACATCCACTATTCCAGAGTACTTAAACACTAGTTTAAGAAGTCAACCAGACAGACACGGTACACACTGATTTCAAAAGTTACCAGAATTATCTTTGTTCATACGGGATATCTAAGGGATGTGTACATGTGTGATGTATCCATCTCGACGTTTTCGTAAGGTACACCGTCACGTTTAGTGTCATCTATGTCCATGTAATGGTCATCTTTCTCAGCATAATCTGTTTTTACCTGTGGATCTTCTAGCAAATCACCGGTGTTGCTGGAACAGTAAAATGTTATTTTTATACAATGATATAATTTCTGTAATCATTGCATACGTGTAGTATTTATAACTAGTTTAACCGTAAACGGGCTGTATTACAAGTCTCGAGGGTTTTGAAAACATATTTGGAAACAATTAAATCATTTTGACCATCCGAAGTACAAATTTGACAGATATGATAACAGTGTACGTCACAACCATTTGCTGTTTTGAGTAAATTCAATCGGATAATCGTTTAGACGTTTCAGATAGCAGATACATAGCAATAACAAGTTTCATAGCTACAAATATATTTCCTACTAAACGTTACTAATGTGACTGTAATCTAATCTAAAAAAAGTCATCCGACGCGACCAGTGCATGTCCTCTTGTTCTGAAGACGAACTTTCTACGTCACTGCAAACGTTAACTCTGTAACAAGGCAGTCCAATTACCATCATATACAAACACATAACCTTTAGAACACATCGTATATTTATATGTGTTGGCACACTTCTGCCACCACATACCTACATACTAATCAAATGTAATATGACTAGTGAGTCACTTGACTATCATTATAATGATCAGATTAACACGATTATCTTTTAATTCTGTCGACATACTAACACATTAACATGACAATTGTCCTACTAACGCGTTAAATGACAAGCAGATCAGATACTTTTGTGAACATGAATTATCGTCTGTAAGTGCCAACAAATGTCATAACTTACCTTAATGGTATTAAATTTTTAGATATAGTTAGTGGTTAACGTGTTATGTCAGTACTTAGTCAGATAACTATAGAAGCTTGAATTACAAACACATAACCTTTAGAACACATCGTATATTTATATGTGTTGGCATACTTCTGCCACCACATACCTACATACTAATCAAATGTAATATGACTAGTAAGTCACTTGACTATCATTATAATGATCAGATTAACACGATTATCTTTTAATTCTGTCGACATACTAACACATTAACATGACAATTGTCCTACTAACGCGTTAAATGACAAGCAGATCAGATACTTTTGTGAACATGAATTATCGTCTGTAAGTGCCAACAAATGTCATAACTTACCTTAATGGTATTAAATTTTTAGATATAGTTAGTGGTTAACGTGTTATGTCAGTACTTAGTCAGATAACTATAGAAGCTTGAATTGCCCCCCCCCCCCCCCCCCCCCCCCCCCCCCTTAGATAGAACGATAATATCCTGAAAATTCTGGGACAGACCACTCAACTACACAGTACTTTCCCATGTAAAATTACGCATTTAAATCCTTCTGTTTCAACAACAACGAGTACTTCTCTACATGTATGTGTATTGTGTTCACTGGGCGTCAATGGTAAACAGTTGTCTGACCCGACCAGGACTAGAAATATGAACCTCTTGACTTTGCAGCGAACATTCTGCCCTTATACAAACACATAAGTTTCATTGTATAACAGATGACTTTACTACAGTGACTAGAGCTTGTGGATTTTGTAATCAGTTCAACTGCATTTCAAAATATCAGTAGATAAAAAATATAGCATGTTATAATATCTTAGAGTATGTATATGTTTACACTAGTATTACCTCCGAATTTGCGGATGGCAAATCGTACTGATAATTGACAATAAAGTGGATACCCAATGGAGCACATGTTTCATTCTTGTTTAAGTTTCACGAAAACAAGACTTCGCGTTGGTTATTCTTGTCACAATATAAGTGTACATTTAAGTCTTTAGAAAAGAACAAAACGAAAAAAGAAATCGTGGTAACTATATTTAGTCAACTGAACTAACAGTTTTACTACCGATATTACCTACCTTCCGTTCAACCTGTTGTAGAGACGTATTCCATCGACTGTTCCACATATTCTTTGAAGTTCATCCTTCGTTAGGCACAATAGATCCCCGCCTGTCATGGGGGTGTTTGAAAAGAAAAATAAGTTACATATACTTTTTTACATGAATATTTTTTCAATCAAGCTGATTCGATTTTAACAAACTGTCTTTAGTCTGATATCTGCCCAGGTAAGGTTTTTTCTTACGACAGCTATTTACACTTTACAGTATTCATTAATTTAACAATAGATTTTTTAGAAATATTTGAAAACATATCTTACCTGTATAGTGTTTGAAATATTGCCGATAGTTGCTGAAATTGTTAGCATCTAACCAAATCATTATTTCGTCACTTGTCATTTGGCTTGTAAATGGAGTGGACTGAAAGAAAACAACCTCTACGTCATATTTATGTTTAAACACCGACGGTTGAAGTCCCATTTGACCGTCTTGAAAATATAAATTTAACATGAATAAAAAGTCCTCTGGATCGTCAAATGGGAACGACAAGCTGAAACGTGCAAACCCTACAAATTCAATAATTAGATGATCGACGCAAATTTGGACTTAGAAATATAACAAATGTGATATAAGATCTTGTTGGTGAAATGAAAAGGTTCAATGGGTGCTCTTATTGCTTCATCTGGTTTTGGTATTCTCATAATGCATACAATCCGTTAAATGGAAAACAAAATACTCACAATTACCTGCCGGTGAAAACATCTGTAAACAATGCGGCATACGGCAGGTATAACTTTGATAGATTTTGAGAACAATTGTAAACATCATTGGTATTTGTCCCTCGGTGATTTGCATGTTCCCGATTCTGGACTCAAAATATTGAATACGGCATGCTTAGTATTAATTTAATTATATTGACCATTTAATATTGCACAAAACATCTAAGAAACCAGTCATCTAGATTTGACAGCTAGCGGTTATCTGTAAATGATTAAATTCAGAATGTCAGTAGAGACCTTATTTACAGAGATGCACGGTAAACACTTTGCAGATGTAATATATTAAATAACTATGGTTTTAAAGAAAGGTTAAATAACTTGCCTTTTGCAATATCTTTTTCCCAACAATATTTATAGCAGGTGTATTGGTTGCGATCCCTGTTTGTCTGATTGAAGAATAAGATTAAGTATTTTAGTTGCATGTAAATCACGGCCAGTCATTCAACTCATGTTTTTCCTCGCTTTCTCCAACCAATTATTTCCATACATTATTCTTTCATAGCAATTCTGACCCTTTTCACATATGCTTTACTTCTTAATTACATAATATACGCTAGCATTCGTCAATCAACTGACTTAAGTTCGCCGTGCCGGGATTTGAATTTGGTATAGGTGAAACGATCAAGACCAATTATAACAATTCATATGATTGCATAACCTTTCACCTTGCTTGCGGACTCTCTTTTCTTGTGGAAACAACTTTTATGGGTGTCAAAACAAATCTAATGATGGCATGCCTGCTAATTTTCCTTTTGGATATAACAATTCTCATGATTGCATACCCGTTATTGCATATACCTATATGTATGGACATAATCATTCTTATAAGTGTACACCCGTTCACTATTCTTATTGACATAACCATTATTATGATGGCATGTCTGTTCACTCGCATTTTGGACTAAACAATTCCTGTCGTTGCATACCAGTTAACGTACCTTGTAGACATAATCATTTGCACTATTACATACCAGATCACTATTCTTGTGAACATATCCATTCTAACGATTATATAACCATTCAGTCTTCTTGTGGACATGTAACGGTTTTAGTACCGAGCGGTTATAACATACAAATCAATAAATCAAATTAACAACAATATCCGTATCAAATTAGAATGGTAACAGATGAAAATAAATAGGTTTCAATAGGTTACTTTGACGCAGCAAAACAATATATATATATATATATATAACGTGAGTATGGACCCAATCACATTCCCTGTATGACCCTGTTTCGTTTAGGTAGTGTCAAACCTTTCAAATTTCACCGTTATTGTCATGATTTATAGCCTGTTTTTCGAACGTCGATCGTTTGCGTATAAAATCATTGTGACCAATGTTGAGAGAAACGAGTTAGCTACATGCTGGCATATAGCACTTCATTCAATCGTCGTTTATTATTTTGTATCGGACCAAAATGCAAACATGGATCAAATCTGGCTGACGAGGAAGTTGGGAGTTTTTGTCTACATATAATATTATCAGTTTCTTTTATTAGCATACCAAGTCGCTTTTCCTTTGAGTATAACAAATACTCGTTGTATAATCGTTCACTTTCTTTGTGTGCATAATCATTTTTACGATTGCATATCCGTTCACTCTCCGTGTAGACATAACAATTCATATGATTGCATATCCGTTAACTCTCCTTGTTGATAAAACCATTTTGTGAGTGCATACAACTTTACTCTACATTATAACATGACCATTCTAATGATTGCATACATGTGCCCTCTCCTTGTGTACAAACCCGTTCTTATGCATGACCGTATACACTCCTTATTTTTAAAAACATTATTATAATTGCACACCCGTTCATTCTTATTGTGTATACTATTGAGTGCATAGCCATTCACTCTCCGTGTTGATATAACCATTTATATGACTGCACATCCGTTCATTCTCCTATTGTACAACACCATTAGTATTAATGCTTAAGCATTCACTCTCTTTGTTGACATAACAGTCGATTCTTATGATTGCACATCCGTTCACTCTCCTTATGGATATAATCATTCTTATGAGTGTTTACCCGTCCGTCCTCCTTGAAGACATAGTCATTCTTTTAACGCAACACCAAATATATGAACTACTACACCGAGAGCTCGGTTGACCGGTTCAGCTGTAAAATACACGTACGCTAATTTTCGAAGATGTTTTTTAATATTTAAATGAACACAATTAAGCAACACATCCGTTAAATACTTACGTTCGCCTCCATCGTAAAATACCTATTGTCAGTAAAGTAATCACAAATGCAACAACAACAGCTGATACACCAACAACAGCTATCACGACAATGTTAGACCCACTTTCCTCTCCTGGCTCGCCTAGAACAGAAATGACCCAGGCTCCAACAAAATGTATTTCCTTAGGAACATTCATAAAAGTAGTACCAACCATCAATCAAAACATCTGAATTTGTAATAGTGACGTTGAAAATGTCGGTGTAAGTGGTTTATGAATGGTGAAATTACAATTGCATGAAGTAATAAATTACAATGTTTCTATCAATTTCGAAAGAACAACATTTTGATATAGGACTTTTGGCACGCGTTTCGACAACGTAACGATCAACCGCAAACCAATCACAATTCAAACTAGTTCTTACTAATCTTATGCAAGAAAGTCGCCATATTTAACATTTTAGGGCCAAATGCCAGTCTTCTTTAAACAAAATCGTCCATGCTGTAAGACCTGGTGAAAATGCAACATGTTAGTTTAAATGAAATTTGAATCAGTGATATCAGATAGCTGTTTTGCACGATTTTATACTTTCCCACATACAACAAAGCAGCTTAAAAACTTTGAAAACATCGTGGGAAATCTAAAATCTCTTAAAATGAGACAATTCTCCTTTCCACACAATGGTTTCAAAACTGCATCGAGTTGAATCATTCGATACTCTACATTTTCAAAAATGATACATCTTTTTTTAAACTTATGGAATATCTGTAAAAGAAAGTATCCTTTTTAAAAAGAATTTCCCCTTTCGTCTCGAATTTTTGAAATGTAGTATATACTTCAAATGCGTTTTTAAGCGGGAGGATGGTTAAACCTTTTCCGTGAAAGCTACTTTTTAAGATATAATAAGAATAGAGCAATCCCTGAAAATGAAAAATTTAAACTTTTCACACATTGTGTTCAAACATTATTCTGGTTTCTTTCGATACCCTTCATATTTAAACGTTTTGCTACATATACTGTTTTACCCTTTCCCCTCTACAGACGCATTTTGACAACATTTAATGATAATAAACAATTTCGACTTTTTTCACAATGTTTTATCATTAGTCAATTCTTATACTTTTATTTATACAGATTATCAATATATTTCCCTAGAAATGTTTAATGAAATGCTGTAGATTTGTTCTTTATGATAAAAGTTTAAGCAAACTGTAAAAATGTCAATTCAAGTAAACGTTTTTGCCTTCAAAGATTATGGCGGTAACATAACCAATGTCACTGAATGCGTTTATAGAACGCCTCACTGTTCATAAATGCCTTCAAAAAAGGATCAATAAATGAATGTTCAAGTGATATTTGGGATTAGCAGTGAGCCCACCCCCTTGCATGTCTATCTTAATCTTAACATACTCTGCAGATATGCAACTGTGTCATTACTTCCCAAAAAATTCAAAAAGTGACTAGCCTTTGCACTTTTACTTTATGCAGGACTATTCATGTATTTAGAATTTTCAAAACCGAAACCAACCCGGGCATCATGCTTTCAATGTGGAAGCTCTAACCGCTAATGATTTGATTGGAAATACTTTGAAATATTTAAGTTATTTATATGTGGCCAGCTAACCCAACCTTGTATTTTGGCACCAGTTCACCAAACAATATTCTTCACAAGCAAATGAGTACTATCTGACATGGACTTTTTATCCAGTGAATGACGGTAGTCAACATAACTTGTAAATGATCCGAAAGAATGAATCAGCGACGACCAAGCTGGTCAACTGACTAACAACCCCTGCATTAAATGCTTTCGTTAACTGATACGGATCTGTGATTCAGGAACAGGTATCATTTGAAAACAAAGTTAACGACCCGTGACGGATGGTCTGCGAGCATATCATACTCAGGCGAGCTTCAAGTGATAATGAGGACAATAAATGATTTAGATTTCTCAAATATATCTATATTTACTTTCTGCATCTGTCACTACAGTTATGTCGGCCAATCTCCCTCTACCAGCGTAATTAACAGCGGAAACTGACACTTTGTATGTTACATCAGGATTGAGACCTGTTATAGTGTAGCTTTGGGACTCATTACTATCTATTGAGGTTTTTGATACTAGTTCTTCAACTGAAACTTCTGCTGGACACATGTTTCCCAATGTTGAAATCTGACATGAAATGTAAATACACATTACGATTGAAGTAGTCACGATGATTTAATAAGCTTTATTTTTTGATAGTTTTTAACAATTAACCGAGATTCCATTTACAGAAAACTGAGAAACATCAAAGGAACATTCCTGTTTATATAATTTACATTTGTCAAATTGTTTATGAAACGCACATCGGATGATAGCACACGACCAAGGTCCATTAGACACGGCGTGAACACCACGGGTAAAAATCGGTCCAATTTTGTATCTTTGGATGGAATCATAATCAATGCTCGACTTACATTATAAATTAACATATACTAAGTCCAACCTTTGAATGCAGCCACTGCTGTTGTTATTAGATAAATCAAAACCATCCCATTTTGTCAAATCGGAGTATTCATAATCATTCTACGGCTAAAATAAATATTTTAAAACATATACTTACATCAAACCTTTGAGTACAATCACTACATCTTCTAATTAGTTCCTTCACACATTGGTCATCACCTTGTGTACGTATTTGTACAACATATCCAACATGTTCACCAAAAGTGTTGGTTGGTTTTGTCCAGCTTACCACAAATGATCGACTTTGTGTGATTGACACATTTAAATGGTTTGGTGCATCAGCAACTGAAAGATGATTTGTCAGATTAGGCTTCTATTTAGAATATATCTTAAAACAAAATGTGTTTATTTGACAGCTTTTCATCAATAAAGCACATATTCCTGGTTCACAATTTACTAAAATGTCTAACCTTTGTGCTTAACATGACAGAATATATTCTGTAAAACAGACACACGTCAAAATGCAACATAAAATCAAACTTGGCAACACATTTGTGTTCACAAAGTCGTATACAGATTAAATCATTCTTAAGTAATTTGCTGAAACATCAACGGCTAAGATGATCTAAGCAAAACACGTCTGTATAACAAACCTGTGTTTACATACAATGCGTGTTATTATCTAGCTGACTGTATTGGATATGTGAAAATGAGTTTACGGGCTATGTGCCTATATATGAGAGTAAATGAACGAGTTAAAAGGCTTTGAGAGTATTGAGACTTAGATCTTGCACACAAAGTGACAATAGAAAAAGGATGTACCGGACTGCATTTAGTAGCTTAAAACGAGTATCTACTTTTAAATGACGCATTCATTCTCGTATAGTACATGACCCACATATTGTATTATATTTAGTTCTGACATAATAGGAAACTTTTTTGAGTTATATATATTTGCCCTTAGGTAAATGGATGACATCGTTGTAATTGAGGGATGAACTTAGTTGGTTGACAATGAAATAATGAAGGAATTATTTTGGCATTCCCTTGCATTAGTAGCTTGTTGGAAAACACCTACATCACTACCATTTTACTATTTCTGATCACAAAATTGGCAAAAAGGTTAAAAGGAATTAAAACATACGTGAAATGTTCTTTTAAGGGTTTCATGGTACTGACTGGTGATTCATATTGGTAGGACAATTTGTCCTCTTTTTAAGTGTTAAAGCTGCTTTCAATAAATGCTTCAGTTATATAAATGCTAATCCCACAAGGCAGCTCGCCTATGAGAGAACACCATAATAACCATTTTCAAGTATTTTGTCTGATCCAGCCGAGCATCGAACGTGCGACCTCCTCCAACCGAGGTGGACGCACTGTCCCTCATATGTACAAACCACATTGGTATCCTAAGACATTATTTGTAAAAGTCATGAAGAATGACTCAATTTATTATATCAATCTGTTCATTGAGCGAAAGAAACTGCTTTCTCATGGGATAGGCAGAATATTAATTTTGGCAATTATGTCTTATGACCATAAACTTGTTTTATCCATAATTGCAAAGCTATTCCAGTATGTGCTTTATTAGAAAAACTTTCATATTTCCTGAATGTTAATATGAAATCTGCATTCTGAAGGGATTTTTTGCCCAGCCCCGTGTATACGATGGGGTTTCTTGTATATGTTCTGGTATATGTGTGTGAAGAATATGTGTTATAGATGGCATGGAGGTGTTTTTTAAAGTTTGATCGTGTGTGCAAGTTAAAGTAGGTACAGGGTATTGACAATTGGGCCACGTTCTGAAAGGTTGCTTTAAAAGGGTATCCTCATTGAAGAGACGTGATCAATCTTATTTAATACATGCCATCCTATCCCCTCATTTTTATCGAATGTTTATTAAGCAGATATATTGTTGGTGCTTATTGTGTGATATGCAGGGGTGCTATTGTAATCCTTACTATAACAACCCATCAAGGGTAAGGTATGCAACCTAGCTACAAATAAAACTCAAGATAGTATGCCCATGATTATTGTGACCAAGATTCGATAACGAATTAAGAAAGTTTTGCTAAATGATTGATATTCCCGCTTGCGTGATTTGAAAGAAATCTACTTTTGCAAAGCTGTTGTCGATATGACTACTGTGTTTAAGATTGAAAACGATTTCTCAAGTAAGAGAGTGAACAGTAATTTAGTTAAACTTTGTTTATCTTATTGGCCGTATCTCTGAGGTATCTGGGGCGATAAAATGGAAATGGACATGACGGAAATATAATCCCCAAAATCATCTTAGCCTCGGACGAGTGATTGGTTAACTTTGTAATGCGAATGATTGATTTGGATTACTCATCCTTGAATGCTTCGTGTTTAGAGACAAACTTGAATGCACCCCAGATATGCTTAGTCAAATTAATATTATTTGCTTTTTAGGGCCTTTTAAGACATACTGTATACTGGTATAAGACATTAATAGTTAGTTTTACACATGTGCATAAACAATTTGAAACTGAGTTGCCGCCATAGCCACACGACGACAGTGCTGATGTAATATTCAGGTTTAAACAGCTGATGTTAACCTAAATAAATATAAACATTTTAACAATTTCTAACTTATGACCTAAAAGCAGTTCGTTCTTACCTCCAGGTGGCGCTGTGACAATCTTTCGTAGTTCAGTTCCATACTCTCCTTCTAAATTGACCGCATATACCTAACAAAGTACAATACAAAGGGGAAAAATCTAAATTAATATATACACGAAATTGACAACTTTGTTCAGTTTTTAACGCTGACTTAGAAGCTTTATAGTAAATGATTTATGAAACCAATGTAAGCGGTAATTACTCTAGAATGTTATTCTCCTGTTACAGACAGTCTTTGTTAATTTTCCAATACCATTTGTTGAGCCTTTTTATTTGTTTATATCGATATGTAGATACTATAATTGTAGAACAGTATGGAAGTGGTATATTTTTAAATGCTTTTCTTATAAAAGCCTAGTTTACACATGAATAGACATATATAACTCATGTTTCTAGGTTTAATGCCACAATCTAATATATATATCATCTTTTGACCTCTTGGCACTATGTAGTTGGTACTAAAATGAATAGTGTTTGTGAGACAATTATTTGTAGTACTTTGATAAATTGAAAATGTGTTTTTATCATAATCAAATGTTTACATATCCATATTTAAGTCTTAAAATAGCATAATATAAATGAAAGACTCAAACCGTAAATTCATATGTAACCTCTGGTGTAACATCCAGTATAAATTGATACAAATAGGCAGTATCAGGATGTGTGTTAATTGTCAACATCTGAGAATTCTGAAAGAGCGGTACGAACAAAGTTTAAATATTTCCTTGGGAACCAAGATCAGCATGGAATATGTCTGGATAAAAGTATACCTTACATGTATGATAAAGCAAGATATTTCAGTAGATCTGAATCACACTCTTGGAATATTTGATTTTAAAATTGATAAATGGAAAAAACATGCTTAATGTTGTTTGTTTTCTGCAGTTACCAAAGCAAAAGATGTAATCATCATTTTCAAGATTTTACGGATCAGGAGTGATCAAATCGACCCTATATCTTTACGCATTTGTGAATAATTCTATTATTATTTCTATGTTCAAAGATGTGTCATCCCCCGTTGGC
This sequence comes from Serripes groenlandicus, assembly GCA_031761405.1. Classification (NCBI taxonomy): domain Eukaryota; kingdom Metazoa; phylum Mollusca; class Bivalvia; order Cardiida; family Cardiidae; genus Serripes; species Serripes groenlandicus. Next base: position 92,467 of record JASEVX010000434.1, on the reverse strand, counting down.
AGGGTTTTGGATGAATCAATATGACGTTAAGTTAATAACGGGCAAGTAAGATCAGAGGAAAAGTTTGTCTTTTTTACCCTTCAGAGGACATTGAATTTACACTAGCTATGACAGGATGTCATAACTAAATTCTTGACATACAACCAACTTCAGTCATTCACAGACTTTCGAAGGACCCTAGAATTTCCCATTCTTTTCCTGCATGGACATGGAAATTTCGCTTGTTCAATGACCGTTGGAAAATGACAAACTTACCTAACAAACATAACGAAATAAACTACATTCGAAAGTGAAGTGCACATAAATGTCATACAAATCTTACAAATATTATACTTTTCGGACTCACCGTATCTGTCGACGTGTTATGAAGAAGTACAAAGCGAGAGATTGCACTGTTTCTTTCCATTACAACTGGTAATTCCCACTTGACCTGTAGTCGTGTGTAATCTCCACCTGGTGTAGCGGGTATGACTTCAAATTTATTCACAGGTCCCGGTGCTTTAACAAAATGTTTTTTACTAAACATTTGGCTAATATGTGACAGAATTTCAAATCCAATATTATAGCTAAAACAGGCATAATGTTGATAACTCGGCAAGAGATTCTTTTGTGGAAAACAAATTTGCTCAAACAATTCTTTTCTTTCTCCTTTTTCTTTTGCCTAAAAATCATTCTTTAATCAGTTTTATTTACTTGTTTCCGGTGAGAATCTTCCAAACTGATAGGGGCGAAAACCAGCTGATCAGGTAAAATGTTGAGAATGAAACAGTTGAATTTCGTATTTCGAGTCATGTTTTAAACTGATTGAGTTTTGTCTCGTCTTGCCCTTATATTTATATTCGAGATTTAAGCGAACAGGTTATAACAATCTATTATTCTGACACATTTCTATCAATCAGCACGAGATATAAGATATAAAAGTTGCTTAAAATATTTAACCTGCTGATAGTGTTTGGAATGTGAATGTATCTGACTCCATAATGCCTTTTGATGTAGTTGCACGAATGGTCACATTGTAAATCCAAAACTCCTCTAAACCATTTAAGATGTGGGATCTGGTAGAGAAACCTGAAGTATAAAGGTCACAGTATCATTTACGGAAACAGACAAGAAGAAGTTCCAAACTAATATTCAAATAATTGAACAGCTACGGAATTATTAAAATCAAATGTCTAGCTGTGTGACTGTCACATGCATGGGTAAATATAACATAATATAACCAGTGGTATTTGTTTATAAGTATAGCTCTGATGAGGAGAATATTTTGTAAATAAAAAAATCCATTTATCTAAACTGTGGAGTCCATTTTGTGCTCAAAAGGGTCTACCAGAAGATATCTTTTAAAAGCTTTTTACTTTGAGTTCTGATGACAATATTGTGAAGAAGCGCAGAAATGTTGAACATGTTAGAAGGAATTACTAGCGAACATTCGTGTGAAAGTATTTTAAATCGGACAAGCGTTTCAAATAAAAGGATTTGAACACTCAACAGGCAACGCACAGACGAACGTGATCACACTATTTCACCCTGCTTACTTCTTTCTCCAGTGGAATAATTAGCTTGTTTAATAAGGGAGTGTACTCGCAACATGATATGTTTGCAGTGAGATTTTTAACACACACTTTGTTTGAAGGGGTTTAACACAATCTGTTTACGGAACTGTGTTTTACAGCAAAGTTGCTGGATATTACAATACACTTTGTTTGCGATGGTATTATGTCAATGTTATGTCAATGTTACTGTAAAAGACCTCTAACAAATGGAAGCGGGTGGGGGGGGGGGGGGGAATATTTCTACTAACCTATCAGTCTCACATTTTCAAATGTAGCTGGTGACACTGGACTAATTATAATATCATAAGTGGTATCGCCAGGCCTCGGTCCATCTATATTCCATGTTACAGTGGACGTGGTTGGCGTGAGGTCTGATATACTGACATCTTTTGGCTGCTGAGGAGCTGACAAAAACAGTTATAGCATGGTTGACCAATTCTATTTTCATCTAATATGTGTATGCTTTTTTTTTACAATTGTCTACTCTGAAAATGTTTGAGTCAAAACTGTGATAGCTGTAATGATAATTATTGTTTGACCTTTTTTGGTCGTAAATATAAAGGAATTTGACAGCAACACTTTTGGTACTACAATTCCAGTTTTTTCTCAGACGGTTCATAAATTACTAATTGTAGGCAGACGATTGGGATTTGAAGTGTAACGGGATACGGGTCCTACACGGAGTTAAGAAATCGCGGGTCACTCATCAAAGCATTAATCACAACGGACATTGGATAGTTTTGTGAAAATGCCAACCACTCTACCAACATCGCTTTAAAAGCGGCTTCTACCAAACGGCTGTATAAGTGGTATTTTTGCCTATATTTGTATTTAAAGTTAAAGTAGGCTGTTATAAGGAAGACGATTTTCGCAGTATTCACTGAAAGGCCGAAGTCCCTGGAGGCCATTAGTGTCAACCAACCGATGTTTTAAGCTATTTTGTGTATGCTCATACATATCTTTAGTATGATCCAAGCCCGGTCTCCTGATCTCAAAATGGAAGCTTAAACCATAACACAGCTGATTTGGTTTGAGAAGATTTGTAATGTTATGCTATTTGTTCTTTTGTTGGATGCTGAAGTAGCCAGAGGTCGACAAAGAATGGATTTATCGCACAAATACTCCACATTACGTTCTTCCAAGGCTACTAGCTTCTGTGCCACATATACAGTTTTAACATTTTTGTTTTTAAATGAAAGACGAAATTCCTGTTGTCAATATCAGAAAGAATTAGCGGTAAAGCCACAGTCCTAAACAATGGATTGATAGTCATCGTGCTACTGGCTCGGTTCAGTAGTGCAGCAGGATGATTCATTTGAAGAAATTGTTACAACTGACAGAGTGATCAACATAGTTAGTTTTGAAACCTTATGAAGAGGTGACATTAAAAGGATCCTTATGACATAAGCTCAATAGGATAATCCATACATTATACAATATCTAAATTTACTTTCTTCATCTGTCTGAACCGTTACAGAAACCAGCCTCCCTCTACCAGCACCATTTACAGCAGACACTGACACTGTATATGAAACATCCGGAAGTAGACCTGTAACTGTGTAACTTTGCAAGTCAACACTGTCTATTGAGGTTTTTGAACTTTGTTCTTCCATTGAGAATTCTGTCGGACACATATTTTCCAATCTTGAAATCTGAAAGGAAATGGAGATACAATGCCCGCAATGAAAGTAGATCATTGATGGTCATTGATGGTTGAAATTTTAAATTTTACCATCTTTACAAATATTTTTAAACAATGTACTGAACATATAAAGGAAACGAAAACTGATATACTTATCTTCAATATTATTATATAATACATCATTTGCACTGCAATACAACAAAGTGAATATTCATTCGCTTTGTATTCATTAATTTATTATTTAGAGGACCATGTGGCTATGTATGGCTCACCTCAGTATTTGGTGAAGGAACCTTTCTACCAATTAAAATAGCATTTAGTTTTGCAATTAACTTCTTTTCTGATGCCACATTATTAGGAGTTCTGCACAGAATCAAAAAATGTTAGTACAATTTGGATAGAAAAGTGCCAACAGAAATATTCCTGTGGAATTAGTTGAAATTGGCTCAGATGGTGTTTTTTTTAAAGACCGACAGACCCCCTCGATGGTGAAGTGGTAGAGGGTCCGCCGCTTTGGGTGCAGGAGGTCGCAGGTTCGCCAAAGACTTAAAAATGGTAGTAATGGCTGCCCTCCTTGGCGCTCAGGGTTGCGTGCAAGAAGTATGGCTTACTGGCTATTGTCAGGATAAATGAACCAGTAGTACAGGTACCTTACCCAGGACAAACTGTGATATAAAACAGCAAACAAATTAAGGACCCACAGAGGATGATGGTCCACAAATAAGGGAAATTTTATACAGGGTGATCATGACAGCTCAAAACCACAGGCTTTAGCATTTAATTCAACTTACTTTGTGTGCACAACATTTTTTCAAAATCATGAGATGCTGAATGCTCTCGAATGTTGTAGTATATGAGACAGGCCATTTTCCAAGTGTTCTGGTTACTTACATTACATATTTAGAACAAGCATTGTATCTTTTAATCAGTTCCAGAACTTATCTCCTATCCCTATATATAGTACCATAATCTTTGCTCTGCTTACATTAAACATTAACATATACTTCTACCAAAGCGTGACTACAATCAATGCATTTATTTTCTTACTAGTTCTACCCAACAGAAAGCATTACCCTTTGCTCATGTGGAATATTCATAACCAATGTTCTGCTAAGATTATTTGTTAAAATATACTTACAACAAACGTTTGAGTACAATCACTGCATTTTCGAATTAGTTCCATCACACATTTGTCATTACTTGTCCTTACTTGTACTACATATCCCATATTTTCACCAAAAGTATTTGTTGGTTTTGTCCAGCTGACCATAAATGATCGACTTTGTATGTTTGACACATTTAAATTGTTTGGTGCACCAGAAACTGAAACATTACTTATCACATTACTTATCATGTTAAGAAGAGATCTGAATATCAAGAGTTTATATTTAAAAGCTAACAAATCACAAGCATATTCCTAGTTCAAAATGCACTCAATTCTCTCAAATAAATTTCTTAACCTTACAGTAGAAACACTCTAGAAATTGAAACCATGAGTAAACAAGAGTGCAAAACTGTCACAATATAAAAACATAAAGGACCACAAGTCTAGAGGATCCAATGTGATCTGGCTAGAAATTCAACTTGGCAATACATTTGAGCCCAGTAGACAGGATAAGGATTTCCTAAGCGAGGGCTATTCTAATTAACCCTTTCCCACATATGACTTTGAAGCCATCTAAGTGAAGCAATAAAAGTACAACTTAGTACTAATGAAGGTTTTTTTTTAGCTATTACTTCTTTTGTCACAACGTTTCCTCACGTTTTCTTCTGCGGATGTATCAAAATTAGCCCAAAGGTAGGAGAGGATTGAGTGCAAAAGCGCTTAGTTGCATCATTAAGCGATCGTGGGCAATTATTCCCACTTATGATCCCATTTTCACCCTTATTATGTCATTACAAATTTGATCATAAGTGGGAATGAGCTGCAAATGAAAAAGCCTATCAGTAAAGAACATGTTTAATAATGCATCAAATTGTTGAACAATTTCAAAGAGGACCACAACAGGAAAATAAATTTATTTGAAGCTTGGTTGATATTGATTCAATGGTTTAAGGGATGTTGTTAGAACCTACAAATTCCATTTCCCTTTTATGATGCCGCCTGGCAGCTATATCTTTCAACCAACTTATATGGCTTGAACAAATTATGTACAGTGTCACATTGCTGCTAAACTATCTTGAAATCAGACAAGAACTTTGATAAGAATTGAATCTTAAAGTTTTATCATTTTGCCCCTTTCTGATGCTGTATGGCGGCCATGCTTAAAAAAACATTGTAGAAGGTCACTCAAGGAACATTTCTATCAAATTATCTTGGAATCAGACAAGCGGATTCAGAGAAGAAGAATTTAGAATTATGGCATTTTTCTCCCTTTCTGGAATTCTAAAAGTTAATTTTAGCCAATTTATGATGCCACCTGTATGCTTTGTCTTTCAACAAAGCATTATTGCTTGAAATAATTATGTAGAGGGTTACTAAAAGAACTTTTCTAGACATTTATCTTGAAATCAGACACGCACTTTCTAAAGAATGGAATTTTATAAAAAAAAAGTGTCACTTGCCCCTTTTCTGATGCCGCCTGGCTGCGATGGTTTTTAACCAATATTTATGACTTGAACAATATTTGAAGAGGGCCACCCAAGGATATTTCTATCAAATCATGTTTTTGAAAGAGGACCACCAAAGGATTATTCCAGTGAAGTTCGTCCAGTAGTTTAGGAAAAGATGTTTTCAAAGCTAAAATTTAACGACGACTGGCGACGACAGAAAACAAGCAGAGTCATAGAATAGATCACCTTGAGCCTTCGGCTCAAGTGATTTAAAAACCAATAATTAGACCAATTTGAAAGAAATGTCGAAATAGAGTAATTTTCTTTTCTAACAGTACTTTAAAGTCATGTGATAACACTAATAAGTAGCTTCAAGTAAAGATACAAACACTTACCATTGGCCCGAGTAGCACAAAAGTTTTCAGTAAGTCTAGTTGGGCTGGATTCATAAATTTCATTGATAGCAAAAACATTGAAGTAATAGTATGAACCTGAAACAATTTACATTGGTTTTACAAAAAAATAACCTAAATAAAGTATCCATTACAGTTATGACACAACATTATTTTAAAGATAGGATTATGGTAACATATCTTTTAGAATTAGAATCACCATCACTTATCAATAAAACTGAAATACTTTCAAAGGCGGCTTGTAAATCATTCACAAGACCATTGCCAAAATATACCAAAATACTGATTTATCACAAGACCATTGCAATCACAAGAAGACAAATATTTAACTTGCAAATGACCCATTATTCAAAACAAAGTAGTGGTTTGTTACCAAAGTAACTTGACCTGTAATTTAAACATAATTATTTCAAATAAAGGTATATATTAATTGGAACATTAACTCATTTAATCCAATAAACCCTCTCAAGAGTTATTATTCATACACCGTTACATCCAACTGATTGAGAGGTAAGCGGTCAGACCGACGGACTCACTCCGATATACCCCTTTAATTTCATGAGGTATAATTTTTGAACTTAGGATAGTTCCAAGTCTCTGCTACCTTTTATAAGTCACTGGTTTGAATACTTACCTGCAACCTGCTGCAATTGTTTAATCTTAGCACTAAGTGAAAGATCAGCCAGATATGATATTCGTCTAGCAGCTTAAATACTTTAAGAACATTACCTGGTTGTAGACCTGTTATTTCATACTGAAGATCTAGATTCCAGGTTCTCTTAGTTTTAAATAAACCATCACCTCCAAAAGGGTAAGTATCAATTCGGTAATTTATCAAGTCTCCGTTTGGTATTAAAGGTGTTTTCCATCTTATCGTTATAGATGTATCAGTTGTCATATGACATGTGACTGAACGTGGTTCCGTTGAAACTGAGATAGGAAAAAATACAAGAAAATGTGTAAAACCAACGTTTAATTAAATTTAAGCGAGAAGTTGATCAGAACAAGAGGACCATGATGGTCCTACAACACTCATATAAATTTGACAAAAGTTAAATAAATGTTCAATGTTAGGCCTTTACGGAAAAGGAGCTGCTCTCTGATGGTAAGATGACCCCCTTAATTCAATCAATAAATTAGTTTTACTGAAACCAAAATTAGATGAATGGTCGCCCGGACTAAGGGCATGTCGCCGCGAGGAAATTTATTTATCTCGATTGCAAATAAGTCATACATGGCTTACACATTTATTTCTGCTAAAGGGAGAGAGGAGGCTCCCCAGTGTGTACCATGCTATGTCCCCTTTACTATAAACATGTATGTGTTGAATGTGTAGACATAACCCTGATTCGCAGCAGGTATTTTAATGTTTCTTCTTTAGCAGAGCTTTTCGAGACTATTAAAGTGGAATCAATTTTTGAATGTCTTAACATTTTTAGAAACATTTATGTGGTTTTTTTTATGATTTCTTTAATTGCGTGAAGTTAACCGGAGTAGCCGGAACTCCAGCACGCCGGCTACTCCGGTTGTATTAACCAACCGAAACTCCGGCTACTCCGGCTGTTTGAACCGGCCGGAACAGCTGTATTTCCTATCACTACTGCTGCAATAACCAGCCGAAAAAAACTATAATTCCGGCTATTCTGGTCCTCATAAAGGTTAAACAACATGCATTATATGCACACACATTGTTTGTACATTTTAATATTGGCTGGATTGTTATGCTGAGACGGCAACTAGTGAATCTCGTAGTCCTTGCACGAATGCAGAATCAAACCTGATTGGAGCAATTCTATCGGCGCTCCAGATGTTAAACTCTTTTTTAACTCAAACAGGACGGGTGCAAATTCCGAAAATCAAACCAGTATCAACCAGCCGGAATAGCCGGAGTTTAGCCAACTCAAGCTGTATTTATCAGCCGGAAAATTCATTATTTCGGCAATTCTAGCATGCCTGAACTGTCTAAACGGACAAGCTTGAATTATATGAATTATGTGTGAACACATTGTCTTGAAATGTTATTCTTGGCTCGATTTGTCATATAATGCGACTCGAAGCCAGATCGGGATATCGGTTGCAGTAGGCTAAACTCTCTAACTCGAACAGGTGCAAATTCGGGACTTTGTTAGGAAATCTCAACTCTGACCGCCGGCGCAAAACATGTCAGGATGTCGGCTAAACTCTTTAACTTAAACATGTCAGGTGCAAATCCTGGAAAATCCTAATGAGTTCAATCAGCAGTAATAGCCGGAGTTCCGACGTTCCAACAACTCCGGCTGTATTGATTCTGGCGAGCCTGAACTGCCTTAAGTGACAAACTTGAACCAATGAAGTATCTGGAAATTATCTGGAAATAGTTATACTGTCTTGATTGTGTACTTAGTGGGACTCTTAGCCAAAGTCGGCTCGGCCCAACTCTGACCTGGTTTTGCAGTTAAAATCTGTAATTCGAACATGGCGGGTGCAAAGTCATGTCCCAGCTCTGACTGTGCAAAGCAGCCGGTTGACGCAAATCAGCTAATGAAACACGAAGTCAGTTTGGGCCGCTTGCATCTGGCATGAATTTATAGGCCGCTCAATCAATCTACTAGTATCTCGAAAAATCGATATCGGGAGCCAGTCTGTCATAAGTCCGGCTGGACGGCATCCAGTGTGATCCGAAGCCAGTGTTTGGTGCCTTCCCCTGACACGTGCCGGACGGCTGGGTAAAGTCGTGCAATATACAGCCGGAGTAAGACTGAAAACTTTCCCAAAATGCTAACTTCATCTGATCATTGCAGCCAGCTGCCATAAATCCGGGTGGACGCCACCTAGTGCGACTTGGAACAGGTGTTGGGCTCTTCCACCTGGCATATATGAATGGGCCGCCCAATCCATCTCTCGAACATTAGGCACGTTAACCCAAGGGTAAAAAGTACTTTGTCAGCCCAACTCCGTATGGTTCTTGCAGCCGGCTGCCATAAGTACGGCTGGACGAAACCTAGTGCTACTCGAAACCATTGTGTGGTGCATTACCATGATACGAGCCGGACAGCTTTGCTAAAGTCTGTAACTGGAGCAATATGCAGCCGGAGTTGGGTTGTAGACTTGGCCAAAACTTCATCTGAACATTGCAGTCAACTGTGATAAATCCGGCTGGACGCCACCAAGTGCGAATCACTAATCGGAACAGGACGGGTGCAAAATCGGGAGTTTGTTGGGAAATCTCAGCTCTTGCTTGGCATAGCAACCGGCTGTCGTAGCTTTGCGAAACGTTCGTAATGTAACACAAATCAGTTTTGGCCGCTTTCACCTGGCATGCATCAATGGGCTGCCCAATCCATTTATCTCAAACAATAGGCACGCCAAATACATCTGGCGACTCAAATCCAGAGTGGGTTGCCTTTCCCTAAAACGTGCCGGACAACTGGCCTAAAGTATGTAACTGGAACAACATAAAGCCGGAGTTGGGCTGTATACTTCATCTAAACATTGCAACAAGCTGCCATAAATCCGGCTGGAAGCCACCTAGTGCTACTCGGAGCCAGATTGTGGCACCTCAAACTGACACATGTAAGAATGCCGGTTTCTAATTCGGAACTTTGTCGGGAACACAAAGTCAGTGGCTGCCATACATCCGGCTGGATGAAACCTAGTGAGACTCGAAGGCATTGTTTAGTGCCTTCCCCTGAAACGTACCGGAGTGCTAGTTAAACTCGAGCAATAAACAGCCAGAGTTAGGCTGTAGACTTGCCGAAAATTCCAACTTCATCGAAACATTGCAGCCAGCTGCCATAAATCCGGCTGGAAGTCGACTTACTAGTGAGACCTGGAGTCAGAATTCAGCACTTCTACATGACACATGTCAGGCTACCAGTTAAGAATTTGTGCAAAGTCGGGACTTTGTCGGGAAATCCAAACCTAGGCTTGGCATAGAAGCCGGCTGACACAACTTGGTGAAACGGGACCTGGTGCAACACGAAGTCAGTTTCAGGCGCTTTCACCTCGCATGCATCAATGAACCCTCATATCCATCTATCTCGAAAAATAGGCGCGCCAAAACGAGGGTGAGAGCCAGTCTGTCGGCCAAACTGCGGCTGGGTTAAACACTAGCTGCCACCTAGTGCCACTCGAAGCCATTGTTTGGTGCCTTCTCCTGATAAGTGCCGGGAAAATGGCTAAAGTCTTTAACTCGAGCAATATACAGCCGAAGCTGGGCTGTAGACTTTCACACAATACTAACTTTATCTGAACATTGCAGCCAGCTGCCTTAAAACCGGCTGGACGCCACCTATTGCGACTCGGAGCCAGACTGTAGCACTTGTGAGGATGCCAGTTAAACTCTCTAATTCAAACAGGACTGGTGCAAAATTGGGAATTTGTCCAACTGATCATAGCAGACGGGAACGCCAATGCTGTCGGCCCAACTCCGGCTTGGTTTTTCAGCCGGCTCCCATACATTCGCAGTGTGTGTATACCACGTGACTTTTACGTCACAAATGCTACGGCTGACAGAAATATTTTACTTCGGTTTAGAAGTAAAAACAAAGGTAACTTTTTTATTTCTTCATCATTTCTAATGAAACATGGCGCAGTCTACGCCGCTTACACAGCCCTATCTCCGGTTTTTCAACGGAGTTTGATTAGTGGTTTAGTTTCTTCAAACACTTCGATGAACCTTTTCTAAAAAAATATTAATATCGCCGACAGCCGGTGCATTATCAAAACTGGATTTTGAGAACAGGTTTGTCGAAGTGTTTGAAAACACTTGTACCTGACACATATCAGGATGCGAGTTAAACTCTCTAATTCGAACAGGAAGGGTGCAAAGTCGCACATAATTCATATGGTACAAGCTTTTCCGTAAAGACAGTTCATGCGAGCCAGAATTGCCAAAACTATGAATTTTCTGGCTGATAAATACAGCTTGAGTTGGCAAAGCGCCGGCTGTTCAGGCTTGGTTATACTGGTTCAAATTCCCTAATTTGCACCCGTACTGGTTGAGTTACAAAAGAGTTTAACACGTGTAGCGCCGACAGAATTGTTCCCACCAGGTTAGATTCTGCATTCTTGCAAGGCTTACGAGGATTTAGAATCAACGTATTAAAATATACAGACAATGTTTTTCCACATAATGCATGTCGTTTAAGCTATAGGTTGACAAGAATAGCCGGAAGGATGTTTTTCGACTGGTTAGTACAGCCGTAGTAATAGGAAATACAGCTGTTCCGGCGCCGGCTGATACAGCCGGAGTAGCCGGAACTCCGGCTACTCCGGCTTACATCACGCACATGATTTTCTTAGTTTACTTTTGAAAAATGCTCATTTTAACTTGTGCTTTTGTAACATTTCTTGTTAATACTTTGTTTAAGTGATACTTTACATATCGCTACAACTCGCGCGAATTTACTAAATTTGTTTCAATGCTTGATTCATTATTTCTGGTGCATTTACTCATATATATTTTTATATTTGTATTAAGTATTACATATTCATAAGTGGCCTGTTTGCTTATATACTATTTTACATTTGCTTACATGCTGTTGTTTTCTCTTAATGCTAAGTATCACATACATCTTGTTTGATTAATTTAATTAATAATCTTGTTTGTTTTTTTTTTTCAATTTAAAATGTTATTAATACATCATTTACAGTTGTTAGAGAATTGTATTAAGCGCCCAAAATGACATTAGATGGCGACGGCCTTAAACACCAAGTTTATTCATTCCCTTCTGGCCATTGTTATCAAAGGATAAAAATAGCTTGAACCTTACCAAGGAACATAAACTGTAGCGCCAAATTATTTTCAAATAAAACCTATACTTTTGGAAAATAATACATTTAAAGTTTTTATTATATACATATAAGCAAAAAAAGCTTTGCCCCTGGTGACGATGTTAATCAACGAATCTAAATAATTTGAACAATCTAAATAGTAGATCACCCAAGGAACAATTGTGGAAAATAATTTTCAAAATCAGGTCAGCACATTTGGACAAGAAGTTGTTGAAAGTTTCCGCAGTTTTCCATTATTTCTGATACCGCAGAAACAAAAACCCTACACATAATGAAATTCTTTAAACAGTTTTGAAAAATGACCACTTAATGAACATTCCTATATAATTGTTTTGAGATTGGACAAGTAGTTTCACTGAAGAAAAGTCGAATTGAAGGCGGACGTTGGATGATAGACAGACGACAGACATGAAGTGATCACAATATGTTATCCAAAGCTCTGTGCTCAGGTGACCTAAAACAACACTTAAACCATTGGATCACATATCTGGTTAAAGAAAATTATTTCTGCTATTTAAGCTATTTAGCACCATGCTAGGATCATGTCTGTACAATGTTAATGGAACGTTTAAAAAGTTAAAAGTGACAAAGGAGAAGTCATTTGAATAATTATTGAGAGATGCCCGATGATGGGAAAACATTATATTTAGCATGTAGTGCTTATTTGAGCTACAAATTGCAGCACAAAAATGCTCATCTAAATCCAATGTTTGCACAAAGGGTGGCATAGCAAAAAACAAACCTCTGCATTTGTTTATTTGATTATTTAACACTTACAGGAAATTGAAACTTATCCTACCTCTAACTACAGTTTTAATCTCCTCTGTGTGAGTATCACTTCTCTCAACATAACTTCCATCAAACATTTCACTGACAGCAGTTACAGAAACATTGTATCGGTGTCCATTTTTAATTTGATTATAGGAAATGGACACCGACGCTGTATATGATGTACCGGACGCAAGTTGTGTATCATGTTCATACAAAGTCACTTCGTACTGGGCCACATATCCACTTGGACTATTCCATACAATGAGTATGCTTTGATCATCAGCATTCAAGTCACTAAACTGTGTATTTATAATTCTTGGTATTTGTGGTTCTGAAAATAAGAATGTTATTATATAAATGTTTATCACATGACAATGCTTGTATCCGATCTAATATACCCATTACGGATTTCTTTATATATAACGTGTGTAATATAACATGAATGAAGTACTAGGAAAATTACGTCACGTCAGCGGTTTGACGTCATAACGTTAGTCACTTGAGCGGCAAAACCTGTACATTTCATCTAGAAATATGGTAAATGTTAATCACATTTTATCGTACGCCTCATATAAGTCACGTTATGAGTGTTTGTTTATAATCACTTTAAATAAACTCCTTAACTAAGCTGAATATGACCTCGGCATAATTATTGGTGTCATTTCTTATGCGGTTACTTGACGAAACTAAAATAGCCGTGGAAAACCTGATTTTCATTTTGCTTTTCGTGTGTATATTTTTCTTTTTATTTACTTGGCATTTAAGACTGTTTCGCCCAGATTGTCACTTAAATCCAAAAGAAAACGTCATTTGAATTGCCTTTGTATTATCTTACCAACTTCTTTTACACTGACCCTCCAACAAGAAATAAGAATACTTATTATATATTTTAAAAAAAACAGTAAACTGTGTACCATTACAAAGTTCATATTTATTAATTGGATATTTATTACTATTTTCCCCAGAGTGACATTTAAACCAAAAGGAACACTTCATTAGAATTGTTTTTCATAAGTTATTATGACTGCATGTCATATATTGTCCTACAAACTTCTTTTGACAAGGGTCCTATTCAGTTCTACATGAAATGAGAATGATGTGTATACATCTTCCCAGCTTAGCATCCAAATATAACTGTTGCCAACTGTTAGTGTGCCCTATTAGGGATCAGAGTCAAATGACAAGAGGAATCTTCGGGGTCGAGTAGTTATTGTAGTGGAATTGAGACTCGGTGTCCCAGGTTTGATCCACAGTGGCGGCACGACAGTCATGGTGGAGTGCCATTGGGCAAGGCACATTACCTTGCCTAGTACTGGTTTGTTACCCAGGGATCATGAATAAGTGAACTCGTCGTAATTGAAGTAATGTTGAAAACGGCATAACATCCCGATAAAACAAATAACAAGAATAAAAGCAGTGTCCATAATTGAAACATTTTAGAACATGTTTCAATAATGTGACCAGTGTGTTCTATACCAAGTTGCCTTGGAAGAATGTTCTGTTGAGTACTAGTAAAAGAAAGTCAGAATTGTCATTCTTAGGTGTACTGGATGCCATTATATATCTTTTCGAAAAATTGTTGAAATCAACCAGTCAGCTGTTTCCATTAATGTTTTCAACACTTTTTCGAAAAGTTATACATTCTTCTAAGGCAACTTGGTATAGAACACACTGGTCACATGACCGACATCGATGATCTGAGCTATATATGAACGGCCAATCATTGCATGGCTCATTATCGAAATGTAGCGATCTTGGTTTAAGCTTTGGTGTTCGGAGCCTTGCATGCAAAGGCGAAATGGACAACGTTAAAATGAATTTAATTAGCTTTTTTTTTACCTCTAACCTGTAAGTTTGGATATTGAAATAAAAGTGTATGTCCACTCAAAAAGCTCTTAGTCATTATAAAGTCTTATCAGCATTAAAAATCAAAATATCATCAGATAGAACTCGCGCAAATTAGAAGTAGTAGACGTATATTCGGCTACGATATCTTCCGGATATTTTTGTACGGCGAAATCATCGTTGTTGTTCTTTTCAAAGTAGACTTAAGTCAAGCAAAAGAGATTGATAACTTGTGAAAGTTTGATGGAATTAATGAGATGTTGTTTCAATTAAGCATGACAGGTACACAAACTATTGGAATAAAGACTTATATATCGCAGTAATTTTTTGTAATGTAAATATGAGTTCCATTCCAACATAGACTCTGGTATGAAAGAATTAGCAAAATTCGACCAAGTCATGGATATTGGGATAAGCAGTCAACTGTCTTTAGCAGCCAGTTTTATGATTTGCCTAGGTTGACTGCTGATTGCAAGTTTGGATGTAATCATTTGACTTGATGGCTGACTTCCATGTTAAGATCTGCTAAGAAACTTTCAATTAACGTCAAGTCTAGTCATCATGTTCTGCTAATTAACTCTCAGTTATAGCAAGTTGTTATCAAAAGACAAACTAGAATAAACCTGCATTGTTTATGGTTTATTAAATTAATAAAAACCATGTTACCCCCAAAATGTTTTCAAATGACCCCCAAAGTTCCAAGTAGGGGGGTCATATATGAACCGTAACAAATTTGGACTGGAGAAACCACTGCTTATATGGTCATTAATTAAAAAAAAGCAACTTATATAGACCAATTTTGCATCGACACAGGTATGGAAATTTATCTTGAAAAGACGGAAACTTTTGTTTTCAGAAATGGTGGCCCTTAAATAAATAATGAGATGTTTGATAGGTAAAGATCAAATCAGAATATCATCGCATTACAAATATATGGGTTTTATCCTGTCCCCTATACTAGCATGGTCTTCAGCTCATCTAAAATTACTGCATTTTTTAGTAAATAAATATCAAAGGTCATTTGGTTATTTCCCTTGTAAAGTTTTTTTTAGTTTTTTGACTCGATGATCAAACCAATATTGTGCTACGGAGCGCAAGTATGGGGGTCACACACATTCAGAAGTGTTAGAATTGTCCACTTTGACTTCTGTAAAAAAAAAAAAAAGATCTTAAATTTAAAACTAAAGCAAACAACATGGTATCATTGGGAGAATGTTGTGGATATCCTCTTTATATGTATTATTGGAATCCGCTGTGGTCGAGTGGTTAGCATCGGGGATTTCGAAACCGGGTGTCCCAGGTTCGATCCCCAGTCGCGGCACTACGGTCATGGTGGATTGCCCTTGGGCAAGGCACATTTTCTAGCCTAGTACTGGTTTGTTTACCCAGGCAGGGATCATGAATAATTAAATTTAATTGCGCGCTAAATGACCTTAGCTGTCGATGCGCCATAAAACAATATACATTCATTATATGTATTACTATTCTTAATGTATAAAATATTGGTGTCGTTTATTAGTAATGCAAAATAACAGATATCCTCGTAATTGTTAAATAATGCTTAAATATCGGATAATGCTGGACGTCAAACCTGGGCTACTTACGTTAAACACTTACTTGTTCTTTACGTTTCGGGCTATGTGTGGATTACAATAAACATGGCTTGAAGAAATCTGATAGAGGGTCACCCAAGGAACATTTCTTCAAAATAACTTGAGAATTGAGTTCATATTTTCAAAGAAGATTTTTACGGTTTTTGTTTTAATCATATAAGCCGAAATAGCCCTGCCCACTGACGGCCTTTGACCAATGCACATGGCTTAATGGAACCTCATAGACTGGGACAAACACGTAACATTTCTACCAAATTATTTGAAAATCAGCTTCATACCTTTGGAGGAGAAGATTTTTAAAGTGTTCAATATATAGTCATGTAAGACAAAAATGTCCATGTTTTTAATCAATCTACATAGCTTTGTGGAATCTGATAGAAGGTCATCGAGTGATTATTTCTATAAAATCATTTGAAAATCGGAAAACCATTTTGAGAAAAGAAAATGCATGGATCCTAAACACTCGAAGAACTTTTGAGGAAGACATTAAGATGATGCTTCCTATGAAGTTTCATCCCAATTGGCCCAGGGTATACAGAGGAGAAGCTGTTTGAAGTCAAAAGTAGACGCCCTCACTGAAACATGGATGCATAGACGCTATAACAGATGCATGCCGCACAATTCACCATGGCAAGAGCTCAAATGGCTTTCAGCAAAACGAGAATTGGATCCATATGACACTGTCTCTACTGTATCTTGTTTGGCTCTTAACATACTGTTTCAATTTATGACTTTAAAACGAGACAGCTGAGGATCTATTATTTGAAACCTTAATGTAAATGAAATTCAAAAAACTATAATTGGTTTTATAAGCAAGCAAATTGTGGTAACTCTGCCAAAGGACCTTGTCTAACACAGTATATTCCTAAGGAGATGCTATAACCTATAGAATTGAGTCAATAATGACACTGATAACCCTTCTTATGTTTCCTTTTTGGCTGTTACCTTGCAAGTGCAAAAACACTGTTATCCATGGTCGTTATGAAAACATTGAAAAATTGTCCTTTGCTTTAGTTTACTTTTTTGGGTTTTGATAAAAAGGCAAATGTGTATTTTGTTATTTTGTTTGACATTCTATATATATACTATATTCTGTGATCCTAAAAGTTTGAATGCAAGTACTTACTCAGTGCCTGTTCTTTTTCTACACTGGTTGTCTGTACTGTTGATAAATAGCTTACAGTGTTCTGAGAGATGACTTTCACAATGTATGTTCTTCCAGAAATTAAATTTCCTGTTTTTATGACATGACTCGTACTGGTGAGAATACCCGAAGTACCACTGATTATAGAAAGTTCCTTCTGTCTCCATTCAACAACATATCCTGATACAAAATCATCTCTGTTTGTAGGCGGTGTCCATGTAACAGTCATTTCTGAAGTAGTGACTGATGAGAATGAAAGGCCTTGGACTCTTAATTCTTCAACTGAAATTGAAAATGTTTTATCCATTTACAGGTTTACCTTCATGAAAATTAATGTGTTAGTCGATTAAATGTCGATTAAATGAACAGTATGAATTAGGACCTTGTCATGTTTTTACCATGAGCCAGTTCAACCTAATCATTTCACATGTTCAATGATTCAGTATGAAATGGGAGGGGATGGGGAGACAAATCTATAATGCCTTAATGAATATGATCAATGATCCCAAGGAAAGGCATATATATACATCTTCATCTATAACTATTATAAGTACATACAGTTTTATCAAAATATCTTAATATGTTCCCAGATGATTATATGTCATATTGAAGGAATAACCAAATGACAATCCAATGAAACAAAAGATTCAGTGATGTCGGGCTGCTGGTAAACGTTCTTTGCAGTGGTAAACAAACATTATCGAAGTCATTATTTGATAAAAAGAAATCTCATATATGGACCTATGTAAACAGAGATAATATTCAATGCATTTTACTTTGCATACGTTAGAGATCAATCTGTGTTTCAGTTATATTTTTGCAGTCAGTATACCTAAACATGTGTTTCCTGGAATTCATATTCACTACACTACATTCTTCCCAGGCCACGTGTTACATTCCCTCAGGACAGCGCGCCGATATGCCGATCAGTTATACCCACTTGGGCCCGATATGTGCATGCTGACGGAGTAGTGATCTAGTTTTTAACCACAAAATGACCTATATTCAAATTTAGCCCTAATATCATCAAGACAATTATTATGACAAAATGTCAACGTGCTCAAGTTAAAACTGTGGTCTCCAAAGTGCTTACCAGATTTTAATTCAATTTGACCTAGTGACTTAGTTTATGAACGACATGGCCATTATTCAAATAGGCCTAGATAGTAATGGTCCAATTGTTAAGTAGGAGATGTCGTTTAAAATTAAATGTTAATTTACTCCATTTCTAATTCCGCTGATGGCACAAAACAAATTGTGTAAAGGGTCACTAAAGAAACATTTCTACTAATATTCTTGATATCTGACAAGAACTTAAATAAGAATGGAATTATACAGTTTTGTCATATTACCCCTTACTGCCCTGTTTATCAACCAATCGATATTGCTTAAACAATGTTTGTAGAAGGTTACTCAAGAAACATTTCTACCAATTTTATCTTGTCATCGTACACGTGGATTTTGGACGAGAAGAAAGTTAAAGCTTGGGCATTTTCTGATTATCTGATGCCGCATCAACCAAAGCTCTCCACAGAATGTAATTCTTTGAATATTTTCGAAAAAGGACCAATTTAAGAACATTCATGTGAAGTCTAATTGAAAATAGTCCAGTGATTGTGTAATAATTTTCAATTGAAGCTTAAAGTTTATTTTATCCCTTTTGGGATGACACCTGGTTGCTATGATTCTGTATCCAATCAATGTGGCTTGAACACATTTAAGAAGAGGCTCTTAAAATCAGACGAGCACTTTAATAACAAGAGATGTCGGTAAGACAGCACGCTCGACTTTTAAGTGCTTGACAAACGAAACCTTTTGCAGTAATAGGAAATAAAAATATGACAGAGTTTCATTCTCTTGTCAAGAGATATAGGTCATGCTTGTAAACACGTATTCAAAGTTTCACTGCAACATCCTAAAAGGTTAAGTCAATAATTGGATTTACCCAGATTCAATGTCTTTTATAAGTCGAAAGAAATGCTATAATTCTGCCAATTATCACAGATTTATGTATTCTTGTCTGTTGATGCTGCCTGGCTGCCATGTTGTTCAACTAATCAGAATAGCTTGAACAAATTATGTAGAGGGTCACCACAGGATCATTTTAATCAAATTATATTTAAATCGGACAAACAGATTCGAAAAAGAAGAATTTCAAAGATTGAGCATTTCCTCCATTTCTAATGCCTCAGCAACCCAAGTTTTCCATATAATTTAAACCTTTGGACAATTTTTAAAGAGGACCACCAAATTAACATTCCGAATAAGTTCGATCGAAAGTGGTCCAGGGGTTAGAAGTTGTCTTTTAAAGCTAAAGGTTAGCGACGGACTATGGACAGAGAGTGATTAGAATCGATCACCTTAAGACTTTGGCTCAGGTAATCTACAAATGCAGTCTCTAGAGTGTTAACAGCGTTTTCCTCTAATTAGGCCTAGTGACCAAGTCTATGACTGGACATAACCTATATTAAAACTTAGCATATCAATCATCAAAAACCACATTCTGACAACATTTCAACAAGTTCAAGGTAAAAAATACTTCTTCTGATAAACTTTCATGAAGATAATATGCAAAATCTTGTCTCAAGAGTGTTAACAAGGCAATTATTGACGCTGGACGTCGCATAACGCACAATGTACGGTCAACAGAGGTTATTACAATAGTTCACCTTCAGCACTTCGTGCTCAGTTAAGCTAACAATGTCATCAAGAAAACGCATCTATAAAAACAGATTTTTAAACAATTTTTAAGAAAGTCGTTTTCAAAATTTCAAATGAACGAAGAAGCAAACCTTGGTGCCATTTTTCTGCCCATTCTGCCCATTGCTGTTCCAAATAAGTATACCATTATATATGGTGGAATTTTCCATATTTGTGTTGTCTTTGTTGAATTTACTTTGTACCAATTTATTCTAAATTATGACCAATTTCTTTCAGAGAAAAAAGTTCTTAAAAATATTTCTCTCCATTGCCATGCCAACCAGAGTTCTGCATGGATCACATCAAGATTAGCTATATGTCAGGATTATTTGTGTAAAGTTATTGACCAAGTGGTATAGGAGGAAATGTGATTTGTATAATTGTTCTTAAATATATTTCTCTCCATTGCCATGCCAACCAGAGTTCTGCATAGATCACATCCATATTAGCTATTTTGAAAGACGACCATGTCAGGATTATTTGTGTAAAGTTATTGACCAAGTGGTATAGGAGGAAATGTGATTTGTATAATTGACCGATAGGTGATAGACAAATGACGGACAGCGAATGTTAGCAAACATTTCATAGAGTATACCATCTACTTGTTTGTGTGAGCTTAAAATATAATGATAAAATACAATTAACATTAGGTACAACGCATACCGACCTAAAACGAGAAACAACAGTTTAAATATTGATTTACCATTACTACAAAGTCCAGCTTGAATATCTCCATTATCGTCATAAAATCCTGCGCGACACTGACAAGTGTAATCTTGACCATTAGCAGAACGCATCAAACATTCAGCATTGTTATCACTACACAGATCTCCGGGCGAAACATTTGTTGTAGATGGATTTGGGCATATAGCATTAAGAGGATCTCCTGAAAAGATATAGTAAACAATGATTTGCAAATATAAATAGAATTCCCTTAGAGCACATTAACAGACATCCCCTAGTATTGTCTCAATAAGTAGTTGACAGGGACTCATTACAATAAAGCGTACATGGCTTTACAAGAAACTTAAAGATTCATGAAACAAACTAGCACACATTGTGTTAGTTTAATATAAGTATATACAGAACAATGAGCAGGTACTAATAAATAGTCAAACCAAATATGGCAATTTCCCATAAACAAGGGGCCAAATAATGCAATAAGGTAAGCAAACACTATAGTGTTGACAAGATTTCCCTTTAAGTAGGCCTATTGACCCTGTTTTTGACCAACGTATTCGAATTTGGCCTAGATATCACCGAGACAATCATTCTGACAGAATTTCAACATGCTCAGAGTTAATCAATTTCCTTCCGTTTGGCCTAGTGACCGAGTTTTTGACCAGACTTTTCCCATATTGATAGCCTTGATATTTAAAACAAACATTCAATCAGACAAAGTTTTCAACATGCTCAAGTTAGAAATACGCCTTCCAATATTTCCCCGCAATTTGATCTTATGACCTAGTTTTGACCCAACATGGCCTTAAATCGAAATTGGCCTAGATTTCATCAATGCAAACATTCTGACTAAAACCAATATTCTGACAAAGTTTCAACATTCTCAATTAAAAATGTGGCTTCCAGCGTGTTAACAATAGTTTCCTTCAATGAGGCCTAGTGACCTAGTTTTGTCCTGGACATGACCCACACATGGCCTAGCTATTATCAAAACAAACATTCGGACAAATATCAAAGCTGCTGAATTTAAAATTGTGTTCATAACAACAAACAACTTTGAAAACATATGGACCTAAATTTCCCTGTTTTGTCACGATGTTTTATAATATAGTACTGTTTATACTCGCATACAGAACATTTTCTAATACTTCAATCTCTTTAATGTGATGTCACTCATGTGGATCTTATTTTGTAAATGTAAATTTGGATAATGGATCAGAGCCCTAAGCTTACTGAATAACTTATTGAATGAAGATTTTCCTTCAATTTGGCCTAGTGACCTTTTTTTATACCTGACATAGACCCCTATTTGAACCTGACCTAAATACCACCAAGACAAAACATTCTAAACACAGACGAAGAAATGCTGTTTCTCAAATTTGACCTAGTGACCTATTTTTTAATCAAGAATGCACTATATTAAAACTAAGCCTAGATATTATCAAGACATTTATTCTGACAAGTTTCAACATGCTTAAATTAAAATTGCGGCTTCAAGAGTGTTAACAAATTTTCCTTCAATTTGACCTTATGACCTATTTTTTTATACAACATACCCTTTCTTTGAACTTGCCCAGATATCATCAAGACGTTGCCCAGATATCATAAAGACAAA
>JASEVX010000434.1:24449-69962 GCA_031761405.1 Serripes groenlandicus | reverse complement strand
ACCCAAGTATTTCCTTATAATTTTAAACCTTGGACAATTTTTAAAGAGGACCACCAAATTAACATCCGAATAAGTTCGATCTGACCTTTTACCCAGTGGTTAGAATTCTTTATAACATAACTTTACTGACTACTATGGACATCTCTGATTAGAATCGCACAACCGCAAGACTTTGGTCCTCAGGTACACTACAAATCATTCTCTATAGTGTTAACACGTTTTCCCTCACTATTAGCCTAGTGACCAATTCATATGACTTGGACATAATGCTCATAGGTAAAAACTAATCATATCAACACATCAAAAACCCACATTCAGACAAATTACAACAAGTTCAAGGTAAAAAAATACTTCTTGTCTGATAAACTTTCATGAAGATAATATGCAAAATCTTGTCTCAAGATGTTAACATGCAATTTATTGACGCTGACGTCGCATAACGCACAAATGTACGGTCAACAGGAGTTTATTACAAAAGTTCACCTTCAGCACTTCGTGCTCAGTTAAGCTTACAATGTACACAAGAAAACGCCTCTATAAAACAGATTTACAAGTACACCCCCAAAAACCTCTACTAAAACCCCCAATCCCCACTCCCTCCTCCTCCCCCTATTATCCAAAAATCCCCACATCCCAAATAACACTACAACCATGTAAAATTATTCAAAATCCCACTATAGAGAGAGAGAGAGATAAATAATCCAAAACCAAATAACCAATTAAAACCTAAATCTACAACCAATTCATTTCCCCCTACAAACCACAAAAACACCCCAATCATCACACCTCCTAACATCATTAACCCACCATAAAATACACATACCTTCAACAAATATAACCTAAATCATATTAACTTCTTATAGTTATAATACCCAATTGTACAGGATAAAACATTATAATTCCTAATCACTCCACACACTCTACATCATACCAACCAGAGTTCTCACTAATTCACTACCTACATTACTATTATAGAAATACTACCTACAATCCACTATTACACTTCTTCCATATCAAATTCACCTATCCTCCTATATAATCCCCCATCTCATCCCCTTCCATAACTCCTCCCCAAACCAAATCTAACAACCCAACCTATGTTTATTCAAACATTCATTAGACCCATCCCCAACCCATTTACCCCACCTCCACTCCCCACCCCTCTCCACCAACATAATACACACAATACAATTAACAAAAGGAACAACCATACATCCTTACACAACAACAGTTAAACACCTTATTAATCCCCACTACTACAAACACTTGATACCCAAAATCGTCATACCTCCGACACAACAAATTAATCTTACCATTAAAACCCACAAACATACACATTGTCTTCTATCTACTACACAATTCATCTCGCTACATTTAAATGATTGCATATATACAGAACATCTAACACATACAACTAACACTACAAACCACTAATATTTCCAAATACAAATAAAATCCCTAATAGTGCACATAACATGACTTCCCCTAGTAATTTCTCAATAAGTACTAAGACATGTACTCAAAACAATATAACCCTTAAACCCCTCCCCTTACCTCAACCATCCACAACACCACTCCCCCCCCCCCACACATTTGTTAGTTAGAATATAGAGATATAGAATAACATACAATGAGCAGGTACTATAATAGTCAAACCAAAGTTCTTGCATTTCCCATAAACAAGGGGCCAAACAATGCAATAAGGAACGCAAACACTAATAGTGTTGAGAGGACCCTTTCCTTCCCCCCCCCCCTCTTGCGTGCCCGCAACTACCGCCTCGTGCACCCCCCAGTTTCTTAGACGCAACGTAATTCGAATTTTGGAGTACCGATACTCACCGAGACCCAATCCCCCACCCTCCTCCCCCCCCTGACGCGCACCCCCCTATTTCAACATGCTCCAGAGTTAATCAATTTTCCTTCGGTTTGCCTAGTGACCGAGTTTTGACCAGGACTTTTCCCATATTGATAAGCCTTGGATAGTTTACCCCCCATAACAGACAAAGTTTCAACATGCTCAACGTTAGAAAATACGCCCTTCCAATAATTTCCACCGCAATTTGATCTTAATGACCTAGTAGTTTTGACCCCAACATGGCCTTAAATCGAAATTGGCCTAGATTTCATCACTGCAAACATTCTGACTAAAACCATTATTCTGACAAAGTTTCAACATTCTCAATTTTAAAAATGTGGCTTCCAGCGTGTTAACAATAGTTTCCTTCAATGAGGCCTAGTGACTAGTTGTTGTCCTGGACATGGACCCACGACATGGCCTAGCTTTTATCAAAACAAACATTCGGACAAATATCAAAGCTGCTGAATGTGTAACTGGTTGTGTTCATAACAAAAAAACAACTTTTTGAAAAACATAATGTTGGACTACCTAAATTTCCCTGTTTTGTACGAAAATTGTTTTATTAATATATGTATGTTTTATACTCGCATAACAGAAACATTTTCTATACTTCAATCTCTTTAATGTGATGTCCACTCATGTGGACTTATTTTGTAAATGTAAAATGTTTGATAATGGATCCAGAAGCCCCTAACTTACTGGAATCACTTATTGAATAAGATTTTCCTTCAAATTTGGCCTAGTGGACCTTTTTTTATACCTGACATAACCCCCTACTATTGAACCTGACCTAAATACCACCAAGACAAACAATCTAACACAGACGAGAAGAAATGTCATGTTTTCTCAAATTTGACCTAGTGACCTAATTTTTTAATCAAGAATGCACTATATTAAAACTAAAGCCTAGATATTTATCAAGACAATTATTCTGACAAGTTTCAACATGCTTAAATTAAAATTGCGGCTTCAAGGAGTGTTAACATATTTTCCTTCAATTTGACCTATGACCTATTTTTTTATACAACATACCCTTTCTTTGAAACTTGCCCAGATATCATCAAGACGTTGCCCAGATATCATAAAGACAAACATTCTGATAAAGTTTCAAGCTGCTGAAACAGAAACAATTGTAGTCTCTAGAGTGACAAGATAGTTCTCAAATTTGACCCTAGTGGACCAAGTTTTTGACTGAAAATGCCCTATATTCAAACTTTGCATAGTTGTCAACGCGCCATTAATTATGACAGTTTAAACGTGCTAACATGCGGCTTCTATGGTGTTTAAAAATATCGTCTAATTTAGCCTAGTGAACCTAGTTGTTGCATCATATTGCAATTGTTGTTAATATCATCAGAACAAACATTCTGGCAAAATTTAACATGCTCAAGCGTGAAAACAAGAATTTATTTCAATTTGGCCTTATGACTTAGTTTTTGACCTGACATGGCAATATTCCAAATTGGCCTATCAAGGTAAACATTCTGACCAATACAAAGTTTCTGACAAAGTTTCAACATGCAGCTTCCAGATTAGTAACAAGATTTTCTTTCAATTTGGCCTATTGACCTACTTTTTGACCGGACATGACCTTCATTCAAATTGAGCCTAGATATTATCGAGATATTTATTTTGAAACGGTTTCAACAGGCACAACTTACAAATGCGGCCTTCAGTGTTAGAAATATTTTTCTTCGATTTGACATTATGACCTAGCTTTTAACATGACATGACCCATATTTAAACTTGAGCTTGACATCAGCAAGATAAACAAACTGAATTAGTTTCATGAAGATTGGATGGTAAAATTGAGCTCTAGACTGTTAACAAGAAAAATTGTTGACGACGGACGATTTTCTCCAAACGATTGACAAATGTGACACTTCAGGTGAGCTAAACATAAAGTTACACAGCATCTATGTTAAACAAGAAGGTCATGTTGGCCCTGAATCGGTCACCTAAATTATGCAATGTAATTTGTCATGCCTACCACAATAACCTTTTTTTAAACCAACCAACATGCCTTAAAGTAATCTTGTATAGCGTCACCCAGGGAACATTTCTACAAAATTATTTGGAAATTCTCCAGATACGAGGTGTGTCCAAAAGGTTTATGGACAAGTGCTCTTAATTAAAAACCCAAGACAGTTTAACAACACCATAATTGCGCTATTAAATCTACCATGTATTTCTATTCATAGCTGAAAAAATCAGCAAAATACATTTAAAAAATACTGTTCTGTTTGTCTTTTGTACACACCAATTGCTACTTTCCTGGCGCATTTAACGTCACTGAACCGTCATAATTGTCACAGTGTTCATGACAAAACCAGGTAGCTCTCTCTCTCTCTCTCTCTCTCTCTCTCTCTCTCTCTGTCTCTCTCTGTCTGTCTGTCTGTCTGTCTCTCTCTCTCTCTCTCTCTCTCTCTCTCTCTCTCTCTCTCTCTCTCTCTCTCTCTCTCTCTCTCTCTCTCTCTCTCTCATCTCTCTCTCTCTCTCAAACACATAAACACTTCGAAGTCACAGGGCACGAGGTCAGGAGAATACGGTCGTGATAAAAAAGGTTCAAACCCAATATTAAAGCCTATATCCATGGTCTTTACAGATGGTGGAGTTTGATCATTACCGTTCTGGGAATTCTCGATTTATTTCCTGGTCGTAAAAGTTAGTCGTTGTCTCGTCCGCAGTGACGATGCGATTTAGAAAAGTGTCCCCTTCCCTGCTGTATCTATGTAGAAAGTGGCGGGAACATTCTAACTGTTCCTCTGCTAATATCTAACCGATCCTCACGAATGCTGACGATTTAAGGAAAGTCTTGTTAACAATCTGGAAGTTACATTTTTGGCTTGAGCATGTTGAAACTAAGTCAGAATGTTTGTCTTAGTGATTTCTAGGCCAATTTCGAAACTGGGTCATGTCCGGTTAAAAACTAGGTCACTAGGTCAAATTAAAGGAAAGTTTTGTTAACAATCTGGAAGTTACATTTTTGGCTTGAGCATGTTGAAACTAAGTCAGAATGTTTGTCTTAGTGATTTCTAGGCCAATTTCGAAACTGGGTCATGTCCGGTTAAAAACTAGGTCACTATGTCAAATTTAAGGAAAGTCTTGTTAACACTCTGGAAGCTACATTTTTGGCTTGAGCATGTTAACACTTAGTCAGAATGTTTGTCTAAGTGATTTCTAAGCCAAGTTCGAAACTGGGTCATGTCCGGTTAAAAACTAGGTCACTAGGCTTAATTTAAGGAAAATCTTGTCAACACTCTAAACGCCGCATTTTAAACTCGAGCATATTGAAACTTTGCTAGAAAGTTTGTCTTGATGATATCTAGGCCAAGTTCAATTATGGATCATTACGAACCTTTGTCAGAATATTTGTCTTGAAGATATCTAGGCCAAATCAAATATGGGTTTGGTCAGGTCAAAAACTAGGTCACTAGGCCATATTGTATCAAAAATCTTGTTAACACTATAGAGATTGCATTTCTGACTTGAGCAGCTTGAAATTGTGTCAGAAAGTTTGTCTTGATGATATTGCCATTAACGCTGAAAGAGTTAAGTCTTAAAAGCCCATTCTCAGGTGAGCGATCCAGGGCCTCATGGACATCTCGATTGGGTTTACCGTTGCTATATTTCTTCAACTTCTGCCAAAATAACTTTTGGTTTTTGATATTATTCTTAATATCATTTAAACATGATGAATACTACTCATGTTACACTATAAGTTTTCTTGGCCTCTAAATACCTTTGTAAGTCATTGTGCATTAGTAGATCTGTACTTGCGTAAACACGTGATTTTGCTTCTTTTTAATCTATTACACTCATTATTAAACCATTTGGCTCCTTTCGATGTATAATACTGTTTTTATGCCCCCTTCGAAGAAGAGGGGTATATTGCTTTGTACATGTCTGTCGGTCCGTCGGTCCGTCTGTAGAGCAAAGCTTGTCCGAGTGATAACTCAACAATGCCTGGACCTATGGTCCTTAAACTTGACTTGGGGGTTAAACCTGACCAGGAGATGAACCCTATTTATTTTGAGGTCATTGGGTCAAAGGTCGAGGTCACAGTGACCTTGAACACAAAAACCCTTTTTAAGCTTGTCCGAGTGATAACTCAACAATGCCTGGACCTATGGTCCTCAAAGTTCACTTGGCGGTTGGGCATGACCAGTAAATGAACCCTATTTATTTTGAGGTCATTGGTTCAAAGGTCAAGGTCACAGTGACCTTGAACACAAAAGCCTATTTAAACTTGTCCGAGTGATAACTCAACATTGCCTGGACCTATGGTCCTCAATCTTGACTTGAAGGTTGGGCCTGACCAGTAGATGAACCCTATTTATGTTGAGGTCATTGGGTCAAAGGTTAAGGTCACAGTGACCTTGAACACAAAAAACCCTTTTTAAGCTTGTCCGAGTGCTAACTCAACAATGCCTAGACCTATGGTCCTTAAAGTTGACTTGAAGGTTGGGCCTGACCAGCAGATGAACCCTATATTTTTTAGGTCATTGGGTCCAAGGTCAAGGTCACAGTGACCTTGAACACAAAAACCCTATTTAAGCTTGTCCGAGTGATAACTCAATAATGCCTAGACTTATGGTCCTCAAAGTTGACTTGAAGGTTGGGCCTGACCAGTAGATGAACCCTATTTCTTTTGAGGTCATTGGGTCAAAGGTCAAGGTCACAGTGACCTTGAACACAAAAACCCTTTTTAAGCTTGTCCGAGTGATAACTCAATAATGCCTGGAATTGGTCCTCAATGTTGACTTGGAGGTTGGGCCTGACCAGTAGATAAACCCTATTTATTTTGAGGTCATTAGGTCAAAGGTCAAGGTCACAGTGACCTTGAATACAAAAACCCTTTTTAAGCTTGTCCGAGTGATAACTCAATAATGCCTGGACCTATGGTCCTCAAAGTTGACTTGGAGGTTGGGCCTGACCAGTAGATAAACCCTATTTATATTGAGGTCATTTGGTCGAAGGTCAAGGTCACAGTGACCTTGAACACAAAAACCTTTTTTAAGCTTGTCTGAGTGATAACTCAACAGTGCCTAACCTGGAGGATACATAATATCTGCAAATATCAGTCATCAGCACAATGGGATTAAGAACTGTACCTACTATCCTCAAACTTTGAATGAACATTGTTCATAATCTTAAAACTGACTCATAGACATCCAATGTGAAATGACAAATCAACTGGCATTTCGGTCCATGCAAATTTTACTCAATTGCCCTAATATTCCTGACAACATGGCGCTCAGGGGGGGGGGTGGGGGGGGGGGGCATAATGTTTGACAAACATCTCTTGTTTACACTCTGTAATACCATCAATATACTGTAATAATTTGCTTTCTATCACATTTAGTGTTATTATCCGTCGATGAACTCGGATCATCTATCATAGTATCAAGCTCAAGTATATTTCCTTCAACTAGGTCATCATAAGCGCAGTTTTGGAACAATACAACGTTTTGAGATGTAAACTTTATATTTGATACAGTTTTTGATTGTTGTGATCTAGATTTCCATTCATTATCCAAACCTATAGTGGAACTAATCGGAAAATGACTACTTTCTATATTATCGCACACTTCAAAGTGTGAAATAGCATTTAGCAGTTTATGTGTTACAATTATGTAATCAATAACACTTTTCTCTAACGGACTTATAAATGTATAATTTCCTATGAAAAATTCTTTAGATACGCGTCCATTTACAATAAGTAAATTGTATTCCTTGCATATGTTTAGTAGTTTCTGCCCATTGGTGTTAACTGTCTTATCCAGACTAGATCTAGAAAGACATTGTGTAATTGGAAATTCATCCATATAGTCATTAAAAATCGGTACTTCATCATTGTCATATGAGAAAAAATGAGGCTAATCTCCAACTCTTGCATTAAGGTCTCCGGATATGTACACATAACAATTGGAAAAATTAATGTCAGATTCTATTAAAATATTTTCGATTATATCAGTACCTTTTATTAACAAATTGGAATATACTGGAGAACTATCGGGAGGAATATATAGACACAAATACATAATATCTTTTTCTAAACGAGTCAAAACTTTGTCTATCTTTAAAATAACGCCAAACTCAAAGTCGGATTTTATTCGCGTTACATATTGTCTATATTTGCACTTTGTAAATATGTATGTTCCACCCATATTTCTTCCACCCTTTCCAGATTTGTTTGCGGGACAGACAAAACAATGATAGGTCTCCAGTAAACTTTGCGTAAACTCAATGTCATGTTCCCACGTTTCCTGTAAGCTAACTATATCATATGATTCCAGAAACTTTATCACACCAGGCTCATTACTTTTACTTCGCAATCCTTCAATATTCCAACTAACAGTTTTTAATGTGTTTGATGTGTTTGATGTGTCTGGGCTTTGACCATATTCCTATTGGACACTGATATCATTGTCTGATATCTGCATTTGACTAGAATCAATGGAATTCACATTCTGTTGTGACCTAGTTGCGTTCTTGAATACTCTAGTATTGCTGTTTTGTGTCGATTTGTCTCTACATAGCTCTCCACTTTTGTAATATGGTAATATTCCCCTTTTTCTCAATGTGTCTGTTTCTTGTCTCTGGTATACAGTAAGATCATTGGCTACACGTACTTTGGATTGCCGCAGTACTTCACGGGCTTTAATAATTGTTCTTTTTGCCTCAAAGTGTGTGAATCTTACACGAATCATACGCGTTTTATCTTTTGTAAACGTACCTATGCGTTTTATGGATTCTACTTCATGTTCATTGAACTGGGTAAGTGGACATGCTTTATTGCATACTTCCCTCCCTTACAAATGTATCCTTTGTCATTTCATTTGTCTCATTTTCATCGTCATCTACACCAAATATTCTGAGGTTATTCTTTAATTTCTCTGCCTCAAGAGTCTCAATTCTCTTTCTCATCATGTTCAATTGATCACAATCCTTTTCACTGTCCAGCTCCAACTGATCAACATCGCTCTTAAGCTGTTCAGTAAACTCATCGATACGCTCTATGTTCTGTTTCATATTGACCATATTAGTTTCTACTACGTGTTGCCTATACTCTATATTATCCTTACATATATTTCCTTTTTAAGATCTACAATGTTTGACTTAACTGATAGGACTTCATTTTTCACTGTGTTTATTTCATGGGTCACTTTATAATTCGATTGTTCTATCGCATCAAGAATGGCTTTCGTATCTGATTCAGGGCCGGGATTTGTCTCTACGTCCGAGGAAAGCATTAGTAGCATTTGGAAGTAAAGGCACAAATACCGTTTGCGAGGAATTTCAAATTTCCCACACATATACTTAGGTTAAGATGTATCTTCATCGATGCATATGCATGTGAACTGTTATGTATAAAGCATATGGAATCTCCATGCCATTTCCTGACTACAAACAGAAGCAGAAGGTAGATTGCAACGACAATAACTCTAAAATGAACATCATTTGAACTTGAATGTGAATTGTACATAGAGGCACTGGTTTTAACTTTACATCGTTGTTTTGGTTGTGAGAAACACCCTATCCGCAATCTGTATGCTAAGATGCCTATACCCATATTTGCTTGCTTATGTGTTTTTAAGTCCCGAAACGACCTCCGTATTTAACGTAATCAATACACTAAGTCTACACTAAGTCTAAATTTCACGCGAAGCCTCGTTCTTGCAGCCGTAGTTTGAACATTCAATATAGTCCATTGTATTGTGATGTGATGAGTGCTCATGTATTCACAGTAATACATACAAAGGCATCGATAGGTAAACAATAGGTACGCCAAGGTTAAGTCATGCTTCAGCAATCCAGCTTATTACAATATATACATGTAAGAATATACACACAAAGTTTATCATCAAATTGCATTTTTGCAACAGCAACAGCAAATAATTGGTTATAGTTACAATAGTCCAATAATCCATTCAATTCCCTTTTATCACATATAAAATAATCAATTTAAGGTAGTGGGACCGTAACGGGATATATTTCAAATCACTTAAAGGTTTTTATTTGTATCATCTATATAATACCACTGGTTTATATCCAAATTTTTAGAAACTTTTACCGTCTAAAAAAAAAACAAAAAACGGCATTTTCTTTACCGGACCCCATTTTCAAAAAGCGGCGAAAAAATTACAAAATTGGGATAAATGGTAAAACTTTTATTAATTTTCAATATTTTTTATTTTATTTAATATCAGTGTTTTCTTAAAGCATATAATTTAAGAAAAAAAATATAAACATGCATCATTAATTTGGGAAAAAAATCTAACATGACCATATTTGTATTATGGCGGACAGGAGAAATCTATTTTTTAAAAAATAACGTTCTAAAACAAAAGTGTAGAGCATCAACTATATTATTGGGGCATCAGTACTACATGAATAACTTTTATATATATACTATTCCACATACAATATAAAAATATTAGAAAGTTTTACCGTTCGGATTTTTCTCAATAATTGTTTTAGTATGACAAGGTCAAAATTTCACAATTGGCGCTTCTTCAGGAAAGTATGTTTATCTAATATGTATGTGTAGAAATGTATTTAATTACTTTTTAATGAAAATGACAATATCAACTTCTGTAAAAAATGTTAGCTAATGAAAACAAAGAAGAAAAAAAGAAAAAAAATAGTTGTGCTTCTGGAGGGATTCGAACCACTACCTTGAAACCCTCAAAAGATTTGAAGTCCTGTGCTTAACAGCATAGGCTAAAGCATTAAATTTGAAGAGTTTCAAGTGGAGGTTTTCATTACGGTCCCACTACCTTAAATCACTGATTTGACATTATAATTGTTCAAAATGTATCCACTATCAAATCACGTCCTGCCACGTCCTGCCACGCCCAATGCCTTAATATAAACATATAAGGCAAAACAGCTCTATCCGTGGTGATTTCATGTTCCCACCAATGAACATGGCTTGAAGGAATCAGTTGAAAGGTCACTCAAGGGACATTTCTACAAAATGATTTGGACAGTGGCCGGATTCTTTCGAAGTAGAAGATCTTTAGTTTTCACTATAGCCATATAAGGCAAAACAGCTCTGCCAAAAGGCGGCCATAGTTTTTTTACTAATCAACATGGCTTGAAGGCATCTGATAGAGGGTCACCCAAGGAACATTTCTACATTTTTTTGTTTAGAAATTGGACAGATACTTTTAAAGTTTTCAATATAGCCATATACGGCAAAACAGCCCCGCCCCTGGCGGCCATGTTTTTCGAACAATCAACATGGCTTGAAGGAATCTGATAGAGGGTCACCCAACCAACATTTCAACAACAGCCAGAGATGTTTGGAGAATAAGATTGTTAAAGTGTTCTCTTTAGAATATAGGGCAAAACAGCACTTCCCTCTGGCGACCATGTTTTTCAACTACTCAACATGACTTCAAGAAATGAGATCAACCAAGGTATATTTCTACAAAATTATTTGGAAAACAGACGGATGCTTTTGGAGAAGAAGATTTTTAAAGTTTTCAGTTTAGCAATATAAGGCAAAACAACCCCTCGCCTAGGCGGCCATGTTTTCAGACCAATCATGTCTTTAATGAATCAAACAGAGGGACACCCAAGGAACATTCCTACAAAATAATTTGAAAACCTGCCACCCGGTTTGGGAGAAGAATTGTTTTTCCTTTGGTTTCCATGGAACCAGAATATTGCATGGATCAAAAATAATTAGAAGAAACTTTGGTGAGAACATTGGCCTATTGATTACAGAGGAAAATATGTTGACATACGGAAAACGCAAGCCAGACACCGGACAAAGTGCGATCACAATAACTCACCTTGAGCACGTTGTGCTCATGTTAGCTTAAAATACATTTTTTTTAAAGTAAATTAACCCTGAAGATAGAAAGGCATAACATCTTTAAACAATTTGAAAGAAGACCACCTCAGGAACATTCCTGTGAAGTTTGTTGGATATCAGCCAAATAGGTTAGGAGATGTCGTTTGAATCTAAAGTTCATTTTACCCTTTTCTGATGCCGCCTGGCAACTATCTTTTTTACCCAATCAATATGGCTTAAACAAATTAAGTACAGTGTCATTCAACGATTATTTCTGCTAAACCATCTCGAAACCAGACAACAACTTTATAACAATTGAATTTTAAAGTTTCTTTTTTTGTCTTTTCACACAAGGACCCTTTCTACCAAATTATCTGTGAATCAGACAAGCGGATTCAGAGAAGAAGTTATGCCATTTTTCTCCCTTTCTGATGCCGCAGCAGCCAACGTTCTGTATATAATTGAAATATTTGAACAATTTTGCAAGAGGACCCCAACAGTAAGATTCCTATAAAGTTTGGTTGAAATTGGTACATTGGATAAGGAGGAGATGTCATTTGAAGCTAAAAGTTATTTTTATCCCTTTTCTGATACCACCTGTATGCTTTGTATTTCAACCAATCACTTTTGCTTGAACAATATTTATAGACGAACATTACCACGCATGATTACATTGCTCGTTCGTACTTTAAAATCTTCGACCCGTCCTCCAATATAGTACTTACTAGAAAACGATTGGTCACGCACAGAACATACAACTCTTATTTACTTTACTGTTCTGTTTCTGTTTGTACGTTGAACATTGTTTTGTCTACATAAAAAGTAATCTTTTACTTAAAACATGTCTTTATTGTTTTGGAATTACCATGATTGCAATATTTCTGACATAAAATATGTTTACAAAACGTTTGGTAAATATCTCTTTTTCCATGCCACTGTCGCCATCTTGAAAGGTTACAAAAGTCAAGTGACCTTTGCAAAGTTATTCAAATTCACAAATATTCCCTGAAAACCCCAACAGCCAATCAGATACACGAAACCATTACCCAACGCATTTAATCCAAACTCCTTGGGTAATTCCGTCATCCATCAGTGGTGAAGCATTCATCACCGAGGTATTCCTATTGGCATTATCTATCAGATTACACGACTGTCAAAGTTAATTGGATTGATAATCTTGTTTACGGCACGGTAAGTGACTCCTTTCTCGAAGGTTAACAGACGTCTATGTTCTCGTTTACAAAATGACATATAGCGTAGGTGATAGTGGGATTTAAGAAAATATCTGCACATAAGTTTCAATATTGAAATCGGTTCGGCGAGTTAAAAATTGGTTCAGACTGGTACATTTTTGGCTTTCCGGAGGCATGGTATCTATGTAAAACAGGTGACCCCTGGGGGGTCAATTTTGATCCCAGGGGCATTATTTGAAAAATCAATGTTAAGTGCTACTAGACAATGCTACAAACTTAGCTCTAGGCCTTTTGGTTTCAGACAAGAAGAATTTCAAAGATTTCCCCTATATATCTCTATGTAACACAGGTGACCCCCGGGGCAGGCCCAATTTTGAACCCGTTTGGCATAATTTTAAACAAGCTTTGAAGAGGACCACAAGACAATGCTACACATCAAATATTTAAGCTCTAGGCCTATCAGTTTCAGACGAGAAGATATTCAACGCTTTCCCCTATCTCTATACATGTAAATCTCTATGTACAAAATGTGACCCCAGGGTGGCGCCAATTTAGACCCCAGGGGCATATTTCGTGTACTCTTTGTAGAGGACCACTAGAAAATGCTACATACCAAATTGCTAACATCTAGGCCTTTCAGTTTCAGACAAGAAGATATTCAAAGTGTTTCCCTATCCCTATACATGTATATCTCTAAGTTAAAAGGTTGACCCCAGGGTGGCGCCAATTTAGACCCCAGGGGCATAATTTGAGCAATCTTTGTAGAGGACCATTAGAAAATGCTACACACCAAATGTCTAAGCTCTAGGCCTTTTTGTATCAGACTAGAAGATTTTCAAAGTTTTACCCTATATATCTCTAAGTTAAACAGGTGACCCGCGGGGGGGATATTTGACCCTTTGACAGCCTACTGAGCTATTGCTATTGCATTTCGATGGGTCCCATTTGGTAAAACAAGAGCTATCACTGAATGGGAGTAATACAATACGCCGCCCTGATAGGAAGTAAGAAAGGGAAATAATTATGAAATTAGCTCAAATAGAGGTTTGTTTCTTGAAAACTGTACTCTCTCTCTCTCTCTCTCTCATTGTGCTTTACCATTGCATGAAGTTTTATTAAATTTCATCCAGAAGTTATTCTCTGTTGTAATTAGCTAAAATGGAGTTCTTATGGAGTATTTATAACGTTATTCTCCGGACAAGAAACAAGAGGGCCATGATGGCCCTGGATCGCCCTGAGTCATGAAATGTGATTTGTCATGCCAACCACAATAACTCATTTTGCAGTCAGGTGAGCCAATACAAGAAGCCCAAGAAAACCACATAGCGAAAAACCCACACCCTATGTTGCTTGTCTTTTTTTAAAGTTTATATGACTACGTAGGTCACTCAAGAAATGTTTATGTATCAGTTAGTATCTAACACGAATATTTCTAAGCTTTTCCCTATATATATATATGTAAAACAGGTGAACCCCAGGGCGGAGCCAATTTTAACCCCAGGAGTAAAATTTGAATTATCTTGGAAGAGGACACCTAGCTAATGCTTCACACAAAATATCTTAACCTCCTGGCCTTTCGGATATATCAGGTGATTCCGGAGTGGGGCCAATTTTGAACCCGATGGCATAATTTGAGCAATATTCGCAAAGGACTTCTAGACAATGCTAGAAACCTAATTTCTAAGCTGTAGACCTTATGATTTCAGACAAGAAGATTTTCAAAGTGTTTCCCTATATAGTTCTATGTTAAACAGGTGACCCCCCCCCCCCCCGATTTTGATCCCAGGGGCATCATTTGAACAATCTTTGTAAAGGACCAGTCGACAATGTTCTACATTAAATATCTAAGCTCTAGTAATTTCGGTTTCAGACAAGACGATTTAAAAACAAGAAGACTTTTGTAGTTTTCACTATATATACATATAAGGCAAACAAGTCCCGCCTCGTGACAGACATGACGGACAGACGACGACGTCGCACGCCGTACTTAGGTGTGCTCAAATATAAGAAACAGTATTTACTCTTTAATGAGCTCAAATAGATGTATGGTTCTTGTACACTTTCTCTCGTTGTTCTCTACCATTGTGTGAAGTTTTATTAAATTCCATCCTGTAGTTTTGAGAATATTCTCCAGACAAGAAAAAAGTAAGAAAGGGCAATAACTATGTAATAAGATAAAATAGAGTTATGGTTCTTGTGCACTGCACTTCCTCTCATTTTGTTCTAACATTGTATGAAGTTTTACTAAATTCCATCTTGTAGTTTTTAAGTTATTCTCCAGACAAGAAAAAAATAAGAAAGGGCAATAACTTTGTAATTAGCTAAAATAGAGTAATGGTTCTTCTACACTGCACTTCCTCATTGTTTAACACGATTGTATAAAGTTTAATTAAATTCCATCCTGTAGTTTTCAAGTTATTATCCGGACAAGAAATAAGTAAGAAATAGCAATAACTCTTTAATGAGCTCGAATAGAGGTATGGTTCTTGTACAATGCACTTCCTTTCATTGTGTGAAGCTTTATTAAATTCCAACCTGTAGTTTTGAAGGTATTCTTCAAACAAACAAGAGGGCCATAATGGCCCTATATCGCTCCCCTTATTTTATTTTATTTCACTTTAGCCACATAAGCCCCGCCCCCTGGCGGCCATAGTTTTCGACCAATCAACATGGCTTGAAGTAATCTGATAGAGGGTCACCATAGGAATATTTCTCCAAAATTATTGCAAAATCGGCCAAACATTATTTTAGGTTTTTACTAAAGCCATATATGTCTTTCGACTAATAAACATGGCTTGAAGGAATCTGATAGTGGGTCACTTTAAGAACATTCTTAATCTTCATCTTGAAAAATACTGAGAGGTCGTTGACCTTCTCCAGGAGCGAATGTAAATGTAGAATTTCTAGTTTTCAATATCTGCATCATCCAAAAATGTGTCAATATTACCAATGTAAAGGACAGGTGACAAATAAATGAAGTTGTTATCGTGTTCACAAAGGAACCGAGCTCTTATGTATATCTAACTACTGTATACGTTTGGTAAACATCGGAAAATAAATGATGAATTTATCTTGTTCACAAGGTCAATTATAGCAATTTTGACAATTTTAAAGGGCCATAATCCTGTCATACATAGACGGATCTGGCTGGTTTTTAAAAGGAACCAATCTCTCATGGATATCTAGCTACTGAATAGGTTTGGTAAACATAGGATAATAAATGATGACTTTATCTTGTTCACAAGGTCAATTATAGCAATTTTAACAATTTTAAAGGGCCATAATCATGTCATGCATGGATAGATCTGGCTGGTTTTCGAAAGGGATAGGTTTGGTAAACATCGGATAATAAATGAAGACTGTATCGTGTTCACAAGAAATTGTGGACGGACGAAGGACGGATGCCAAGGGCGATCACAATAACTCACCTTGTCACTACGTGACAGGTGAGCAAAAAAAAGGAAGCAAGGGCAATAACTATGTTATAAGATACACTAGAGTTATGGTGCTTGTACACTGCACTTCCTCTCATTGTGTTCTAACATTGTATGAAGTTTTACTGAATTCCATCTTGTAATTTTAAAATTATTCTCCAGACAAGAAAAAAAAGAAAGGGCAATAACTCTGTAATTAGCTAAAAATAGAGTATGGTTCTTCTACACTGCACTTCCTTTCATTGTTTTCAACCATTACATTAAGTTTTATTAAATTCCATCCTGTTTAGTCTGTAGTTTTCAAGTTATTCTCCGGGCATGAAAACAAATAGAAAGTGCAATAACTCTGTAATTAGCTAAAATATAATTATGGTTCTTGTACACTGCACTTCCTCTCATTGCATGAAGTTTTATTAAATTCCATCCTGTAGTTTCAAGTTGTTCTCCAGACAAGAAAACAGTTAGAAACAAGAAAAAAGTAAGAGAGGGTAAATACTATGTAATCAGCTAAAAAAGAGTTATGGTTCTTGTTCACTGCACTGCCTCTCATTGTGCATAACCATTGTATGAATTTTTATTAGATATTATTTAGTTGTTTTCAAGTTATGCTCCGGATAAGAAAAGGTAACGAAGGGTAATAACGTAAAATAGAGTTATGGCTCCTGTGCACTACAGTTTTTTCTCACTGTGTTGTATCATCGTATGAAGTTTTATTAAATTTCATCCCGTAGGATGGCTCAAATATACCCCCTTCCAACTTTGTTTGTCGGAGTTATAACAAATAACAAACTTATATACGTTGAAGAAAAAAAAGAAACAACATGCAATGTGACAGTTGTTTGTAGCATGTGATGGCATACAGATACTAAGTGATATTTAAGCTACTAGAAAATATTTTTTGCTTTTATTTTCAATATCAAAGAAGGCATATAAATTAATGCTTACCATTGTTTTATTACACTTGTCCTTAGTTTCTATTTGAATAGTTACCGTTTTACTCAATCATGGTCATATCTGCATCATAATCTTTTGCTAAATCATACTTACTTTTAACAATACAAGTTGGACTCGGGTTAATAACAGACCAGGCTCCAGAAGCTGTACATGTGACAACAGTTGTTGTTGTAAGGACGGTTCCTCCTATGATATAACCTGGGTTACAATTGTATGTTGCACTAGCTTGGTATGTTGTTAGAGTGAACGATACAACTCCATTCTCTGGATTTAACAAACTACCGCAATCTGAAATGACAGAAATTCATTCAGTTGGCTGAAATCTAACTAAATTATCACCGGAGGAGCTTAAAGTTTGGTTAACAGCAACATACACAGGGACATAAAAGGTTATACATGGATTATTGTTCTATGGATATCAAGCCCAAGAGGACCATTATGGTATTGTAATGCTCATCTGATTTAAAATAACTCAAATAGTTTTCAAAGGGTCATCAGGTCACCCAAGGAACAATTACGCCAAATTGTTTTAAAATCAAGGAAGTACTTTAATAAAATAATTTTCTTCTTTTTTTTAATTTATGCAGAAAAAGAAAAGCTGCAACTCCCCATGGCAGCCATGTTGTTTAACGGGTCGAAATTATTTGAATATATTTAGAAATTGGTCGATAGTGAATTTGTGCCGGATTATTTTCAAAATGGGCGTGTACTGTTTTGTAGAATAATATTTTTAATCTTTATCATGTTCATGTTATGAAAACAGATTACAGTAATTTGAACAATATTGACAGACAGAAGGTTGCAGAAGGTGAATTTATAAATCTGGCTAGTACTTTTGTACAAGATGGCTTTAAAGATGTTCGGACAAGAATGTTTTTTAAAAAGATTGTTTACTTTGCCATGGCAAGTAGAGATTTCTATTTAATTAAATGTGAATAATTTGTGAAACTATCGAGAGGATCCTACATCTTTAAGGTTCATCACAATTTGCTCTGTCATTAAAGAGAAAACGTTTGAAGACAAAAGTTGTTGGAGGGACGAACACACGTACGTTGGACACTTGACCACCACATAAAGCGTCACTGGCTTTCAGACAGTGGATTCGATATACATTGAAACAAGAATATGAGGACACCTTTAAACTTCCAATCAGGAGGGTGAGCTATATTGCCATTAGTAAAGCTCGGTGATCCTCAAGAGGAATTTTGATAACATATCTTGTTTGAACTCTTTATTTGGAAAGTAAACAGATTGTATGCAAGAGGTCAGAATCTATTTATAATAATATTCAAACTTCCAATCAGGAGGGTGAGTTATATTGCCATTAGTAAAACTCAAGTCATCCTGAACAGTCAGAATTGTATTATCGAGGAATTTGGATAACATATCTTGTTATTCTAAGTTTGGACTCTTCATTTGATATAAATTTAAATATATTTGTGTTCAGCATAGCATAAAAAAATACCATGTATTTGCAACTATGGTTCCTCAAACAAATTGCATTAATTGACAAAATATAATCAATAATATGACACAACTAACCTTTCTTTGAACATGATGGAGCATTTCCAGACCAGGTTCCACTAGCGTCGCATGTCCTTGCAGCCGTAGTAACTCTACTCTCAGTAATGACATAGCCTTCAGCACAAGTATATGTAGCAACACCGTCATATTTTGTATCAGGAGAGTAAGTAATTGTACCACTACTTATATTTGGCAAAGCTCCACAGTCTAGAAAGGCAGTTGAAGTTGAATTATTTCAGCATTAAACAGAGCTCTAGATACGTGTGGTTTGCATGCTCTAAAATGTTTGATCTTCTAAACCTATATCGTGGATAACCATATCATAGGGATTTTTTGGACAATAAGAAAGATATTGTGCCGTAGTACCTGTACTCTTAGGTACGACATAGCCATCACCACAAGTATATGTAGCGACACGTTCAAATTTTGTATCAGCCGAGTATACCGCTATTATTAAGATTTGGTAATCCTTTAAGTTTAAAGTTTAAACTTATTTATTTTACATCGATTGCGAAACAAGCTTTAAGCTTAAATTAATCACGCTCGATGTCTGCTTCCTGGAAACTTAACCAATACTCGCGCCGTTTGTGTGGAAAAATCCGAAAGGCAGAACCCGCTCATCACGGGATTCGAAGCCGGGATCTTTGGTACAAGAGGCCGACGCTCTACCTCTGTACCACTAAATCCTTCACAATTGGTAATCCTTCACAATCTGCATTGTAGTATAAAGTTATTTTGTATACATTTATTTGAACTTAAATTTGGAAGTTACTGGTTTTACATTCGACGTTAAAATATATTATAGTATAAACTAGATAGTTGTTTCTAAAACAAAAACATATGTCTCCCGTATGGCAGTAAGTTAGTAACAACGATAGAGGACGTTTTAATAAAATTAGTATGGCAAAAGCATACGCTCTGCACATCATCTAGACATGGTAAACATTTGAGGCAATTTTTTTCAAAATCCTTCAAGCAGCACAGGCGATATGGAGCGGATATGAAATAAGGTAATTTGACCTTTGACCCCTTAGTATGAACTTAACCTTTAACTAAACTGGCAAAAAGATGCAGTAAGCCCATCGTCTTAATATTGTGAACATTTGTGGAAAGTTATTCTAAAATCCTTCAAGAGGTTCATTTTATGGAATGGACACAATTTGTTAACTTTGACCTCTCCTTGTAATCTTGAACTGTTACCAAGTTGGCTGAAACAATTGTATTTTTTTCATTGTCTCGATATGGTTAATATTTATGGCAATTTACCTTAAAATCCTTTAATGGTTTCGAGACATATGGTCATATATATATTCATATGACCTTTGACATGTAAATATGATCTTGACCTTGAACCTAGCTAATTGAAACATGCACCCTACCCTGCACATTGTTTTAATATGGTAAATGTTCGTGGTTAGTTATTTCAAAATCTTTCAATGGTTTCAAGAGATAT
Organism: Serripes groenlandicus; assembly: GCA_031761405.1. NCBI lineage: Eukaryota > Metazoa > Mollusca > Bivalvia > Cardiida > Cardiidae > Serripes > Serripes groenlandicus. The sequence continues at coordinate 49,738 of JASEVX010000434.1, read as the reverse complement.
GGAGCGGACAAGAAATATACTCATATGACATGTTTCCTATAAGTGTGACCTTAACATGTGCTCAGCAACATATACAGGGAAATAAAAGGTTATATATGGATTATTGTTCTATGGATATCAAGGACAAGAGGACCATGATGGTATTTTAATGCTCATCTGATTTAATATAATTCAAATAGCTTTCAAATTGCTTGCTCTTTACATATAAGGACAACAAGCCCCGCACCTTTGTGACCATGGTTTTCAACAGATCACAGAACATTTTGGACAATGTTAGTAGAGGGTCATCAGGTCACCCAAGGAACAATTATGCCAAATTATTTTAAAATCAGGCAAGTACTATAATACAATATTTGTTTCTTTCACTTTATGCATATAAAGGAAACGGTAGCCATGTTGTTCAACGGGGAGAAATTATTTGAATATATTTGGACTTGGTTTGATATAGAATTTGTGCGGATTACTTTCAAAATGGGCACGTATTTTTTTGCTGAATAAGAATTTTAGTCTTTATCATGTTCATGTTATGAACAAGAGGACCATGATGGTCCTATATCGCTCACCAGATTTAATCAAACTTAAAAAGTTTTCAGTGTTCTTTCCCCTATATGAGTCTATGAAAAACAAGTGACCCCCGAGGACGGGTCATGTTTGACCCCAGGGCTATAATTTGAACAATCTTGGTAGAGGTCCACTAGATGATGCTACATACCAAATATCTTTTAGACAAGAACATTTTTAAAGGTTTTTCCCTATCTATGTAAAACAAGTGACCCCCGAGGAGTGGTTATTTTTTATCCCATGGCTATAATTGGAACATAGTTGGTAGAAGTCCACTAGATGATGCTACATACCAAATATCAAAGGCCAGGCCCCTCTACTTTTTTAAAGTGTTTCCCCTAAATGAGTCTATGTAAAACAAGGGACCCCGGGATGGGGTCATTTTTGAACCCATGGCTATAATTTGAACAATCTTGGTAAAGGTCCACTAGCTGATGCTACATACCAAATATCAAAGGTTGGGCCCTCTTCTTTTAGACAAGAAGATCTTTAAAAGAAAATTCTCTATGAGTCTATGGAGAACAAGTGACCCCCGGGGAGGGGTCATTTTTGACATCAAGGTTATAATTTGAACAATTTTGGTAGTGGACCACAATGATGCTACATACAAAATATCAAAGGCCTTGGCCTTCTACTTTTAGACAAGAAGATTTTTTCCGTATATGAGTCTATGAAAAACAAGTGACCCCCGGAGTGGCGTCATCTTGACTCCAGGGCTATAATTTGAACAAGCTTGGTAGAGGTCCACTAGATGATGCTACATACCAAATAGCAAAGGCCTCTACTTTTAGACAATAAGTTGTTTCTCTATATGAGTCTATGTAAAACAAAAGACCCCAGGGGAGGGGTCATTTTGACCCCCAGGGCTATAATTTGAACACTCTTGGTAAAATTCCACTAGATGATTCTATATACCCAATATCAAAGGCCTGGGCCCTCTACTTTTAGACAAGACGATTTTTAAAGTCTTTCCCCTATATGAGTCTATGTAAAACAAGTGATCCCCGAGGAGGGGTAATTTTTGACCCCAGGGCAATTATTCGAACAATCTTGGTAGAGGTTCACTAGATGATGCTACATACCAAATATCAAAGGCATGGGCCTTCTACTTTCAGACAAGAAGATTTTTTAAGTTTTGGTTTATGTCCCATTTTTTATTGCCGTGGCAGCCAAAGTTCTGCATGGAATAGAATTTTTTGAACAAGTTTGAAAGAGATCCACCCAAGTAACATTCCTGTAAATTTGTTGGTTAATTGGTGTAGGAGGAGAAGTTGTTTGTAGGAAAATATGAACGGACGGACGACGACGACGACGGACGGACGGACGACGACGACGGACGACGACGACGGACGACGACGACGGACGACGACGACGCGGACGACGACGACGGACGGTGAGCGATCACAAAAGCTCACCTTGCACTTCGTGCATTGGTGAGCTAAAGAAATACATGCCCCTGGCAGATTACAGTAATTTGAACAATCTTGATAGCGGGTTGCATAAAGTGAATTTATAAATCTGGCTAGCACTTTTGTACAAGATGGCTTTTAAAATGTTCGGACACGAACGTTTTTTGAAAAGATTTGTTGTTGGAGGGACAGACACACGTACGTTGGACACTTGACCATCACATAAAGCTTCACTGGCTTTCTGACAATGGATTTGAACATTACAACAGAATTGTGAGGACACCTTCAAACTTCCAATCAGGAGGGTGAGTTATATTGCCATTAGTTAAACTCAGTCATCCTGAACAGTCAGAATTGTATTATCGAGGAATTTGGATAACATATCTTGTTATTCTAAGTTTGGACTCTTCATTTGAAAAGTAAACATATTTTATGCAAGAGGTCAGAATCTATTTATAATAACATATTTGTGTTCAGCATAGCATAAAAAAATACCATGTATTTGCAACTATGGTTCCTCAAACAAATTGCATTAATTGACAAAATATAATCAATAATATGACACAACTAACCTTTCTTTGAACATGATGGAGCATTTCCAGACCAGGTTCCACTAGCGTCGCATGTCCTTGCAGCCGTAGTAACTCTACTCTCAGTAATGACATAGCCTTCAGCACAAGTATATGTAGCAACACCGTCATATTTTGTATCAGGAGAGTAAGTAATTGTACCACTGATTATATTTGGCAAAGCTCCACAGTCTAGAAAGGCAGTTGAAGTTGAATTATTTCAGCATTAAACAGAGCTCTAGATAAGTGTGGTTTGCATGTTCTAAAATGTTTGATCTTCTAAACCTATATCGTGGATAACCATATCATAGGGATCGGTTGGACAATAAGAAAGATATTGTGCCGTAGTACCTGTACTCTTAGGTACGACATAGCCATCACCACAAGTTCATGTAGCGACACGTTCAAATGTTGTATCCGCCGAGTATACGGCTATTACTAAGGTTTGGTAATCCTTCACAATCTGCATTGTAGTATAAAGGTATTTTGTATACTTTTTTGGGGTTTTTTAACTTAAATTTGGAAGTTACTGGTTTTACATATGATGTTAAAATATATTTATAGTATAAACTAGATAGTTGTTTCTAAAACAGAAACATATGTCTCCCGTATGGCAGTAAGTTAGTAACAATGATGGAGGAAGTTTTTATAAAACTAGTATTGCAAAAACATACGCACTGCACATCATCTAGATATGGTGAACATTTGCGGCATTTTTTTCCAAATCCTTCAAGCAGTACAGGAGATATGGAGCGGATATGAAATAAGGTAATTTGACCTTTGAACCCTAAGTATGACCTTGATCTTTAACTAAGATGGCAGAAAGATGCCGTTAGCACATCGTCTCAATATGACGAACATTTGTGGAAAATTATTTCAAAATCCTTCAAGCGGTTCATTTTATGGAGTGGACACAATTTGTTAGCTTTGACCTCTCCGTGTGACTTTGAACTGTTACCAAGTTGGCTGAAGAATTTATATGTGCATTATCTTAATATGGTTAATATTTATGGCAATTTACCTTAAAATTCTTCAATAATTTCGAGACATATGGTCATATATTCATATGACCTTTGACATGTAAAAATGATCTTGACCTTGAACCTAGCTATTTGAAACATGCACCCTGCACATTGTCTCAATATGGTAAATGTTTGTGGTTTGTTATTTCAAAATCTTTCAAGGGTTTCAAGAGATATGGAGCGGACAAGAAATATACTCATATGACATGTGGTTGAACAGTTATAGAGAGGACACAACATATAGTAATACGAACTTTGACCTCTAATTGCGACCTTGACCCTGGTTGCATCATGCGCTCTACGTACCATCTCATTATGCTCAATATGGTGAACATTTATGGGGAGTTATTCCAAAATCTTATAATCATTTTAAAAGTTATGGAGCGGACGCGATTTGTTACAGACAGGCTGACAGACAAACAGACAACGCAATCAAAAGCAAAATGTCTCCCCATAGCATGGGGAAGACATAATCTTTCATCATAACATTAAGACATACACATATATGCTTTCTCATTAGAAGTGTACTAATTGACAAAATGTAATCGATTATGATAAAACTAACCTCTTTTTGAACATGATGGAGCATTTCCAGACCAGGTTCCACTACCGCCACATATCCTACTAGTACTCCCAGTTATGACATAGCCATCATCACAAGCGTATGTAGCAACACCTTCAAATTGTCTATCAGGAGAGTAAGTAATATCACCATTACTGAGGATTGGTAATCCTTCACAGTCTGAAACTGTCATAGTTAAGTAATCATGAAATACATGATGAGAAGAAGGTTCATGGTGGCCTTGTACCGCTCACTTGAGTACCATGGCTCTGTATTTAAAGGTGTTCATGACTGATACTTAAAGAAGTATATTCTAGTTAACCAATTGTTGACTCAATATGAACCAAATTTTGAATTAGCATAAAACACTTCAAGATAAACATACAAACAAAGTTAATATTGCTCAAGTTATAAATTCAGAATCTAGAGGGTCCATATGATGTCATTTAATTATGGCCTAATAACCTAGTTTTCGAGGGGTCATGACTCAATGTTCGTTCTGTGCCTAGGTATCATCATGAACAAATATTCTGACAGATTCAACATGATTAACTAAACAATGCTGCCTATGAAGTGTCGGCATGATTGATTTCAACTTTGGTCTAATGACCTATAATTGACCGGTATAACCAACATTCAAATTTTGTCTATATTTCATCAAGATAAATATTCTGACAAATTTTCAATATGCTCAAATTAGAGATGGAGGTTCCAATTCGTTAATAATATTTATTTATTTTTTTGGTCAAATAACCCTAGCACTTGTACTTTTTGGGAAAGAAGTAACTAACGAAACTTTAATTTTGCGCTAAACACATTTATTAAAATGACAAAGTTTATCAAGAGGCCAACGATTGTCCTATATTGCTCCCCTGATTTAATAGAATTTCAACAGTTTTCAAATTTGTTACTCTAGGTAAGAGTTTTAGTGTTACATGATAAAATGTATGTCTTCCCATACAAAATGTACATCATGACTGTTGCGAATACAATAGGTCCAGATCAACATTCACATCAGCCAGTCAGATCTTATTATCTACACTTTTCTAAAATGTATTCCAAATGCCTTTTAGAAGCTTTTAGGTAAGTTGTGAGGTTTTGATGAAACCAAAGCCATGCAAATGTTGATCTGAACCTCAACTATTCACAAATGCCAACTTGTATCTTTTTATATGAACAAGCTCTATTAGCATCATATACTCCCACTATTCTGAACAAGGTATTAATTGACGAGGGGTAATACTCATTAAGTCAGACATATTATATATGTGTACATGATAGCCCTGTTAGTGCTTGGTAAATCTCTGGATAACATACCCTTGATATACTCTACCGACTGAGCTAACCGGGCCGCTTACATGAAGTCTCTCCAACTGTGTACAAGTTCAGACCGTGACAGAAGTATATTCTAGTAAACTAAATTTTGACTCAATAAGACCCAAATTTTGAATTGACATATACATGTATATCGTTAGGGTAAACATACTAACAAAGTTAGATTATGCTCAAAGTTATAAATCAAGCATCTAGAGTGTCCATAAAATATTATGGCCTAGTAACGTCATGACTCCATTCTCGATCTTTGCCTAGATATCATCATGAAAAAATGTTCTGACAGTTTCAAAATGATCAACTTAACAATAGTGCTGCCTATAAAAAGTTAACAAGATTTATACCAAATCTTCATATTCATGAGTAGGTTTCCCATTAAAACAATAAAAAGCACCAAATTACGACTTCACCAATTCAATTTCACGAGTTAATTAAGTGAATTGAGATCCCTGCCAAAAGGTGGTCAAACTTACTGAAAATTGGTTTACATGTTACTGGTCACCCACATTAAATAATTGACGTCGATCATATTCGAGTATCTTTCGGATCCTTGGATAACTTCACCCCCGGTCAGCCTGATTGATGCAATATGATTTGTAATGCTAACCACAGTCACTAATTTTACCGTCAGGTAAGCTAATAAAACAGCTAATAAAACAGGCAAATTGCCCAGTATAGTTTCAATTGCCACAAGGCCCAATTATCCAACTTATGTTGTCTGTCTTTTGAAAAATTAATATGACTCGAGGAAACTGATTGATCTGTTTCAGATAAGAAGATTTAAAAAAGAAATCCTATATCTATCTATTTAAAATTTGACACAAGGAGCAGGGACGGCCAATTCTGACCGTCGATTAATTTGTATAATCTTTGGAGAGGACCACTAAACAATGCTACATACCAAATATCTAAGCAATAGGCCTTTGGATTTCAGACAAGAAGGTTTTCAAAGTATCCCTTTAAAAATATATGTAAAACATGTGACCCCTTTGTTGGGCCATTTCAGACTCGAGGGTCATACTTTGAACAATCTTGGTAGATAAGATATATAGGCCTTTTAGTTTCAGACAAAAAGGTCTTCAATCTTTTTCCTGCATATCTCTTTTCAATACAAGTGGGCCATGATGGCCCTGGATCGTTAACTGTTCAAATAGAACTTGGTAAATGGTCACCCAAGGAATACTTGTGCCAAGCTACTTCAAAATCAGACCTATACTTTTGACAAGAGTTTTTGTAAAGTGTTTTTTAAATTTTCAATATACACATATAAGGTGAAAAATGTCCGTCCCCCTGGTGGTCACGTTTTTCAACGGATCAAAATTATTTGAACAATCCTTTTTTCAACGGATCAAAGTACTGCCCCTGGTGTCCTTGTTTTTTAACAGATCAAAATAATTTGTACAATCTTGAAAGAGGGTCACCCAAGGAACATCTGTGGCAAACTATTTCCAATCGGTCCAGTACTTTTGGACAAGAAGTTTTTAGTTTTTTACTATTTATACATATAAGGAAAACGAGTTCCATCCCCTGGTGGCCATGCTTTTTAACGGATCAGATTAATTTGAACACTCTTGGTAGATGGTCGCCCTTGGAACATCTTTGCTAAATTATTTTCAAATCTGGCCAGAACTTTTGGACATGAAGATTTTTTACAAGAAGTTTTTAATTTTTTACTATTTATACGTACAAGGAAAACGAGCTCCATCCCCTGGCGGCCATGTTTGTCAACGAATCGGAATAATTTGAACAATCTTGAAAGAGGGTCACCCAAAGAACGTCTGTGACAAAGTCCGGTCACAATAACTCACTCTGAGCCTCTGGCTCAAGTGAGCTCATAAAACAAATGACATCAGTGGTGGGACCAATTTTGACTCCAGTGTCATTATTTGACCAATCTTGGTAGAGGATCACTAGACTATGCTACACACCAATTATCTTAACTCTAGACCATTCGGTTCCAGACAAGAAGATTTTCAAAGTGTTTCCCGATATATGATAAAAACTAGCCATGTGAAATAGGTGACCCGATGGCCAATTTTGACCCGAAGACAATACTTGAATAATCTTGATGAAGGACCACAGGACAAAGCTACACACTATATATCAAAATTCTATGCCTTTCCGTTTCAAACAAGAAAATGTTCAATGTTTTTTCATTTGTATCTCTATGTAAAACAGGTGACAACCAGGGAGGGACAGAGCCTATTTCAATCCAAAGATCATGATTGGAAAAATCTTGGTAGAGGACCACCAGACATTGCCCCTCACCAACTATTTTAGCTACGTATATTTACGAATGTGCGAGTTCAGATCTGGTTTTAATGAGATTGGGAAAACAGGCGATGCCACCTTGTTGTCATATTTATCAATGGATTGTTATAATTTCAACAGACTTGGTAGTGGGTCGGTCACCCAAGGACAATAGTACCAAATTATTTTTAAATTGGCCATATATGTTTCTACAAGAAGAATGTTTAAAGTTTCACTATAAACACATATAATCATCGCCCTCTTGCGGTAATATGTATCAATGGATCGAAAAAATTCCAACAATCTTGTTAGAGGGTAACCCAATGATAATTTGTGCCTTTTTTTTCTAAATCGGGCTATTACTTTTGAACAATAATATTTTGTATACATATAAGGTAAAACAAACCTGACCACTAGCAGCCATGTATTTCAACCAATCAACATGGCTTGAAGGAATCTGACAGAGGGTCATCCGTTGAACATTTATACAAACTTATTTTAAGATCGACCAAGCGGTTAGGGGGGAGATTTTTATTTTTTTTTATTTTGGTTGCCATGGAAACCAGAATTCTACACGGATAAAAAGAAAATGGAAGGAATTATGGTGAGGACATTGAGAGGATGCTTTCTGTGAAGTTTCATCCCAATTGACCAGCTTCTTACAGAGGAGAAGATGTTGACGCACGATGGACGAGGGAGGCACGCCGGACGCCGAACAAAGGCAATCACAATAACTCACCTTGAGCACTTCATGCTCAGGTGAGTTAAAGATAAACCACAGAAAATGGGGGTTATGCAATATGCAAGACAAAATCAACAAACGAAGATGATTCTCGTGCATTTGCTCACAATCAGGCTTGGCCTAAACTTGTTTTCTGCATACTCTATTTTCACTATAAGACAAAGTCAACATACCAAAAATGATCAAATCAAATACAGTAGTTGCAGTGTATCCTATTCATATTTAGAATAAATTCAAACTCATTGACATACATTCAATGCATTCTGGTGATGGTAAGAACAGCCTGTCAGCAGATGTGTTTGATGTTATTTGACCAATAAGACGAAATAGCCTTTATCCCCATGCGGCCATGCGGCCATGTTTTTATGGTTGCCAAAGCAGATGTGTACATATATTTGAAGGCATTGAAATACAGACTCGTAATTTAGATTTAAGAAAAATTACGAAGGTAGAGAAAGAGATGTATATAAGGGGACGTTGATTCACCGGTCTCAAATCGGTTCTCACAAAACAAAAGGTCCATGATGTTCCTAAATTGCTCATCTGATTTGAATGAAATCACAAAGCTATCAACGTTCGTACTCTATGCATATAAGGAAAACAAGCAACGACCCCTGGTGCCACCAGGCTGGTGGTCATGTTTATCAACATATTATAATGATTTCAACAATCTTGGAAGAGGGTAACCCAATGCACATGTGTGCCAAATCATTATAAATCAAGCCTATTCGTTTGGACAAGTAGATTTGTAAAGTTTATACTATATAAACATAACATATAAGGATCACAATCCCAACCACCTGGTGGTTATGTTTCTCAAAGGATAAGAATAGTTTCAACAATCTTGGTTGAGGCTCAACCAAGGAACCTTTGGACCAAATTGTTTTCTTATCAGGGCCAGTGCTTTAATACAAGAATTTGTTTTTAAGTTTTCACTATTTATACATAAAAGGAAATCAAGCTCGCGGCCCTGGCAGCAATGTGTTTAAATATTTCAAAAGAAAAATGAACATTATTAGTAGAGTGTAACCCATGGAACATTTGTGTCAAATTATTTTCAAATCAGTCCAGTTCTTTTGGACAAGAAGATTTCAGAAGTTTTCCCTATATACATATAAGGAATAACTAAAGATGTTCAGTTTCAACAGTTTTTTCTATTCTTAGAAACAAAAAGCTTGACCTTAATCCTAGGCGCCCGAAATGTTATCACATGAAGTGTCTCCATAAACTGTTTCTACATGCCAACTATGGTTACAATATGTCAACCATACCTTAAGACTGTGTTTTATATTGTTAGTAACAGTGACCTTGACCTTGAACCTTTGGGCCCCAAACACAATCCCATGAAAGATCTCCACAAAGGTATTTCTACATACCAACTTGGATTACAATATGTCAACTGTAACAAAAGATATTTAATTCAACCATTTTGTTTAGTAACAGCGACTATGAGCTTGACTCTAGGAGCCCGAAACGTAATTTGAATAAGTTTTCCATCTGGTTGTCATGGCAACACGAGTTCTGTCTGAAATTAAATATTTTGAACAATTTTGAAATTTCATAAACATTTTACAAGCGGTTTAGGAGGATAAGTTGTTTGTAGCAAAGTGTGAACATATAGACAGATGATGATAACCAAACGTTCATGATCACAACAGGTAACACCTAACTTCATGCTCAAGTACTGTTATCTAAAATATTAATCACAGAAATTATATTATACGGAAGGTTTTTCATAATACTATTATATTTTTTGGTACCAGTTATTTATTATTGACACTCATGTAAATAATTCAATTTATTATTCAAGTATTTGTACATTTAAAGTGTAACCTGTGTTCCAGCAGCGCTCAACTTCCTTTTTTATATTCATACATTTTTATCAGCTTGGAAGTCAGTAGATATTTGATGTTTGTAAAACATCACAACTGAAGGTCTAATCCAGTTACATTTGATAATTGTTATATTCTTATTTAAAGTGTGCCCCATGAAGGTCAAATATTAATATTGTCGTCCTCATAAGGTTCAACTCATATACAAGTGCACTGAACTGTGTTATGTAGCATCTGAGATTTGGATTTGAACGCAAACTTTAGGTCAACCACATACTTATGTTTAAGAAGTTGTTCATACATTAAACAGTGGTCAAGTTTAACAAACTAGAAAAGCGTTTGTGAAACACTATCACCCAGCTAATACTTTTCAATAAAAACTTATGAACTTTTAACAAGGTTATAAGGTTAAACTAAACTGTGTTATGCAGTATTTGAGATTTGGATTTAAAGGGACTGAATCCCATATGAGAAAAAAGCGAAAGAAAAAGAAAATTGTTAAAAATTGATATTACCTTGATGTTTTTGCATGTAAGGCATTGAGATTTGCTGACTGATGTACTACAATATATGAACACTATTAATATTGCGGAGATTTTTTGTTATTTTACATTGTAAAATCTACTGGGTTAGTAACCCAGTAAATTTAAAAATATCGCTGTATATTTATCACGTGATCACTACAACAGAATTGACAATCTCCTTCCCAGAGTTGTTGTTCTTTACACTCACGCATACATGCATGTAATGAGTCGATAGTGTTAGAGAATGCCGAATTGAATCCACAAATTCAAATGAGCAAGAGGAAATTCAACGGTATTTTTAAACGGGAAAACACGGAGCGGACGTTTTTTTAACTGCTTATTTCCTATGAAATAATGAAAAACAAGACTTGTACAACCTTCTACAACATTCCGTTACATATATATCGACGTATTTTGGATTAATTAGAATAAGTATAATATATAACGATTTTGGACCATTATGGTGTTGAGTCCCTTTAAACACAAACTTTAAGTCAAACACATACTATTGTGTAAAATAATTTTCAAATCGTGCCTGTACATTTTTAAAGATGTGCATGTTTTTCCATTTTCTGATACCGCAGCAATCAAATTGAACAACTTCGAAACAGGACCACCTAAGGAACTTTCCTGTGAAACTATTTTCGAATCCGTCAATTGGTTCAGGAGGAGAAATTGTTTGTAGGAAAATGTGAACAGATAGACGAGGACGACGGACGGGGAGTGATCACAAAAGCTCACATTGAGCACTTTGTGGTCAGGTGAGCTTTAAAATATGAAAGGGAAATGTTAATGAATTTACATACAATTATAAAAAAATTGTATTGTATCGTAAATCATGTTTACTGCAAGAGCACCGCATAACGTTGGTATAAATCCAGTCTCAATAGCCTGACATGTGTCTTGCGCAACAAGAATAATACCAAGCAATACTAATACGTCATTACCTATAATTACACAAGCTCCCGCGCTCTCAGTGTATCCAGTGTTACAAGTACATCGGTAATCTGGTATAAATCCAGTCTCAATAGCCTGACATGTGTCTTGCGCAACAAGAATAATACCAAGCAATACTAATACGTCATTACCTATAATTACACAAGCTCCCGCGCTCTCAGTGTATCCAGTGTTACATGTACATCGGTAATCTGGTATAAATCCAGTCTCAATAGCCTGACATGTGTCTTGCGCAACAAGAATAATACCAAGCAATACTAATACGTCATTACCTATAATTACACAAGCTCCCGCGCTCTCAGTGTATCTAGTGTTACAAGTACATCGGTAATCCGGTATACTTGCAGTCCCAACATTCTGACATGTGGCTTGGTCATCTAAACATGGTATTGATTTTGGTACTGTAGAAGGACATTGACTCCCTACTGATCGCTCTGTAGAGAAAGAAAGCCAAGCATAGAAATGAATAAGTTCAAAAACTTTAATGTATATATGATGGACGATTATAAAATGTGCTTTTGTTTTGGTCCATTATATCAAATCACCATGCATACATCACTACACATAGCTGATTATCTCAGATTGGTTCTCTACCAGTATTCATTTAATGCAACAGTTTATATTTGCATCTAATATGGGCTAGATTATTTAAATGGCAATAATGAATGAACATCAATAACTATGGTTGAAAATTTCAGGCTTTTTAATTTTTGGTAATAACTGCCCTCAAACGGCTTCCATGATTAATGTGTGACTTAACGGCTAACTGTATTGATCTAGACAAGATTACATGTATACGCACACTTACCTTGATCTTCACAGTTGCTTTTTGGTATCCATGTTCTGCATCTGAATAATTTCATTAGTATGTCGAATGTCTTGGTTTATTGTAGACATTTCCTAATAACTATATTATTTTCTATGATTTATCAATCCTTCATTCACTAAGTGTTCTAATATTTTACCTGGTATAGTATTTAAAGAGTCGTCTGTTTTAAACATTTCTGAGTAATTAATACAAAAGATTTATCAATATTTGAAAGCTAATTCTTTTTCCATGAGCTGGTCTGTCACAATGGCATCAAATGACGTATGTTTCATGTAAACGATTCTAGAATAGTTCGACAAAGACAACTACTCAAAACAATCCGTAACTGTGGGTTCAACCTAATTTGAATTTTTTCTTTGATGTATCTACATTTTATATTCATACTTTAATAAAATACACAATATTGCCGAGGGTAGTCAGTAACAAAATGTATAATGTGACAATGTTACTTACTGCTTAAACACAGTCCATCTTCAATAAATCGTGATGTTTCTTCACAAACACAGTTTTCAATATCGCTGCATACATTTCCATTGCCTGGTGTACTAAACACTATGCTGATGATGAACACCTTAAATAAAGCATGGACACATTTGACAAGCATCCAAACATCTTAAGACAAGCTTTAGTATAAATAATTTATATTTTAATTTGTATATGTATGGGCGGCAATTGATACTTTTTGCTGTTATAAAAAAAAATATGGTATTTCTTAACAGCTTTGTAAGAGCTAACTAACTTACATGGAGCACATGTGTTGTTAAAGAAAGTGGGATAATAAGCGAGAAAATGGCAATCCAAAACAATACACACACGTTATACAATAAAACATATGCATGCTATAATTATAGTTCTTGTTCACTGCACATTTGCAAATTAATAAAGTAGTCAAGATTTGATTTTAAAACGTGGATTATATCTCCAGTTATACACATGCTCGAGTTATCGTGGTTATGCACAACAGATCTACAGGTCACACGCTACCAACAAGCCAAGATTAAATTGCATACACTCTGAAATTGAGCCAGCAGCTGAGGAGGTGATGTCAACACATGAACCATCCCTTATTTTCTTACATGTCCAGATTCATTAAATTACTTCAGTTAGAATACAGACAAGTCCAGACTGAATTTAAAAATCAATATTGTATGGTTATTTACACTTAATAATTTAAACGTGTAATAGTTTACTTTATCGATAACGAAACTATGTATTGGCATAATGTATAAGAAACTGAGATTATGTAATTTTTCATCAGCAAATAATGTCCATGGATATGTAAACTATATGATAAGAATGTCATTGTCAATATCAGATGTAGGCACCTCTAGCACTTAAAACGTTATTTACATATCTGTTCATTGAAATTATCAATTCATTTTGGGAAAGTCTACAGACAAACTCCGGCTGTATATTACTCGAATTAGAGAGTTTAACTGTCAGGTGAAAGTGACACATTCTAGCTCTGAGTCACGCTAGCCGGATTTATGGCAGCCGGCTGCACAACCCAGCCGGAATTGGGCCGACAAAGTTGTGCCCACCCTCGTTTTGGCGTGCCTATTGTTCGAGGAAGATGGATTGGGCGGTGTATGGATGCATGCCAGGTGAAAGCGCCTCAAACTGACTTCGTGTTGCATGAAGTCCTGTTTCGCCAAGTTGCGTCTGCCGGCTGCCATGCCCAGCCGGACTTTGGATTTCCCGACAAAGTCCCGACTTTGCACCCGTCCTATTCGAATTAGAGAGCTGTTCCGGCTGGTTAATAAAGTCGGAGTAGCCGTAGTTCTGCCGGTTCCGGCTGGATAATACAGCCGTCGTAACCGGAGTTCCCGCTGTTACGGCTGGTGTAGCCGGAATTTCGGCTAGTTAATACAGCCTAGCTTAAGACTGCCTCAGAGCAGTCGTAGCTTTTCACCCGAAACTTAAGATTGTCATTGCTACGATTAATTGATAAAACGGTTTTATCGGACGACATTGCGAACTTACGTCCGAACTTACGACAATCTTAGTTAAGACCGAGTTACCACCGTTAATAAAACGGGCCCCGACAATACAGCTTTTCCGGCTGATTAATACAACCGGTGAAGCCCGAACCGCGGCTGTTACGGTCGTTTGAAACAGTCGGAGTAGCCGGAAATTCGGCTGTTACGGCCGGTTTATTCAGCCGAAGAAGCCGGGGTTCCGGCTGGTTAATACAGCCGGTGTAACTGGAGTTCCCGCTGTTCCAGCTGGTGAATACAATCATAGTAGCCGGATTTCCGCCTGTTCCGGCTAGTTAATATAGCCGGCGTAGCCGGACTTCCGGCTGTTCAGGCTACTTAATACAGTCGGTGTAGCCGGAGTTTCGGCTGTTCCGGCGTTCTGCTGGTTCCAGCTACTTAATACAGCCGTTGTAACCGGAGTTCCCGCTGGTTAATACAGCTGGTGTAGCTTGAGTTCCGGCAGGTTAATACAGTCGGAGTAGCTGGAGTTCCGGCTTGTTGATACAGCCGGAGTAACCGCAGTTTCGGATTTTCCTGCTGTTCCGGCAACTCCGGATAACTTCAGGCACATTTAATTTGTATCCTTCTTAATGCGACTAGGTTTACGTAAACCGTAAAACACGACATTAAATTACATAATGCAAACAAAGTAGACCACACTCATGCAGTCTTTCTTTGATTTACTACCTACGCTGTGTCAATGTCTCGCAAAGCATACTCCAAAACCAAAAATAAGCATTGATGAATTCAATCCAGCCGTAGAACTTCAGTGGTATAAGCGTCACACATATGATAATATTAATAAAATCTATGTAATGTAAAAAGAAAGACATCCTACTGATTCAATTGTCTTGAATAACGTTAGATCTATTGAATTAAAAATGGTAAAGCCGGCATTCTGAAAGCGTATTATCTATACATCTGTACTTACCTGTGAAATATAAAATCGGAACCCCATCATAGTAAATTGTTCAACACTATCTCCGGTCGTTAATGACACATCGCCTTGTATAATGGCAATAATTAAAGTAGAATTACCCTTGACAAAAAGCACGGAAGTTTTAAAGTTGTCCAAACTTTAAAGCATGATATTGGTAATCAATTTCAGATAAAGAGTAGGTCAAATATCACACATGTTTACTAAAGCGTGGTAAAACTTAAAGCAAAATGTCTTTGTATACTAAGTCGACCCTTCTTCTTTTGTACCTTAATGCATACAATAAGCCAGGTTCTGTGGTATAGAAAATTTTGTTTGAATACAAACGGATGGCAAATATTGTATTCTGATGGATGCAGTAAAAATGACGAGTTGCGAGAGTTCAATAAATGTAAATTTACGCATTTAGTCTCCTCCCCCCCCCCCCCCCCCCCCCCCCCCCCCCCCCCCACCTCCGGGATTAGTTTAGGCGACTATAGGTTTGTACCTCATCCGTCCGGATGCACGGTCGAGGTCTTAGATGGTGATAGTTGTGGCTTAAGACAAAAGAAACCAATATATTTAATACGCATTCACTGAATTACATTGCTATAAAAGGCGAATTTCGAAGACACTTACCGAAATCTAGGCTGGAATCAGTCCCTATTACAATAGCGGCAATAAATTACTTCAAATATCTTTGTCTACAGTAGCTCTCCCGCATTTCTGAACACCATTTCGGGTTCAGAGAGATGTCTTGCTATTCTTAGATAGTATATAATGTAAATGAAGGCATACGCATCTGTGAAATATTGGCTAAACATGAATGTACTCGTTCCAAAGTATCCATGTCTACAATATCGTACCGCCAAATAATCCATCACTAAAATTACATAGTTCGTTAACTTGGTGGGATATCAACCGGACAATGGATTTGATTTGACGCAATAGAACGAACTTCAAAGAAATTTGCTATTAAAATATATGAATTACAGAATTGAAAATGCAAAATGTATTTCTGCGCTGTCAACAAACGAATTCGTGTAAACATGTTCATGTCTGTGAATCGAGTCGGAGCAGATTTTTGATTCTGTTAAAACATTCTCAAACGAACTTATCGCCTTTCGTCTATACAGATTTGAACTGGGTTTTGAACTGCCGTAAAAAGGAGTAGTCGGTGCTTGGGCGAAGCTACTGTAACCGGTGTAGCGTGAGAATGGCACGATTTCGTAAGATCTTTTGATTCTCACAGTTCGGTCGTGAGAATTTTAAGACGTGATAATCGTAAAAACAGTTGAGTAAATGCCAGTTCGATTTGTATCAGCAATACATGTTAAGACACCGTTCCATCTTCGCGAGATTAACACTAATTATGTACGTGCGTTCTTCTGTATTTACGAACTGAAATAAGTTAAAACCGACCATTCTAGGCATTTAGTGCAGTTCCACCTAAAAATCAGGCAAACGGTGCTACATGGGGGTCAACGGATTTCGATTAAATTTGTCACACAGACTAGCTGTGTGTCCAATAAAACAACCTCATATTCATTTTTTCAAAAAAGTTCACCTGGCAACCAAAAACGTGTCAAAAAAAGGGTAATTTTTGGCCAAAAGAGGCTTCTTCGCATCCAAATATAAGACAAACAACAGAAATGACATGATTAAAATCTTTATGACAGGAAAGGATAGCATTTACCCTTCATAATTACATAATAACTTAAAGCAAATAGTATTTATAAATAGTATTGAAAAAGAAGCAAACATGGTAATAACGTTTTCCTTTCAGTAAAAAGCAAATGTCGATCCCTTTGTTTTCATATTTCAGATAAATAAAGGTTTAAATTGATACCGGCAGTGGATAGAAGCACCTTTAATATGCTGAAATTGAACAAAACAAAAAAAAATGCAATACATAATGGGAAAAATGTGACAGTCAAAAAGGGAGCTAACTCTAAACTTTGTCAAAATTGCCATTTTTGCCCATTTTCAACATAAATGTTCACAATATTGGCAGCCTGATATGGAAATTGATTATTACCATCTTATGAGTCATATTATACAGAACAAGAATCGAATTTAAAACAACTCTGACCTTTTCGTTTGACAGAAATATTTCACATTGAAAAGGGAGATAACTCTTAAAATAGACAAAATAGAGGTTTTTGCCAACTTTCAACATAAATTCTTCCTTCAAAACAATATTGATTTAAACAGTGCTTACCAACATCTTATAAGCCAATTCCTACACATCAAAATTGTAATTTTTTAAAAGATTTTGCCTTTTGATTATATTTGGGTTTTTTCACTTTGTAAAGGGAGATATGCCTAAACTTCGTCAAAATTGCCACTTTGCCCATTTTCAACATAAATGTTCAAAATAAAGGCAGCTTGATATGGAATATTGATAACTAGCCTAAACTACCATCTTATGAGTCATATTCTACAGAACAAGAATGGAATTTAAAACAACTCTGGCTCTTTTGTTTGACAGAAATATTTTACATTGAAAAGGGAGATAACTCTTAAAATAGACAAATTAGAGATTTTTGCACATTTCCGACAAAGTTTTCACTTAAAAAAAACCTTGATATCAAACAATGCTTACCAAATCTAATAAATTTATAATGCATAATCTACAGAAAAAGAATATAATTTTACACAACCCTGGCTCTTTCGTTTTAACAGAAATTGAAAAGGGAGATATCACTAAAATTTCACAAAATGGCAACTTTCTGCCCATTTTCAACAAAGATTTTCACTAAAAATCATTATATTGAACAGTGATTACTTTCAACTTATAGGACTTATTCTACAGAAAAAAAATCAAATATTAGGAAACTGTCTCTTTTGTTTATCCCTTTCCCATATTCAACAAATTTGCAGCAGACTACTTTAAAAAATGATATTATAACTGGAAAAAGTTGGAAATATTACGAAAATTGATTGTCATAATGTTTTCAAATTCATCTGCTGTAGAGATGTCTTAAATTAGATGTTATTAAATTGCTATTTTTCCATTTTCAACAGAACTTTTAGTATAAAACAAAACTTGATAACACACAGTAATTGCTATCATATAATAATTCATATTCTATATTATAGATATGAAATTCATTAACACATTTCACTGCCTGATGCCTTTATACAAGTTATTTTTGTTCAAAAGGAAGATATCCTCATTGAAACTAAATAAGCAGACAACTTTCGAAAACATTGTGGCAAAATCAGAAACTATTCATTCATTTTGTCCTCGGCATGAACAGGGAGATAGATACCTTTAACAAGGTATTACCTTTAACCATTTGTGTACATTTTTAACATCAATTGCAATTAAATTCCAATCATGATCATGCAAAAGACGATTTTTATCTATTAAATTACATCCTACAGAACAAAATTCAATTGTTTTTAAAAAAATATGCCTACTATTAAACAGAAAATAATTCGTGCAAAAAAGGGAGGTAATTTCCAATTTGATAAAGTTAACTTGCTATTTCAGACTGTTTTCAACATGAATTTTCATAATTAAAATTATCCATTAAATCATGATTATTGTTGACATTTATTCGTTAATTTTCTACACAACCAGAAACAAATCTGAATTCTTAGAAAACATTAAAACCATCTCTGAAGACTAGACTCCACCATGACCGTAGTGCCGCGAAATCCCCGACGCTAACCACTCGACCACAGCGGATTCCGAAGACTAGAAGAATTAAGGGAGAAAATTCTTCATTTGAACAAAATTTAATTTTTAAACATATACAACGTAAATTAATATTCAAATGCCTTCTTTGTACAATTTCGAAATTTAATTATTTTATCATTAACCCCTTTTTATTATGAACACAATTTTCCTCATTTGTTAATTTAGTTCATACAGAACAAAATTCAATCATCAAAAATGTCTCTAGTCATGGAATATTAAAATTATTGTGGCGAAAGAACAAATTGCTCATACTGTGCAAATTCTCCTTTTGCCATAATGTTTTCAACTTGATTTTATGTTTGTCCAATCATTTATAGAAGGTTCCCATACGTATTACTAAATGTTTCAGATGCTGCACATGCTTGCTGTGTGTGGGAAAGGGTTAAACAACTCTATTTTTGTGCCTATATTTGTATCGAAAACTCTTTAATTTGACAACATTGCCAATGTCAACATGTATTATACAATTTCATAACTAAAAGATTGATAGATAATGTTTTATGCTAACAACCATCAATGTAAGCAATTTCAATTTGACCATAATAAAGACTTTTATAAATACTACCGGTACATTTGATACTAATGGTCACGTCATGATCTTCAGCCTTAATGAATGAATGAATGTATATTGTTTATACATCGACAGCTAAGGTCATTTAGCGCGCAATTAAATTTAATTATTCATGATCCATGGGTAAACAAACCAGTACTAGGCTAGAAAATGTGCCTTGCCCAAGGGCACTCCACCATGACCATAGTGCCGCGACTGGGGATCGAACCCGGGACACCCGGTTTCGAAATCCCCGACGCTAACCACCCGACCACAGCGGATTCCTCTCTTCAGCCTTAAATTACCTGTTACTAGTAATTGTTCATTTTTGACATTCTGCACAGCAGGCTATTCTGGTATAAAATGTACTGGGTAGAGAAATTGCTCAAAATTAAAAACATCTTCTTTCCCCACAATATCTCAATTGTTTATCACAATGAAGCTTACAGATGTTTTGATATTATCATTATGTCCTAAGATTTGTTCATAGAAGATGACTCTTTTAAATAAATTATATCAGCCAAACAGTTTAATAACTTGGAAAGGGGAATATGCCCAATTGCAATATACATGTATAAACATACACAATAGTGAAATATTATTACAATTGATAGTGCAGTTTTACACAGAGCATATACTTGAAATAAAACAGATTTTGCAGTGTTTAAATGTGCTGATATTATTTCAGGAAATTAGTTAACCGTTTCCCTCATATAGACGCTTTCTGACGACACTGCAGCGTTTTGAAAACATAGTGACAAAAGAAGAAATTGCTCAAAACGAGCAATTTCTCCTTTTGCCACAATATCTTCCACTTTTAGTCATATGTTATCCATTTAATTTATAGAGATTTTCTTTTTTAGATAAAATATGTTCAAAGTCGTCTGCTGCAGAATTGTCGTATGAGGGAAAGGGTTAAACTGATGGTCTATTAGCCCTATGAACACAACTACTGTTGACATTTTCAAGCAGATGATGTTTTAAACTTTGAAAATATCAATTTAAAAGAGGGAATTGCTCCAAACAGGACATTTCTACATTGCTGACAAGGCTGTCAAACCTATATAAAATGTTTACTTCAATTTTCAAAATGTAGAACTGTATGATATCTTGCTAGCAGATGGAATATCACTTTTAACTGGCTAAGTCTTCATTATTATTTCCAGCTGTCATTAAAATTAACTTTTTATCTAATTTGTACCCAAATAGTTTTTAACTTGACAAGCTTCAACAGTAAAAGTTCAGAGTGAATAAAACACTCCCTGTATTTGCTCTTCAATCATCTTACTAGAGAACAGAATCTTCATTTGGGCCAGAATGCTGAAAGAAATAAAAAAAAAGTTACATTTAATATCAAGTCTCTTTTTACTCTTTACTACATGCAAAGGCATATTAACACATCTGCAAACAGTATTTCATGATGAGCAATTTCTCTTTTTTCCACAATGATTTCAACTCTATCCAAATATTATGCTTTCGTTTTCAGAGAAATTCCTTATTCTTGCTAGATGATGTTAGTCATCTGATGCAGGTAACCTTTAACTGGGAAAGGGTTGACCAAATATATTTATATATTTGTATTTGACATACTGACATATTTGTGAAACACTAAAAAGCAATTACGTATGAAAGACTTTGAAAGTTGAAACATACTTAATAACAAAAATATAGAAATAGGAATCCAATGTAGCCAAGTGGTTATCTTTGGGGATTGGAGGACAGGTCATCCAAGGTTGCATCCCCACTTGCAAAAGTCATTGTAGAGTGCCTTTTGGCAAGGCCTAGTATTGGTTTGCTACCCCGAGATCACAAAATAAGTGTACTATTGCCATGCTATAACTGAAATAATGTTATGTCAGCATTAAAGTTTTAAACCCATTTAAACCTTAGAGTGGAAAATAGTTTGTGTACCCTAAATAGACTTATTTGTATAATAAAAGTTATTTATTAAAGTTAAATTTGCATCTCTGGTAAATTTCAAATAATGTTACCTGAAGAAAGTGTTGTATATTTCATATGGTTTCTCATCACCAATTTGCCATACATTTCCTGCAAAGTTTATAAAAATTATGTAAAACAAATTTTATAAAACAGGCCTTTGCAGGACAGTTTATCTCGAGCGGGTATCACTAAACAGAGCCTGGTAGTCCGGTACAGTCTGGGGATTAAATATCCCACTCTATCATACTTTTTTTTTTTTTTTTCTTTAGACATGAATGAATTCAAGTATTATTGCATGATATAAATAAAATATAATATGTATTTGCATATGTTAGTTCATTTTCGTATGAATATACTAATCTGGTAGAGTATGGTAGAGTCTGGCGTAGTCTGGTGATAAAATATACCATTTAATCATAGATTTGACGTGTATTTTCATTGCAAGGAATGAGTTAAAGTGTTTTTGCATCATATAAATCTGCCTTATTTAGTTCATTTCGTATGAATTAACCAAATTACCACTGTGGTATGTGTTAAAGTAATATACAGAGACTCTACCGGACTTTACCAGACTAGCTCTGTTTAAAAACAGAATAAAATATGGTAAACAAAATGATTTTTTCATTCATACAGACTCTGTTTAGTGACACCTATCTCCAGATTGGGGTTTGATTGTAAATCTTAAATTCATGTAAATATTTGTCACTGCAAGCTAAAATGGAGATATTACAAAATAACTTCTAGCACTATATGTAATTATGTTTTGAAGAAACACTCAGAAATCTGACCAATAACATTAACATATGACAATAAATGGAGAATTTGATTGTTTGAGCTATTTATCATTTATTTACAATGTTTCAAAAGCAGTCTGCTGCAGAAAGTGTCAGAAGTTATCTGTTTCAGAGAAGGGGTTAAAACATTTTTCAAAACATTTGTACCCTAGGTAAAATGAAATGGTCACCAATTGAAGTCAGTTACCGAAACAGTGCAGAACGAAAAAAAATGACCATTTTGATACCAACCGTGTTTTCCGACTACTAATCACACAGTTCTAGAGCTGCCAAGATGCAGTGACGATGACATGCTTTTGTTCCGAGAGGAGTTATCAAAAAGACCATCATTCTGATATGATTTTCATCCTTGACAAACAGAAAATTGTTCCTGGCATCACATCCGCAAAATGCAACTGTCAGTAAAGTGGACTGCTCATTCGACTGCTTCCGTCAGATCATAAACGTGTATATTGTTCAGCATTATGTTTTCCGTCTGTTTGCTCTATTGTGTGCGATCTTTCAGTTGGAAATTGAATATCATAAGTGTTGACACTTGGTAAACACACTTCGTAAAGTTTGAATAACGGAGAAATCCGAACGGCACCGGCTAACTCCGTGAACACGGTTTTACACGAACACCTATACGTAAAATTCCGGTGTTTTCCGAAAACTGCCGAATTCGCACTCGGTGAAAAATTGTCGTTATTTAAATTCAATATTATTTAAATATTTCAAGGGATCAGAGTAATTTTTTTAAAGAAAGTATTAATTAAATCAGTTCACTCCTACTTCAAAAGATGATATATATAGTGCAGTTATAACCTCGCTGCCGTTAGATGTTATTTGTATATCAAAAGGGTCATATTTCTATGAAACAAAGAAGGAATTGTGATTTGATTAAAAAAGACAAAAAGCTTATTTTTTCACACACTGTTTTGAATTGTCACCTTATACTTGGCAGTTACATTTTTATGTATATAAGTAACACAATAGAACAGAAACAATTCAAATCGGAGAGAACCCATGTAGCACCATTTTTTTTCAAATTTGCCTGATTCTTAGGTGGAACTGTACTTAAAATGTGCTCAGTCGAAAACCAAAAGACACCTGAAATAATTTAATGTAATTCATTTATGCACCACTAGTCAACCCACTAATCAATTAGTTAATTAATCAATACATTAACCAAAAGACACGTGAAAGTCAGTGTGCGTGTATATATAAACTAAATACAACTGAGTTTTGGACTGGTGTGAGGTCGGGTGGTCAAGCGACCTGCTTTGACTTACCTACCCTCTATTATACGACCAAACATTCAATTAATAAATCCGTCTATTCTTTCCTCATATCAGTGGTACAAACGTCCTTTGACACCAACTCCTTCAAAATGTTGGGATTTAAAATAAATTCAAAAGCATTCCATTTATGCTTTGTGTGAAACCCCATTAGAAAATGATTATTTTGTTTGTTTGATGTTTACGTTGCTTTTAACATTATTTTAGTTAAATCAAAAAGTAGAAAATGTAGAATACACAGGAATTCATTTCTGCTTTGATACTAGAATTGGACTTAAAGTGTGATTTCTCCGTGTTAGGCATTCATTTGATTGTGATATGACATGTTTATTTGTTAATTGCATTAAACATTTTTAAACCAGTAGGTATGCTAAACAGGAACTACCAATATAGCAGATGTGCATGATTAAGCGAAGTAGTTTGTGTCAAGTTTTATTAAAACGGTAAGCGTTAAATTCCTATGTCATTCAATATATGGACATAGCAAAGTGCAAAGTGTTCTTGTTAGACTTTCGGGATCGGTAGTTTAATGTCCAAATGTATTCTGCAGCAAGCCCCTTGCTGTCGGCACTTTCAGTGCTTCGATTTCTTTAGAAGCCATCTCTTTGTTTGAAAATAATGGATGTTACACATAAGGTATGGAATGTAGGGATGTAATTCCTCTGTCCTTCCATCCATTTATGTCTAGGTCATATATAATAAACCATTTCTCCTAGAGTTTCCAAATTTTGTTTGCGCATACATCTTTGAAAAACAGGGTATTGCATACAAAATATGGTCACTATGACCTTCTTTTGACCGTCCGTCTATCCATCCTTCCAGTTTACCACCTATATGTCCGGGTCATATCTCCTAAACCGTTTCACTTAGCGGTACCAAATTTGGTATGCACATGTAGCATGGAAAGACGCTGGGTCGTCTACCAAAAGTGGGTCACCTTGATATCTGAACCAATTTAAAATAAAACTTTGTCCTGGTCATATCTCCTATACAATTTCACAAAGAGTTGCAAAAGTATGCATACACAATGACGCATGTACATGTATACTGGGAAGACGGTGTGTCGCGTATCAAAATGTGGTTTCATTTACGTTTACCTCTGACCCCATTTAAAGAAAAAGCTTGTCGGGGAAATATCTCCTATCATATAGCACAAAGAGTTGCCAGATTTGACATACAAATAAATCTACCAAAGTTAAGGTGGCTGTGACATTGACCTTGCCTTTTGGCCCAATTAAAGGAAAATTTTAGCTCGGCGATATTTTCGACCCTAAGAGTTACTCATTTGGTATGAAGATACATCTTTCATATACTAAATATCTGGTCACGTAGACGGGGCGCTCTGGTCCTTTTTAGGAAAGCTTGCCTAGTTCATTGCTTAATATAATTTGAATACGAAGACGAATCTATGGCAGAGGTCGTGTCGTTGTATTCATTAAGAAAACGCTTTTCTGTGCCATGTTTCCTTCACTTTTTAACCTTGGGTTACCTCGGGTTACCTTGCTGCATATACGCAATTTGGGAAGGGATTACC
>JASEVX010000434.1:0-24249 GCA_031761405.1 Serripes groenlandicus | reverse complement strand
TTCTCTCTCCCTCTCTCTCTCTCTCTCTCTCTCTCTCTCTCTCTATCTCTCTCTCTCTCTCTCTCTCTCTCTCTCTCTCTCTCTCGTCTTCTCTCTCTCTCTCTCTCTCTCTCCCTCTCTCTCTCATCTCTCTCTCTCTCTCTCTCTCTCGATCTCTCTCTCTCTCGCTCGCTATCTCTCGCTATCTCTCTTTATCTCTCTCTCAGTTTTATATGTATATAAGTATATGTAAAACTAAACTGACAGTGTTTCTTGTAATCATTCAGTTAACCTTTTTCCACATACAACAGATCTGCAGCAGACGGCTTTGAAAACATTTAGTCCAAAGTATGAAAAGTCTCTTTACATGAAAGAACAATTGATTAAAGTAGTCAATATTGTTGCAAAAGGAAAAAAACTTCTAATCAAAATCTCCTTTTCCCACAATAAGTTCAAAAGTCGTCTGCTGGAGAGGCGTGAAAAAGCGTCTGTGTGTCGATAAGGGTTAAAACATACACGGACAATCGACGATTAATATATCATGGGTCCACGTCACGTGACTGTTTTATTGAATATATTATCATTAATTAATCAATGGTCCTGTATTGTTTGAGTATTTGGTTAACTGCTTTAGAAGACTAGTCTGTTTGCATTATTTATCGATCTACATTCAATAAACCCGGGATAAGTAATTTAGTATGTTTAACCTGGGGGACGTAGATCTACGTCCCTGGTTTAACAGTGTTTAAGAGACGTTAATAAGTTTGACTTATACGTATGTTTATGAGAATAAATGGAATAAAAATGTTAATATTAATTATTATTTATTAATTAGTTAATTAGTGAATTTGATTGTTTGTTTGTTGTTTTACGCCGCTGTTAACAATTTTCAGTTATATAACGGCCTTTCCTAGTATTAAAAGTTACCAGTACTACTGAGACACCAGCGAGTCAGTCGTTTAAGCTTACCGCATAATCCCGAGCGACAATTAGGGAAATCCATTACTTTCATTTTTAAAGTCTGTGAACATCAGTACGAGTTGCTAATTTTTAAAACTAATGAAATAAAGGAGTTTCTGGATTATGCGTGTGTTTTAATTATTTTCGGATTGAAATATCTTTCGTCACATCTGAAACAGATGACTTCTGAAAGTAATGTGGGTAAAACAGCAAGTTCTTCTGTTTAACCTTATCTGTCTAACGTAGATTTATGAATCGACCTGAGGTCAACTTAACTCCTTTCCTGCTACACTCATGATGAGGGACGCTTCTGGCAATATGGGATATCATTCTCCCTGTAATTTAGTCCAATGCGCTATTTTGACTTCAACAAACACTAGAGATGTAGCCCCACAAATTTAAAATACTCGTACCGTAACACTATCCCACAAACAAACGATATCTGACGCCTCTGCAGCAGATGGACGTTTGAAAGCAGTGATACGAAATGAGATATGAGCAATTACAACAATGTTTTCAACTTGTTTCAAAAGTTGTTCCTTTATTTTTAGAGACCTTTCATATATTTGACTATTTGTGTTCAAAGTCGTGAGAAAGTGTTAATGTTGACCCATCACATTGAGGCAATAAGACACAAAATCACATTGATTTAACCATTACTTGTATGCATACGCTTTATGACGCCTCTACAGTAGACGACTTTTGAAAGTATTGTGGAAAAGAGATAAGATTGCTCAGAATGTATTCAACAAGCATACTGCGACGATGGTTCTCTCTTGTCTCTACTCTCACGACACCGCACGAATAATGAAACAAGCTATCGAGTTGTCGCGAGAACAGCATCAAATTCACTTGAATATTTCTTCTCCTCGTGTAAAAGTACGGGAAACGGAAGTTATAATGGCTATTTGAAGTGCTCTCTTATTGGTCGATATTTGGTCGTGTCCGTATTTTTAGCCAATCAGCGATCAGGTAAAAGGAACCATTTCTTTTTGTGTCGATATATTTAGTTTTGACGTGTCTGTGTTTTCCGCGGAAATGGTACCCCTTACGGCAACTCAAATATTAAGAAAACGAAGAGACGGATCAAACATCGGGACGATCATTCGCCCGTTTCCATAGCAACGGTGGTTTCTATGGCGACCATACTACAAAAGGAACAACTAGAGCCTAGACCCTTCATCCCTACCAAGTTTGGTCGAATCCGTTAAATAGTTTTGGCGCTAAGCTTGCCACAAACAAACAAACATTTTACAAACAAATGGACATAAACGAAGACCGACTTTAAGGGTCTCTAGAGAGAGAACCAATATACAAGCATACTGCGACGATGGTTCTCTCTTGTCTCTACTCTCACGACACCGCACGAATAATGAAACAAGAGAGTAGAGACAAGAGAGAACCATCGTCGCAGTATGCTTGTAGTTTTATTTGTCTATCATTACGTTTGCTTTGCAGTAGACAATCTGTTTCTTCTAAACTTGTTCTTCAATTAGCAAATCTGCAGGCTAACGTACGGTTAATTCCTATAAACGAAAGTAATATGATAAAATAGGGTTTCAAAATAGTCACGGTGGCGAAAGGAGAAATTGATTATCATGAGCAATTGCTTCTTCGGCAACAATCTTTTCAAATGTCGTCTGCAACACATCGACAATTTGCGTATGTATTTGGGAAAGGGTTAATTTGCATTGACTGTAAGGTCATGTCGTTGATAGTGTCACTGTCAAACATTACAGGTCCTGATCTTGAGCAGTAATACCCTAATTGTGATTTATAGAAATTCTAAAATGTCTACTTCTGACTTGCCACGTGAAAACACAAGCTCTAGTCTAAGTACTGGTACCATTAAGAAAGGCAAGAACGCCAAATCACGTGTAAGTTTCCAATGTGACACGGTCGACAAAAGACCCAAAACGATGGTAGAGATAATAAATGCGGAACTGGAGCAAATGAGATTTCGACACGAATAGGAAGAGAGACATCGTAGGGAACACAAGGAAAATGTAAGTTCATTATCATCATCAGCATCATCATCATCATCATCATCAGTAGCAACAGAACCATCACCATAATTTACTTCTTCTTCTACTTATTTTACTTCATCTTCTTTAGTAATTCAGTAGATGTGCATTCTGCGCAATTCGCTTTCCGACTTGGTAAGTTACTCTTAACAATATACTTAGCCATTGTACAAGAGCAAGTCATCTTTCGACAGTAGGCTTTTAATTCCACATGGGAAGGTAGCCAGTTATCTTACCTGAAGAGAATATCGTGCAGAACATTAGTGCGAACACTTGTGGGAGAAGCAAGGAAACACAGGTAGATAAACTGGTATTCGTAATTTGAGAGCAATACTGTTGGAACAGCGCTACTACAAATATAACTGTACTCAATTCGAATCTCTATAGCTTAGTCAGAAATGGTGAGGGCTATCTCCACAGGGGTGTCGTGTGTGCGAATCCCGGTTAAGCCATTCGTCCTACATTAATTGACAAAAGTCACTGTGACTGATATAGCGGCAATCCTCTTCCACCAATGGGCTGACATTCTATGTGGAAAGGTAACCAGTAACATTGGAATAATGTTGTGTGGAGTACTGGTACGACATAACTGGAAAATGCACGTCAGGTGAAATGGTCGACGCGATATAACTGAAAACCCATTGAAATCAGCGTTAATCCCACTGCGGTCATTCAACCCAAGTTAATTAAAAGATATGTATCAGGGGCGCGACCAGCGAAAAAGTAGTTGGAATGTGCATTTAAAATAATTTAGGCAAAATTATGGACATCTCTAAATATGAAAGTAATATCACCGAATAGAGTTGATAGAATTATGGAAAAAGGACAAATTTATCCTAATGAGGACAGTTAAGTGATTTGCTCGCCAAATGATTATATAGCTTAGTGCGAGGGTAAACAACCCCAGAAAACGAACGAACAGTGACTGCTCTAGTGAGACTGTACATATGCACACGGTCATCTGATTCTATATATATATTTCAGGAGGTAAGAAAATATTTGGCAAGAATCAACAAAGAGAAAGCCGATCTCTGCCTGGAGCTGATTCCTAATGGCAGACATAGTAAAAATACTATAAAGAAGAAACTTCAAAATGAACTTAAACCTGCAATGCAAGAAGAAAGAATGAATGTATCAGGTAAATGTCGCATTTGTGTTGATGAATTATTTAATGAACATGCTTAACAACTCGGTACAATAAATGATCTACTTAAATAATCAATTATTATGTATTTAAAGTAAGAATCATTTTAGTAAATTATCTTTTTTTCATAATTACATACCACTTTTCTGTTTAACTATTAAGGTTCCACTAAAATAACTTCTCGGTCCTAAAGAAGTTAAATTGAACGTTTTTTATTGATTAACTTTTTAATAAATACGTATATATGTACCACTACTTTTGTGGACATGTACCCCTTATAAGTAAAATCAACATATCGTTTTGATTAGCGTTGATGAATATTTACCACTACATCTTTAGGACATGTATTGTTAAATCGCTACTAACATCACTTTAATAAAAACTGCCATTAATACATATACAATCGATCACATCAAAGTGTATTTTATAAGGATCCCTGCGTGTCTATTTAGGTAGTCGGTTTTTGAACGGTACCTCTAAAGTGGTGTGCATTATGAGAAATCATACAATAATTGGCTCCCCGATTATAAACAGAATGACAGACTAAAGTTGGGAACCGAAAATCGAGATGTCTTTGCCTAACACTAATAAAACAGTAGTGCCATGTGTCAGTCAATATATCTGCATTTTGAAACATATTGGTGAATCAAGATATCTGAAATTATAATTTAATTCTGAGAAGGCAGCTTTACTGGTTCAAGTAATACGTGTACACTTTTCCTATCACAAACAATGTATACATACATCCAACTTTGTTTACAGTTGTTAAATGCTCCAAAACATATTTTTTGTTTGCGAAATATTTTTGTCATTTATAATGTTACCTTATCATTTTCTTTTATTTTGTTGATTAGAACTTATTTAGAAGATCATATGTTTAATTGACAATAATTACTTAATAACGACATTTCTATTTTCAATTACAAACATCAATATCGTCTTTAGATTGTCGTTTAATATAAATCGTACTTATGCAATTTATTGACCTCGCCTTGCAATTGCATAAGCCAATCAGAACGTTGTTAACATTTTTTTCGTGTGCATGGAAATACAGGAATGGACCAAAATGGACCGTAATGGACGATGGAATTACCGGAATTATTTTCTTGTTGATCAGAAGTGATTTCGTGGATGTTTGATATTATTAACAATAATGCCTAACGCTTCGATGAAAAACTATCTCACAACTAATTATCTAGCCAATCGATGTATTATACTTAAAGAGATGGTAAGGAACGACAACTCTGCGAAGGAGAACTTGCAACTTCCGTTCAAAATTAAAGTAGAAATCTGACAAGCTGCCCTGACGTTAGATTGTTATATTTTTGGTGGAGAAATGACACATGTAGTTTTATATTGGGAAAGACTGACAGGAAAGAAATGTGTGCACGCCTACAATGTTCATTAAGTCATCAATCCGTAAAACGTTCGAGGTAGGTCTGTCAATTAAACTGTAATTTGGAGTGGAAAACGTTTTTATTTTTTTATTTTTGCTGTATCATAACCGAATATGAAAATAAGCTCACATGTATTTCATGTACGCGTATGTCTGAAAATAGCCCAATTCCTGTAGAAATTCGCTTGTCTGTTTAATCATCTGACAGCTGTTAATTATTTGAAAAGGGTGGCATATGAAGGAAAATAACAAAACGAAAAATGAAGGACTTCGGAGACTTTGTACATATATTGTACAAGTGTAACATCGTTCTTGTATGTATACACTATTTAGGCTCATTTAAGGAGACAAAAGTGGTTAAGTGGTGTGAAAACTGCTATCAAACTTTAGTGTATAATTACTTTTATTGATGATATTATACAAGTTTTAAGATTGAAAAGAACGAAACAATATGATCTATATTTATAAATGAATTTTTCAGATTTTGCCTATCCTACGGAGCCCCTAAAGCGACATTCAATATATTGTTTTAGTATGCAAATAAAACAGCTTATTTGCATATTAAAAAAAAGTATCGGATTTTTATTTCGTTTTTACGAAATAATAATTCGATACTTTTTTTTAATATGCAAATTAGCTGTTTTATTTCGTATTTACGAAATAATTATTACCGACACTTTTTTTTAATATGCAAATTAGCCGTTTTATTTCGTATTTACGAAATAATACTTACTATTCGACATTTCTTTTTAATATGCAAATAAGCCGTTTTATTTCTTATTTACGAAATAATAGTTAGTATTCAAAACTTTTTTAATATACAAATTTGCGCTGTTTAATTAAGTAAATTAATAAATTAAAATAAATATCTCGAGTCTACCATCAGCCGAGCACCGGTAGCTCAGTCGGTAAGGACGCGGGCTGTCAATCTAAGGGTTGTGAGTTCGAACCCCAGCTCGGCAAACATTATTTACGATGTTGAACAAAAACCACTGCGACAAGCGTCATTCGTCTTTCACCAATGGGCTAACAGTCGATGTGGAAAAGCAGCCAGTTGCGTGGAAGGTATGTTGTTGATTGATTGGGGTTTAACGCCGTTTTTAAAAAAAGTTCAGTTATATCACGGTGGCCAGTTCACCTACTCATGCATTACCTGGTTTTCTCACACCAGTACTACACACAGCAATCTTCCCAAGCAACTGGCTGCTTTTTTCCACATAGACTGAGCCCATTGGTGGAAAACGAATGACGCATGTCGCATTGACTTTTGTCAATCGTCGGTAAGAAAGTTGGCCGAGCCGGGATTCGAAAAAACAAACCCCTGGATTGACAGCCCGCATCGCTACCGGGGCTGGCAAAGTATGTTGTCTGGAGTACTGGTGTGAAAAAACAGGAAACATATGATTAGATGAACTGGCTGCCGTGATATGACTGAAAAGTTGATTGTTGAAAACGGCATTAAACACCAATCAATCAAAACCATCAGACAACCATGTGGAAACTCGGTAACACATGCACTTATAAAGATTATGAAATGTCATGTGTTATGGTAAACACGAAATAAAACTGCTAATTTGCATATTAAAAAAAAGTACTGAATTATTATTTCGTAAAAACGAAATAAAAATCCGATTTTTTTTTTTTATAAAGCAAGGACAAATGTAGAGAAAGTAAATTTCATGATAACAGTAAAAGTACCCCTGAGGTGTTTGTCTTGTGTGATTGTGCAAATTAGCTGTTTTATTTGCATACTAAAACAATATATTAAATATCACTTTAGGGGCTCCGTACTATCCTTAGATGGAGCATATGCATGATGCTTTGCCAAAAAAGTTATAAAAACATATGTATAGTTGTATCACGTTTGTGAACACTATGTTATACATTGTCTAGTGAATCCATGTCTTAATGACACTCTGCCTTGGTGTCATTTATAAAGTTATATTGACATAAAAGTAGTGAGGCTACCCTGTTTCTAGGCCTAAATTACATGTATATGGTCAGTGAAGACTGGTGAGACTGCATAATATGATACATAGGCTCATCTGAGTCTTCACTGGATACACATGCATTATAACCCCAAGTATCTATTATAAACAGGCTATTATATTATTCAAATCATAGCATACAACTATATTGATAAAAAATGGTTTTGTGCAGACATGTTTACAAATCTTGATATTTTTTCCTTTGCAATCAGTAACTGTATGTATTTTTGTTTCGTTTCAGATCATGGAAATGTTGACAGATTATAATGCACAATATGCAACTTTACTTGTGAAGAAGATCCATAATGTCAGTGTATGAGACTTTTTACAACCAACCTTTATCTATTGGTTTTACTTCTCCATCAAGCAAAAGTTGGGGTATATTTAAAGGAAGGGAAACTGTGTATCCATCCTTTACACACCGGGAAGGGGGAACACATCAAGAAGACAACCTGCTTATCTATTCAATGATTCGTTACTTGGTTTTAAAATAGTTCAGTTTTCATCACAACACATTTGTTTTTCTTGATTATTTTGCTTCCCAAAAACATTCTTGTCAATAGGTGAAAAGACTAATTGCCAGGGTTCAAACTTACTGGGCCAAGCCGCGATAGCTCAGTCTGTAACAAATCGTAGTCATTTCGTCGAGTGATCCATCGAATAATGCTAAATTGATTTATGTATTTTCAGCTTCATAATTTAGTTAGACTTAAATGTTTATTATGAATAGCAAGCCATTGACACAACCATATCAAGAAAACAGCGCAGCAACAGTTCGTTCTGATTGCTCGTCTAAGAAATCAGAACCCTTGCTACACTGTTTTCGAAAAGCAGATAGCTTTCAGGTATTAGTTCGAGTTAAACGATGTATTCGAATTATTGCATGTTCGAGTTATCGCGAGTCCATTGTATTTTTCCTTGAAATATGTTGGTTACTGTTAGGCTTTAATATTTACAATATCATATATTTTTACAAGAAGGATAGACATGCACAGTCTCACAAGAACCTTCACTGTTCAGATTACGTGTGATATATGCATTCATTATTACATACAATATCAGAAGATAAGCTCAAGTAGTTTCTCGCCTACTTTACCCCTCCTTTCCCACATACAGCAAATCTTCAGCAGTTGACTTTAGACACCTCCACGCAAAAACACGGAAAATCTCTATAAATGAAGGTAAAATAACTGAAAAAAATTCAAAAACTTTGTGGCAAAAAGAGAAATTGCTCGTTTTGAGCAATTTCTCATTTTTTCACAATGCTTTTAAAACTCGTCTGCTGTATATGCGTCTACATGTGGGAAAGGGTTAACTATGTAGTTCATCAAATGTTGCAGTAAGACCCTTTGTTTGCTTGACGAGGCTCTTTTTAATCTTCAATAATTCGTTATTCCAGATGAAGTTCCAAGCAAACACGGCGGTAAAGTGCAATTTGTCAATTTCTTGGACATTAACTACAGGATGTAAACGATCCTTTTGAAGAAGTGCAATAGGTATGAACCAAAACATATCGGTAAATAAACCCCAGATATGTCACGTTCTAGTATATAAATTAACTATATGTGTACACTGCTCTGTTATAATGTAGAATAAATACCCATTTCCAGTTTTACTCAGTCTGAGTATTGTATACATGACATACAAGTGCTCCTGCCCTGTGTAAATCCCTTGGAATGGCACATTTCCATTAACAGGACATAAAATGACTATTCGTGTAGTAGAAGATATTCATATAATTGCACATGACAATTTTTCAGTCTAACGCATTCCTAGTATTTTAAACATTACATACTTGTCCTCCTGCCCTTGGTACGTTCCCTTCACTCTATGATTTCAAATGTTTGAATGTGGTAAAGATACAATGGACGCGTGATAACTCGAACATGTGAATATTCGAATACATATTTCATCACGAACCAATTACTGGTACATATCTGATTTTTGTAAACAGAGCAATGAGAACTACTGGTGCGCTGTTGTTGTTGTTTTTATAAATGTAATCTCTGGCTTGCTTGTCAACATAAACATTTAAGTATAAATGAATTACAAAGCTGAAAATACATCATTTAATCTCCCATTAATCAAGGGGTCCCTCGAACACGTCATTTACTCGAAATAATCTACTGGTCCTCATCGACCTCAAGTTATCCTGAGTAAACTTTATCTGTTAACATTGTACAGAGAAATATTGATACGCTTATCGCTTAAGTAGTGTTTTATGCGTTGGTAAACAGTATTTCCATTATAATAGTATTTCTCTTCAGTATAAAACAAAGGCAATTTATATCAAGTTTCTTGAAATGACAGTTATAATTGTACTTGAGTTTCTCTGTCCATTGTGTTATGGGAAGGTTGAGAGTTCGCGCCGAATTCATACACCCAACAACGTGTTTAATGTCGGCATGCATCCCAAAAAAACAACTATTAATCGTTAAGAACTACTCGGTTCTCGTGCAACTAGATGTTCATTAAATTTTGAATTCAATGTTTTTCAGTGTTTTAGAATCTTGGACGAAGTAGACAAGGGGCTTCTTACGTTTGAAGATATACGGAAGGTAGCTGACGATGTAGACTGCAATCTGCCCAATCGCATGATAAAAGAAATGATTGATGAAGGAGATGCAAGCGAAGACGAACGTTTTAACATAGACGAATTCTTAATAATAATGTTACGTTCTAACGCCTTTAATTAATTACATACTAATTGAATATCATGCTAGCCATTTCACCGACTTGTTTGTTTTATTGGTGTTCGATGTTCTAAGTAATGTCACGGCGACAGAACACTTATTCATGATCCCTGTACGACCAACCAGTACTAGACTGGTAATTTATGCCTTACCAAAGGGTGCACTTCCATAACTATCAAGGGGATCGAACCCAGGACTCCCGGTCCTAATCCCCTACAGTGGAGTCCTGTCATTTCCCTGATATCGACATGGTTACACTATTTTGTAAAACAAAACTACTGGAAACTTATGAGAAGTGAGAAAGTGCTCACTTCGAGCATTTCGTTTATTTTAACGTTGTAATAACTTCCCAATCAAAGTCATACTTCAAACTTTCTTGCTATAACAATACCCAGAGATGTTTTCGGAACTATACAATAAAAATTAGTTAGGTTGGCGTTTTACAAAAATGTTTATCTATAAACAGGACAGTTTAACTGGATATTGTATTGCCGATGTCAAGTCATTAATTTAATATTTTTTTAAATATCTCATTCTGTTTGGTGTCTGCTGTTACATATTGTATAGGTCGCAATCTGGGAGATATGGGCAGCACATTATTAATATGCGATAACAGCATATAAATATCCAGAGAAGAGAAATGATACGATGGAAACTCTCCTAGACAGAAATACTTTGAAGGTCAGATTAACCTTTGGCACTGGTTACGAAATTCAGCGAGTAAACCCTTTCCCACTTACAGACGACACTGAAGTAGACGGTGTTTTGAAACAAGAGGACCATGAGGGCCCTAGTTTGCTCATCTGAATTATGCAATGTGATCTCTATCACAACAAGACAATTATTCAGACAAAGATTCAAAATGAAGCCTCCAGAGTGTTAATTTTCCTTCATTTGGCCTAGTGATCTATATTTTGTTTAGCTGATATGACCCATATTCCAACATGGTCTAGATATCATCAAGAAAAACATTCTGACAAAGTTTCAACTTGCTCAAAGTAAAAATGCGGTGATGATGATGATTTATGACATTTTTTGCCCTCGCGCTCGGCATTAATGCCATTTGGCGAGCAGCTATCGTTTTTTCCAATATTTAAATAATTTCAATTAGCAGACGGACTAATTATTTAGCAGATTATTCGGATATTTATTGTGCCTCTAAAACGCGGCCTCCGGAGTTTGAACAATATTTTCCTTTATTGGCCTAGTTTCTGATCCAATATGACCCATATTCGACCTTGACCTAGATATAATCCAGACAAACATTCTGGAAAAAATCAAACTGCTGAAGCCAAAAAAGAAGCTTCCAGATAGTTAACATCAATTTGGCGTATTGACCTACCTTTTGACCCGGAATAAACCGTATTCAGGCTTGGCCTAAATATCATTAAGATAACGATTCTGACCAAATTTGAAGCTCCTGAAGCAAAAAATGCAGCTTCTACAGTGTTAATAAGATTTTCCTTCAATCTAGCCTTGTTACCTAGTTCTTTAACCAATATGACCCATATTCGAACTTGACCTAGATATCATTAAAAAAAAAACATTCTCACTAAATTTCAAACTGCTGAATAAAATATTGCAGCCTTCTGAGTTTTAACAAGATTTTCCTTCAATTTAACAAAGTGACCTACTTTTTGACCCAACATGACCAATGTTCAACCTTGACCTACGTATCATCAAGACAACCATTCTGATAAAGTTTCAAATGCTCAAGTTAAAAATGCAGTATCCAGAGTGTTAATAAGATTTCCCTTCAATTTGGCATAGTCACCTGGTGTCTGACTTAATATGACCCATATATGCGGCCTCCAGAGTGTTAACAAGATTTCCCATCAATTATGCCTAGTGACATAGTTTTTGACACGGCATGACCCATATTCGATATTGGCCTAGATATTATTCAGATACAAATTCTAACTATATTTCAAGCTGCTGTAGCAAAACATGCAGCTTCTACAGTGTTAACCAGATTCCCCTTCAATTTGGCCTAGTGACATAGTTTCTGACCTAATATGACCCATATTCGAATATAACCTAGATATGTTTAAGACATACATTCTGACATTTCAAACTGCTGAAGCAAATATTGCAGCCTCTATAGTGTTAACAAGATTTTCCTTCAATTCGACCTAGTGACCTATTTTTTGACCCGCCATATCCCGTGTTCAAACTTGCCTTACATATCATTAAGACAAACATTCTGATAAAGTTTCAACATGCTGAACTCGAAAATGTGGCCTCCAGAGTGTTAACAAGATCATCCTTCAATTTGACCTAGTGACTTTGTTTTTGACCTTATATGACCCAGTTTCGAACTCGTCCATGATTTGTTGGAGATGAATGTTCTGATAAACTGTCATGAAGATAGGATGCAAAATGTAGCCTGTAATGTGTTAACAAGGCAATTGTTGAAGATGGGCGACGGACGGACGCCAGACAAAATGTTATCATAATAGCTCACCTTGAGGACTTCCTGGACAGATGAGCTAAAAACGTTATTGCATAAATCTCTTAAATAGTAAAATGTATGTACTGTTTCTTGTCTACTAATCAAAAGAAGGGTGTGGTAGTAGCTTGGTCTCTGCTTTGCTAGTTAGTTTACATAGACATATTTTACTTATGAGGAATTTGGATGCGCCACAAAGACTTTAATCATTTTATTTAATACAAAATATATAATTCACATGAAAGTAAATATAGAAAGCTTTTTTCTCTCGAATGCAGTGGAATAAAACATGCACTCGAGCTTTCCTGGTTTTTTTATTCGATTTCTTCGTTGTCACGACGACTTAATTTTGACACGAGGTGAACATTTCGAAATTTGAAACAAATTAAGAAAAGTTCAAACTCTGATACTCAATAATTTTAGAAATAGAGAAAATCGGTTCTTTAAATTAATTTATTACTTGCCACCTTTTACATTGTCATGGGACTCGCAACTGGCATTTTTCTTGCGCCATACATATATTGTATGTATCAATCAGTTAAATAAACAATTGAGCTGATATAGTATTTGAAGTGTGGTCTAATTTTTAAACATATGAGGATACATTTTAACATCTGTGAAATAATAATTGTAACTATGATTACAAAGGAGAAAGTTCACGTCTTCAGCAATTTAACCGTTTTCTCAATGTTTTAAACGTTTAAAGGTTTTCAATGTTGGTTTAAACAAGGAAATGGGTAAATAGCTTTTTATTGCATGTAGATCTAAATCCCAAACTGTATGTGTTGCGGTTTTATTGACAAATACAAAAAGTTCAAAATTCTGACCAATAGAAATCCTGAAATTTGTATGTGGAATTTCAGCCTGGAATTAGTCCTTGATGCAAATATTACGTCTATGTTTAGACTAATGAAAGTCAATAATGTATGTGTGGTAAAAAGTAAGATAATGCAGGCTTTTCCGGCGATATTGATGCTTTGCATCAACTTTCTTTTGTAGACCTATATATAATATATATGTATATCCTGAAGGTCCTCTAAAGGTGAAACCGGTTGTGATTGTGTGTGTTATTATTATGCTTTAGGTTACATTACAAGTTGTAGAGCAAGAATACTAAACTTCATTTCTTTTCCAGTTCGTATATATATAAATTATCCATATTTGTGATTTTTCGCTTGTTTTAATGATATTGTTAAATATATAATTCACGACAGAATAGAACTTCCGAGATCATTCACAATGTGTCATGTTTTATTGGATCACAAATAGGTTCAATTGTGGTAAACAAAGTTCAATGATTTAACGTCACACTCCTTATTCACATTTATTCAATCTGTTCTTGAAGTTCGAGACGTAGAAACATGATCTTAATCAGTGTAAAATAAAACGTAACTTTGTTATGGAGAGCACAGTCTCAATTTGCCAATAGGAAATACTAGTAACATTATATAAATAACGTATCTAACATTTCACCGATGAACGTATCTTTTTAGAAAAGGTTCAAATTGAAATGAAAATGTAAGCGTATCAGGATATAGATTTGCGCGTTTACAATGAGTGTAGATAAGAAAAAGATTCTTATAAGTTGCACTGTATTCTAAATTACATTGACATAGCGATAGTTGTTTCATAATTCGATTTCCCCGAAGAATGAATGCTGTATAATTATAATTTGGTACTTGAGCAGACACAATGCATTGTTCCGAATCAAGTCTTGTACGTGTAAAGTAAATATAATTCATTTCCCACATATTTGCTGTAACAGTTAAGTTCTTTCAATTACTCAATTGAGGACTTAAATTGTAAATCCCAACAGAATCATTCCTTTCAACGGTAATGTTTGATAGATTGTTAGGTGCTTTACGCCTCCTACAATTTATTTTAGTTATATCACGGCGTTACTGGGTTGGTTGACAGTAAATTTGGTCCATTTATCATGACATGAGTGAGTCAGTCTTAATGGTAACCTCAATCCCGAGCGCATCGGGAGCAGCGATTGCTACCATTTTTAAAGAATTTGCTATGACCCAGTCAGGGATCTATCCCGCGATCTACCACAACTGAGTCGAACGCTCTACCACTATATAACCAAACCGTTTGTCAAGGCAACGGCAATTATCGACCTATTTTAATAAAATAAAATAATCAAAGCACTCAAAATGCAGCCAGCAAGGAACTTACTGCAGATCACGGAATACATTAGGACAATGATTCTTTCTTTATCACATACAAGAAGTTCATGTTATGTCCGTTAATTGAATAATATTTGGGTTGACCGCATAATATTGTATACAAAGAATGGGGATGTATCGGAAAAACATTTATTTGACTGGCGGTATTTTACAGCGGCCGTTGAATAGTTAACACATTCATTGGTGCATTGATCGCAATGCATGCTATATTAAAATCAAAAGAACGATGCATAACAATGAAAATTATATAGAAATTCCAATAAAAATATAAAACAAAAAACACATATCTGTACATACATTTTCTGGATACTGAAAACAAAAAAGTGTGGCATATTTGTTTTACTTTGTTTGAAATAATTTATATAGTACTTTTA
This sequence comes from Serripes groenlandicus, assembly GCA_031761405.1. NCBI lineage: Eukaryota > Metazoa > Mollusca > Bivalvia > Cardiida > Cardiidae > Serripes > Serripes groenlandicus. The sequence goes on along the minus strand of JASEVX010000434.1, from coordinate 9,050 downwards.
AATATAACATGATTCATTTTATAAACAAACGAATATTTACACTGTGCTATAATGAATGTTCCGTGAATAGAGATAAATACCGTTAATACAAAATAATCCAAATATTAGGGTCAGTATTGCATAGCTTTATACAGTCACAGCTGCCTCAAAACAACTGAACATAACATAGGCGAACAAATACATGCCGTGCGTTTATTCTTTCAAATTCTCAATAAGGGTAAATATCTAATGAGCAGGTTGTAGAAGTTGTTGATCCGAAGTTACTTATAGATCAGTCAGTGGTACTTTTTACTCTGAAGTGTTATTCACGATGCACCATTTATATCAATATCTTTATCGTCCTAACGATTTTGCACCACGATGCGAATGCATTTTGAAATTATAAACATAAGGGCCGTGTTGTGTATGTGTACATCATTACATGAAGGAACAACTGTATAGCTTAGTCGAATATTTAAAACTACACAGGTTAACATGAAATGCGAGGGTTATATAACAATGTGTTACACTAAATGGCGTGGCTTTGAGTTTTTACACTTTCATTCATGATTTCATTTGTTAAGATAATATACACAACACTCTCTACCTTCAAATGTTAAGTCATCAATTATAATTCAATGTTAAGATTGCAATCATGAAACACCTGATGAAAGTGTGCACATACTCATTTAATTTGTTCCGATTGTGAAAGCAAATAACATTATCATTATCATTTATAGCGGTACGAAATCCCACCCTCGTTGCCAATTTGTTGTGTATGTGTATAACATTAAATGAAGGAACAGCCATACAGCTTAGCAGGATATTTAATTCTTCAAAGATTAACATGAAATGCATGGGTTATATAGAAATATGATACACTAGCTAAGAGGCGTGGCTTTGATTGAATACACTTTCATTCATGAGTTAATATACACAGTACTCTCCCCTGTCAAAGTTACGTCATCAATTCAAATTCAAGTTTGAAGTCGCAATCATAATTCCACCCATGGACAGTATGCATATACTACTTGAATTTGTTCAGTGTGTGAATGACACATACAGAAAGTTTGCACATACTGCTTTAATTTGTCCATGCATGTCATGTTGACAGCGTTTAAATACATTTTATTTTTAATAATGTAATTATATTTTAACAAAATTTCTTACAAGTTTTTTCTATTGGGTAGGTGATGTCGAATCAAATTAATTTTCGGCTGATATGCAAACAAGTCACCGCGTTTTGATTTTTAGACAAGAACTATTTGGCGGTTTGAAAGGTACAACATGGGTATAAGCTGGCAACAGTCCATTCATTTTTAAAAAATATTCCACAGATCATCCACTTCCATTGAGAGCTGATAAAGAAAAATATATGGTAATTAAACTATGCTGATATTGTAAAAATACTAGTCTAGATTCCAGTCTCAAAATGATGAGTGTCTTGGGATTGGGATTTCGCATACTATAGCAATTGGCTCTAATAAGCCCCTTGCTAAAAAGTACAGAGCAGACGCGGACTTCGCGGAGCAAGTAGTCATCTGTATTTATACTTTGGTGCTCTGGCGGTATGCCCCAGTTGTTTATCCCTTCGGATGTTGGTCTGGGTGAACAAGTTAGGTATTTTATAGAAAGACAACAGTTGACAAACTTTCGATTTCATTACAATATCTAGTAATGAATGGCTCGTATATTTTGAATATTTACTCTTTAAAAACAATGATACTAACATTCCTGTAGAAGATAATCCAATTTATTATAAAGAGCAAATGGATATCTTATAAATTCCGACATATCTCCAGAGAAAGTGAAAGTTGTTCTACTAAAACTAAGAACTGGAAAGGCACATGGTAAAGATGACATATCAGCTGATTTTTACAAAAGTACTCTACAAGAAATTAGTCCAATTTTAGCGAAATTATTCCACAAAATATTTGAAACGGGAATATTCCCAGAGTCATAATCTGAAACTTTTATGTTACCGATCCATACATCTGGTTCTTAAAATGATCCAACTACCTACAGAGGGATCTCTTCTTAATAGTATGTATAACATATTTGTATTCATTGTCAATGACCGTTTAACGACCTGGTCGAACCAGTTCGAAATGATAGACGAATCACTATCGGGATTCAGGGCCGGATATTTTGCGATTGATAATGCCTTCTGTATCGAGAGCATGGTTCAAAAGTATATATCTAAGCCTGGTGGTAGATTTGTATGTACTTTATGTCGATTTCCAAAATGCTTTTGACTCCTTGAACCATTACAAACTGTTTACCTGTCTCAGCAAAAAGGGTATAACTGGAAAATTCTTCAAGATTATTATATAGATGTTTTAAAATATAAAGGCGCATGTAAAAAGCTCAAAATTGAGGCTCCCTATTCTATGTAACCTGGGATTTAAACAAGGTGACTTAAGTTCTTCTATAATCATCAAATACCCTTGATGATATTGCTGTTTCTTAATGTATATTAACATTGAATTATTTGTATTTGTATGTAATTTTATGTATTAATGTATTATGTCTGTCTTTGCCATATAATTATTTTGTAACTGGCCAAAGGCAAAAATATTGCTGATTGCCAATAAATATGAATGAATGAATATAATGTGTAATATCTATATAAATGAATTGTGTACTTATGTTAAACAAAACTGTAACAATGGCATTTTCATAACAAATGATATTCCTGATATAGTTGGTTTACTATTTGCAGACGATGTAGCGAATTGTGCGGATACTGTGTCAATTTGCAGAAGCAATTACACACCATAGATAAATTGTGTTCAGAAACAGATATGGTAGTCAACCTTAATTTTGTTTTTTTTAGAAACGGAGGTCAATTAAGAGAGTATGAACGTTGGGTTCAAAGGGTTAAACATATAAAAGTAACATCAACAAATAAATGTATGGGTTAACGATTTACACCAAAGCTAACCTGGCATTCAGCAACATCACAACTTGCAGCACAGGCCCGTAAATCTCTTAATCAAATCAAGCAATTTGAAAAACCTTTTGGTAAATGTGGTCATAAAGAATAAATATAAAGTTTTTCGACTCTATGGTTATTCCTGTAATAACATATGGGTCAGATATTTGGGGCTATGAATCTTAAAAAGGTGTAAAACAAATCCAGACTAAATTTTGTAAAACTTTTCCTGGTATTAATTCTTCTGTAAATGACGCAATGGCATTTGTTGAATGTCAGAGCTTTCCTCTAGCTATAAATTACCACATTAAATTTATCAAACACTGGGTAAGACTTATACATATGGATCCTAACAGATATCCAAAACAGTGCTAATAAATGCTGAAGAAGTATGATTATATTGGTAGAATTAATTCGGTAAAAAAAGTTAGGGAATTTCTATTTATTCGTAAATTCAATTAATTCGGACAAAGTAAAAATCACAGTCATAATTGACATCAATTATAAGTCAGTAAACATGGAAGACATTGCGTCATCAATCAGTTTTATGAACTTTCGTGATGTTTTCGAACAGTTTGGAAAGGTACAAATTGCAACCCCAAAAACTGTTCTTAAGAAATGCTTTAGTGATATTACGCCCAAAAGTAGGAGTGGAGTAAACAATGTTTCTGTTCAATATATGGGTAAAAACCGTTGTGCCTTTAAAGTATAACGGAAAATGGCTCTACTTTGTTGGGAAGAGATAGACTGGCTTACAAACATAAACTTAAAAACAGTTTGTGAGTATAAATGAAATGTTGTCGAAATACAGGTTCGTATTTAGTAACGGTATTGATAACGTTCATAGAATCAATGACTCTCATACACTTAAACGAAATTATCTGAAAGCAAGACCAGTGCCATACGCTCTGTAACCCAAAATAGAGCAAGAATTGGAAAGTCTTGAGAGCCAAGGCATCATAAGAAAGGTAAATATCAGTAATTGGGTAACCCCTATTGCACTTGTCGTGAAACCTCCGCAAGGTAAAGGTGAATCAAACATTGGACATTGATTTGTTTCCACTACTTAGGGTAGAAGATATATTCGCAAACCTATCACCAGGACAGTAACTCGTAAAGATGGACTTGAAGATAAGCGTACTTACCTTAAAATGGACGGAATCTGTAAGAAGGAACTATCAATACACATAATGGATTGTACTTCACAAATATTAGTGTATGGTTTATGTATCTTTCGCTCCCGCCTTTAGTTAGAGAACATTTAAACAAGTTCGCCAGGCATTATGGGCGTAAAGAGTATTTTAGATGACATGTTTGTTACAGGTGACTCTTATGAGAATGATTTAGAAACATAAGATATTGATATGGTTAGGCAATGCTAGATGAATATTGTTTAAGATTAAATAGAGATTAATGTGCATTTTTTCGGTTATGCTGTACTGAATAATTTAATACCCACAATGTTTCAAAAGAATTAAAGTTTTTAAATACTCTTTAACATATTCGAAATTGTCTTTCAAAAGTCGAAAAAACTAATTGCACAAAAGCCAGTGATGACACATTACAATCCAAAATTGTCTGTTAAGCCTAGCATTTTATTCTAACTCATATGTTTTTTAGCTCACTTTTTATTGTGATCACGTTTTGTCTAGTCGTGCGTCGTTCGTCGTCAACAATTGCTCTTGTTAACACTCTACATGCTACATTTTGCATCCAATCTTCATGAAAGTTTATCAGAACATTCATCTCCATCAAAACTTGGACAAGGTTGAAACTGGGCCATATGAGGTCGAAAAACTAGGTCACTAGGTCAAATTGAATATTTTCTACTTGAGCATGTTTAAATTTCAGGTTATAAAGTAGGTCAGTAGGTCAAAGGAAGGAAAATCTTGTTAACACTCTAGAGGCCGCAATATTGGTTTCAGCAGTTTGAAATATTGTCAAAGATATCTAAGTCAAGTTCAGTATTGGTTATATTAGGTCTGAAACTAGGTCACTAGGCCAAATTGAAGAACGATCTTGTTAACACTGTAGAAGCAGCATTTTCTGCTACTTGAAATTAGGTCAGAATGTTTATGTAAATAATATCTAGCCCAAGGTCAGTAATTGGTCATGCCGGCTTAAAAACTAGGTCCCTAGGCCAAATTGAAGCAAAATCTTGTTAACACTTAAGAAGCCGCATTTTTCGCTTTAGCAGCTTGAAATTTCGTCAGACTGTTTGTCTGAATACTATCTTGGTAAACTTTGAATATAAGTCATATAAGGTCAACAACTAGATCACTAGGCCAAATTGAGGGAAACTCATGTTGGGTCAAAAAGTAGGTCACTAGGTCAAATTGAAGGAAACTCTTGTAAAAACTCAAAAGGCCGCAATTTTTAATTGCAGCAGTATGAAATTTAGTCAGAATGTTTGACTTAATGATATCTAGGTCAAATTTGAATATCGGTCATATTGTTTCAGAAACTAGGTCACTAGGCCAAATTGAAGGGATATTTTGTTAAAATTATAGAAGCCGCAATTATTTCCTTCATTGGCTTAACATTTGGTCAGAATCTTTATCTAAATGATATCTAGGTAAAGTTCGAATTTATAATGTAAGTTTTTCTAGGAAATTGAATTATATAATGTTCATAGTATGTACACATTGTACGAAAAGATTCTTTTCAGTCCCGAATTTATATTCTGAAAAATAGAGACAGTTTGTCATGTGTTTTCGTGTGTAGCAAGTTCTAATCTTAGTCAAATTTAAGCCTGCAACTTCCAATGATTGAATAATTATGACATCTTAGAATGGCTTTGTAATTCTATTTCAGAATTAAGATCAGCGTTGGTAGATTTGGTAAATAATGCTTAATTTTCTCAGAAAACATTACTATAGCAGTTCTTGAAGAATTATTTGTGTCCTCAAATTGTATCTTTAAGTTGTAATAATAACTACATTGTGAGTTCACATATAGTTACGCTTTCGTTGTTTCAATGTATTCCTTAGTTTGGCATGGGATAATCTCCCTTGGTAATAATAACACCTATTGAGTGATTGTATTTTCTTTATTTTCAGTACTTTACAAGTTGTCTTGTTCAAAATTAAAGCATCTTTTCGTCAAGTCGGCTTGTTATCTATCTGTCTTGATGATATCTAGTCCATGTTGGAATATGGGTCATACCAGGTAACACAATATAGATCACTAGGCCAAATGAAGGAAAATCCTGTTAACACTCTGGAGGTTGAATTTTGAATCTTTGTCAGGACAATTGTCTTGATGTGTTTTGCTGTGACTTACATTACATAATTCAAGTGAGCGAACTAGGGCCATCATGGCCCTCTTGTTCTGTAACCGCATGTCATGGAAAACAGTACAGAGAAATTAATCACGTACGCTTCACACAGGACATCGGTACGCTCATTTGGAAAGATGGTTTGTCAGATATGCATTCTTCTCTGAATCTAATGGCATGTATATCTTCCGTTTTAATTGGAACATCTAAATATCGATCGGAAAGTCTGCTCGGTTGACATATAACCATTTTTGGTTAAAGTTGACATCATGTGCGGCATAGCGGATGAGTTTAAATAACTTTAGATGAGTGCCACCAAGGAAATATATCTGTGATATATTTTAAAATTGGACCGGACCTTAAGAGATGAGTGATTTACCATTTCCAATTATATGTGCATTTAATTTGTTTCTCATTTTTTCAATAACATTGAATATCATCTTTGTCTACAGATATGATGCACATATTTACTAGGAATTTATGACTTTCTAATGTCATCATAAAAGTCACAACAAAGCAAAACCTTTACAATGTATTGTATCATATTTGATAGCAGGATTACGGATCAGAGATATGTATACAACATTAGATATAAACAACTTTAGGTCAAAGGGAAGAAAATCGGATCGGCTTGCCGGGCAGACAATTTTGTCCAGGAGATTTCAGATGAATATGTAAGACTGAAATTGTCACCCATTGGACAATAATGATTTTGCTGAAAGTTTAATTCTTTTTTTGAAAACTATATTATCCTGTTAGTGATGTGTAGCCAAATCCTGGTTTGCTTTTGACTGTATTGACACCTTCAGAGTGATTTTTAGAACATCCTGTATTTTCTGAAATTTAAAGTGAAATCCAGTGCGGGATAAGGGTGACCTATCATTTGACGTCATAGCTGAACAAGATGGTAGGATGAGCCCTGAATTTCTGGTGCTGTAATGGTAGATATAAGAATGGACTTTGATTTAATATAGGTGTGTGGCTTAATTGAGATGTTGGGAAAGAATCATAACCCATAATGCTACAATGGTCGCCTATGTAAAATAAATTGCTTCCCTTTGACCTTAAATGTAGCGTATATAGTTTTATTGTTATTTTTGTCTTTTCGTTCTCGTACACCTTACCCTAGGCTATAATTTTAAATCAAGACTTCGAGTGAACACTAACATCTGCCTAGTGCAGCCATGCTTTCTAATCCAAGTGATCATGATAGTCAGACTGTAATCTAAAGTTCAATAGACAATGGTTGAACAGGTAAGATAGGGATCAAACAGCGCGGATACCCTCTTAACTTCTACATTGCGCAAATGCTAGATGCGATAGGATTTTCCTGTGATGAACCTCACTAACTGAACGGGATAACATATTAATCCTGTCAATTTGCTTATATTTAAATGGTTATTCAAATCAATAGGACACTAAAGCATCATTGTTCTTGTCAGTCCCTGCTAAGGTTGTCCTTTGTATTCAAATTTAAGTGATGAATGGTTTTATGACTCAAGTATTGCAGAATTATTTTCAAACTGATAAAACAGTTTACATTTTCATTCATTTTATTCTAACTCTTCATTAAAATGAATTGTATTCTTTAATCTGCTCTACGCGAATTTAAAACTACATATATGTATGCCGTATAACACGACATTAAAATACATTATGTGAAAAGTGAAGACCAAATTCGTGCAGTCTTATCTTGATTTACATCGTTCGTTGTACGAATATGTAGCAAATACTTCTTTGCAATAATAAATAAATTATACAAAATAAATCGTAATGCTACCAGTCGTAGGGACTTCAGCGGGGATTAAGAGTCAAGCACATGTCAATGCACATGTCAAATGCATAATGTGAATAAGAATATGTTTTGAATAAAGAAAAAGGAAAACACTGAACTCTTCATTATGTGATGAATATAAAGTCGATCTAATTTTTACTTAATCTTCATGAAAACTTCTATAGAATTACCCGTGATAGAAAACTAGGGAAGTTTTGAAATTGCATAAAATGCATGAAATGCATAACAGTGGGATTCTTTTGTACATGCCTATAACAGCGTGGTAAAAATTTATAGCAAACTGAGTTCGTATATTTAGTCCGGACACTTCTTCCTTTGTACCACAATGTGTATAATAATTCAGGATCGACGGCATAGAAGATGTCGTTTGAAACTATCGTCGGACTGGAGCCCCCTCGTTTCACTCCTTAACCTCTTTCAGCGCCAAAGGCAATATTGAGCTTTTTGCAAACAATACAGATTCAGTATTCAGAAACCTGCATTGTTTGGCTGTGAGTTATAAAAATATTCCAAAATTCCTATAACATGAAAATAGAGTCGTCTGAGTTTGAACATGGAAGAGTCTACTTTAAAAAATCGGCGCTGAAAGGGGTTAAAGTGGTACATCCTATATATCGCTTGTGGCGCAAATTCCTTTGTTTTCTATCAAAGAATTCCTAGGTCCACAACTCTGACCATCGAGGACCACGACTCAGACTAGGGACGACGAACGACAGAACATTCAACGAACAACATTGTAAGAGCTCATCCCTCCGCACTTTCATGTTCAAAAGAGCTAACAATTAAGTCCGATAAGATTAAAACTATATTCAGGGACAGAAAGCCTGCGATTTAACTTTTGGCTACAAGTCTATAATTTGTTGTTTATTCTAATGGCCTTTAAACCTCGCGTCGAAAAATGTATGTTTAGCTTTTAATTTAAAAAAATGTAAATCACTAACCCTGAAATTTCGCGATTGTTTTCGTCGATACAAGAATAACATAACATCGTTTTATCTAATATTTGTATTCGTGCTCAACATGACTTTAATTGAATTAAAAGTTCACGAATCTTCTAACCTCCG
>JASEVX010000433.1:0-128145 GCA_031761405.1 Serripes groenlandicus | reverse complement strand
AGACATAAGTTGATGCATCTGGAGCAGACATTTGAAAACATTGTAACATTTTTAGCTTGTGACAATTTGAACAAGAGCACCGCGTACGGCACAGACGCTCGACTGATAGAAAACAGAAAAAAGCTGAGCTGAACAAAAAGACCTTAACCGGACGAACACGCCAGGGTCATGACAATAGCCCTTGTTTTTTCAAAAGTCGAGCTAAAAACGGCAATTGCTCATAATGTAAAATGTAAAATTTCTTCTTTTGCGACAATGTAATGAACTCAATTCTAGATATTCATAGATATATCCCAAATAGTTATCTACATGTTATCAAAGTCGTCTGCTAAAGATTTGTGATATATGGGAAAGGTTTAAATAATTTCTGTCATAATTTCCAATATCAAAGTAACACCTAATCAAAAGAGCAAATTATCCAGGATGCATATTTGTAACAAGTAATCAGAGGTCCAGATAAGGAGGGGTATACAGCTCTTGAAAAAAAACGCCCCTTATCTAGAGCTTTGAAGTAAAGTATATAAGGCGCTATTACATTAAAGGTAAAACTGTATTGATGTATCATCAGTTTATTATCCTTCCCATTTTATATCATTCATTAATCAAGACTTTCCTTTTTCCCAAATACAGACACGTTTAGATGCATCTACAGCAGTCAATTTAGGAAAGCATTGTTGTAAATGGGAAATTGGTCAATGGTAAATTTCTCCCTTTTGCCAAACTCTTTTATATACTAAACTTTATTGATATGTTTTCAAAGATGTCTGCTACAGAGTTATTGTAGAAAAGGATAAATTATCTAACCCTTACCCACATGTAGACACTTTTGGACACCTCTGCAGTAGATATTTTTTAAAACACAGTGGCAAAAGATATAATTGCTCATATTACCCACCCCACCCACTCCCAGAATTGACAGTCGATCATGCCTTCATGCAAATAAATACTATTTTTCATTTCTTGCAGCTTAGGGAAAAATAATTTCAACAAACAACTTGACAACAAACTATGATATGATTAAAGATGTCCTATATTAATTTAAATGTTCAAAGATTGTGTTTTTGTTTACACGAATCCATAGGAAATTATTTTTTGATTGCCGATTTTTTGCCATAAAGATCTATCAAATCACAGTCAGCTGTCAAAAAAGTCTTACCTATAAAACTAAATACTTTTTTGTCCATTTTAGTTCATTTATTTTACCGAAGATAAAAAATAATGAAGACTGAAGGAGAAAATACATATTGTAATGGGTTTTCGTGCATTTTATTCTTTCTGAAAATCGGAAATGTCATTCAAGAAAGTATTACCTACACTCATTCTAATTTGTTTGAAAATTGTCATTGTGAAAGTTTAGTGCACTAAATGTGTCTTGATAATACAATACAATATACTACATAATATTTTATTTACTGGTGTTTAAAATGAAAGCACTGACAGACAATATCAGAAATTATTCCTGCACCCACAATGCATGTGGTTTGAGAACATGATATATGGGAATGTAATGAATCATGACCAAGTCAATCTTTTGATACATTTGTTTATGCTAGATAGATTATGACACATGACTAAAGCAGATAGCATAATATATCTTATAAAATACCTACTGGTTTCAAAGTGTAATGGTAGAAAATGAAACAATTATGAACATTATTGAGAAAGGAGCTTTTTGTGACAATTTGCTTCTTTTCCAATATTTTTTTTGAAACTCTATTTCATCAATTTCTCACAATGTTTTGAAATAAGCAATAGTCCAATTGATCTTGAGGGGTCGTTCTTTCTTGTGAAATTCAGATAGAAATGTGTGTGTATTGTCAGTTTCCACCTTATCCACTCTTGAAGATTAGAATTTCCTTTCACCATTCCATCATTCAAAAAATGAATACTCTTATATTTATATTCATACACTGATTTGCTCAAGACTGCATTGGATTCCAAGTTAATTTCATTCTTTTATTTGCTCAGGAAATTGAATTTATGGCTTTCCATTTCAAGTAAACCCAGGAGCTTCGGGGCTTTGCCCCCTGGTCCACCACAAGGGCCCTGCCCTTGACCCGTAGCCCCCTCAACCCCCGGCAAAACCCACTACAGCTTCAAAATTGTCTGGGAGAACCCTGCCCCGACTCGTATCTGACGCTTCTGCAGCAGACGGCTTTTTGAAAACATAGTGACAAAAGAAGAAATTGCTCAAAACGTGCAATTTCTTCTTTGCCACAATGTTTTCCACTTTTAGTCATAGGTTATCCATTCAATTATAGAGTTTTTCCATTTTTTGACAAAATATGTTCAAAGTCGTCTGTTGCAGAATTGTCGTATGAGGGAAAGGTTAATTCTTGCTCAGTTGTAAGCCGCATTTAATTGACACATCTGCAGCAGCCGAATTCTAAAACATTGTGTTTAACTCTATTCAATAATTAAACTCTCATTTATGGAGATTTTTCACGTTTTTGTCAATATGTTTTCAAAGTTGTGTGCTGCAGAATCGTGGAATGTGGGTTTAACCAATTTTACCAAAACAAAAACCTTTAAAATTGCATTTTGTACAGTGCCCAAATTTATACACTTACTCCAAACCAAAACCAAACAACGCAGAAATCAGACTTTGGAAATCTCAACTCTAATGTTTAACCCTTTCCCACATTAAAGCCAATACTCCTTTTGTCACGATGTTTTCAAGTCATCTGCTGCAGATGCATGAAAATGTATCTATGGGTGGTGAAAAAGGGTTGAATAACCAACAATAAACATGATTAGAACAAACTCTGTAAGACATGAAGGCCCCCAACTAACCTATTAAAACATCATAGAAAAGCACTTCCACTTTTTCCATAACGTTTGATATGTCAAAATAGAAAACAAATACAAATTTCATATTCCATATAAGATTAAGTACAAGAGAAAGTTGATGCAAGGCATCAATGTCGCCTGAAAAGATTGCATTGATTTATTTATGTATTCTTGACTTTCCTTAGTCTATTCAAACATTAGGAACATTGAAATGAAAACATTTGCTTATAAATTTTATATTCATACTTATACATTAGGGTATCTATACAAAATTAAAGAAATGTGTACACATTTATCTTGGCTTAAATTTAATTTTGCTGTTGTTACTTATTTACATAACAGTATTCATTCATATAATTTCAATGTTTGTCAATCTTATTCGAATCACAAGGTAAATATCCTGGTATTGCTTTAAAGGGAGGTAATTTAAAGTAAACAAAAGTCTTCAAAAGGAGAAATATATCAGTATTACCGTCTACAGTTTAAATTGTTCTATTGTTTGTGGATTTAAAAATGTTCTTTTTTTTCTTATTTCTACATGTACAACGAAATATTGCGACTTCTCTTTGACGCTTCGCGTCAAACATTCGTCTTGTACTTGACTAAAATAAAATAATATCACTCGCTTTTTCATATCGAAATGCGCATGCGCGAAAATCGATGTTAAAGGTCACGAAACTACACAACAGAATAGGATCTATATTTAGCTTAGAAACAGTTCCTACTTTAGATATTCATGGATTAACATTATTAAATGAATTCTACACAAATCAAGACATCTCTTTGAACATGAAAACAACATTTAGTAAGTTAAAATTGCTATTAAAAGGAGAATCCGAAATTGACCTCAATGAGGACACATAAGAGTCTGCATTAGGGGGTGTTGGTTCACGTCTTGAAGGGACCACTTTTGTCTTCGTAAATAAGACAAAAAACTTAAATGCGAGTGAAATAAAAAAAACTGCAAACAAAAAATCGGAATATTTATTTCATTTTAGATGTGTCATTTATTAGTGTTCGTAAACAACCACAATTGTAATATGTTCAAATCATCTAGATTTGTTTCTTTCTAATAATAAGCCGCCCTCCCATGTGATTTCTGAAATATGATTAAAAATAGAACTATAGAAAATAGAAAAATAGAACGACTAATCATCAAGTATTGCATGGTGTACGTGTGTTTACTTCCTTTATACATGACTTGTCTCATAAAATATTTATTTAATTTAATTATTTATTTATATTTTCTATTTACTACAGCTTATGCCTATGTATGTGTCATCTATTTATATTGTCAGCTGAGTGGGATGCACACTCCCACTCTTTCCAAAGTGCTTTAACCCTTTCCCTCATATAGACGCTTTCTGAAGTCTCTGCAGCAGACAGCTTTTTGAAAACATAGTGACAAAAGAAGAAATTTCTCAAAATGAGCAATTTCTTCTTTTGCCACAATGTTTTCCACTTCTAGTCATAGGTTATCCATTCAATTAAGGAGATATTCTATTTTTTGACAAAACATGTTCAAAGTTGTCAGCTGCGGAATTGTTGTATGAGGGAAAGGGTTAAAACAATTTTCTTAGGTACAAAGTTGAGGTAAAAGCTATAGCTATTTATCACATTCAGACATAAGTTGATGCATCTGGAGCAGACATTTGAAAACATTGTAACATTTTAGCTTGTGACAATTTTGAACAAGAGCACCGCGTACGGCACAGACGCTCGACTGATAGAAAACAGAAAAAAAGCTGAGCTGAACAAAAGACCTTAACCGGACGAACACGCCAGGGTCATGACAATAGCCCTTGTTTTTTCAAAAGTCGAGCTAAAAACGGCAATTGCTCATAATGTAAAATGTAAAATTTCTTCTTTTGCGACAATGTAATGAACTCAATTCTAGATATTCATAGATATATCCCAAATAGTTATCTACATGTTATCAAAGTCGTCTGCTAAAGATTTGTTATATATGGGAAAGGTTTAAATAATTTCTGTCATAATTTCCAATATCAAAGTAACACCTAATCAAAAGAGCAAAATTATCCAGGATGCATATTTGTAACAAGTAATCAGAGGTCCAGATAAGGAGGGGTATACAGCTCTTGAAAAAAAACGCCCCTTATCTAGAGCTTTGAAGTAAAGTATATAAGGCGCTATTACATTAAAGGTAAAACTGTATTGATGTATCATCAGTTTATTATCCTTCCCATTTTATATCATTCATTAATCAAGACTTTCCTTTTTCCCAAATACAGACACGTTTAGATGCATCTACAGCAGTCAATTTAGGAAAGCATTGTTGTAAATGGGGAAATTGGTCAATGGTAAATTTCTCCCTTTTGCCAAACTCTTTTATATACTAAACTTTATTGATATGTTTTCAAAGATGTCTGCTACAGAGTTATTGTAGGAAAAGGATAAATTATCTAACCCTTACCCACATGTAGACACTTTTGGACACCTCTGCAGTAGATATTTTTTAAAACACAGTGGCAAAAGATATAATTGCTCATATTACCCACCCCACCCACTCCCAGAATTGACAGTCGATCATGCCTTCATGCAAATAAATACTATTTTTCATTTCTTGCAGCTTAGGGAAAAATAATTTCAACAAACAACTTGACAACAAACTATGATATGATTAAAGAATGTCCCTATATTAATTTAAATGTTCAAAGATTGTGTTTTTGTTTACACGAATCCATAGGAAATTATTTTTTGATTGCCGATTTTTTGCCATAAAGATCTATCAAATTCACAGTCAGCTGTCAAAAAAGTCTTACCTATAAAACTAAATACTTTTTTTGTCCATTTTAGTTCATTTATTTTACCGAAGATAAAAAAATAATGAAGACTGAAGGAGAAAATACATATTGTAATGGGTTTTCGTGCATTTTATTCTTTCTGAAAATCGGAAATGTCATTCAAGAAAGTATTACCTACACTCATTCTAATTTGTTTGAAAATTGTCATTGTGAAAGTTTAGTGCACTAAATGTGTCTTGATAATACAATACAATATACTACATAATATTTTATTTACTGGTGTTTAAAATGAAAGCACTGACAGACAATATCAGAAATTATTCCTGCACCCACAATGCATGTGGTTTGAGAACATGATATATGGGAATGTAATGAATCATGACCAAGTCAATCTTTTTGATACATTTGTTTATGCTAGATAGATTATGACACATGACTAAAGCAGATAGCATAATATATCTTATAAAATACCTACTGGTTTCAAAGTGTAATGGTAGAAAATGAAACAATTATGAACATTATTGAGAAAGGAGCTTTTTGTGACAATTTGCTTCTTTTCCAATATTTTTTTTGAAACTCTATTTCATCAATTTCTCACAATGTTTTGAAATAAGCAATAGTCCAATTGATCTTGAGGGGTCGTTCTTTCTTGTGAAATTCAGATAGAAATGTGTGTGTATTGTCAGTTTCCACCTTATCCACTCTTGAAGATTAGAATTTCCTTTCACCATTCCATCATTCAAAAAAATGAATACTCTTATATTTTATATTCATACACTGATTTGCTCAAGACTGCATTGGATTCCAAGTTAATTTCATTCTTTTATTTGCTCAGGAAATTGAATTTATGGCTTTCCATTTCAAGTAAACCCAGGAGCTTCCGGGGGCTTTGCCCCCTGGTCCACCACAAGGGCCCTGCCCTTGACCCGTAGCCCCCCTCAACCCCCGGCAAAACCCACTACAGCTTCAAAATTGTCTGGGGAGAACCCTGCCCCGACTCGTATCTGACGCTTCTGCAGCAGACGGCTTTTTGAAAACATAGTGACAAAAGAAGAAATTGCTCAAAACGTGCAATTTCTTCTTTTGCCACAATGTTTTCCACTTTTAGTCATAGGTTATCCATTCAATTATAGAGTTTTTCCATTTTTTGACAAAATATGTTCAAAGTCGTCTGTTGCAGAATTGTCGTATGAGGGAAAGGGTTAATTCTTGCTCAGTTGTAGCCGCATTTAATTGACACATCTGCAGCAGCCGAATTCTAAAAACATTGTGTTTAACTCTATTCAATAATTAAACTCTCATTTATGGAGATTTTTCACGTTTTTGTCAATATGTTTTCAAAGTTGTGTGCTGCAGAATCGTGGGAATGTGGGTTTAACCAATTTTACCAAAACAAAACCTTTAAAATTGCATTTTGTACAGTGCCCAAATTTATACACTTACTCCAAACCAAAACCAAACAACGCAGAAATCAGACTTTGGAAATCTCAACTCTAATGTTTAACCCTTTCCCACATTAAAGCCAATACTCCTTTTGTCACGATGTTTTCAAGTCATCTGCTGCAGATGCATGAAAATGTATCTATGGGTGGTGAAAAAGGGTTGAATAACCAACAATAAACATGATTAGAACAAACTCTGTAAGACATGAAGGCCCCCAACTAACCTATTAAAACATCATAGAAAAGCACTTCCACTTTTTCCATAACGTTTGATATGTCAAAATAGAAAACAAATACAAATTTCATATTCCATATAAGATTAAGTACAAGAGAAAGTTGATGCAAGGCATCAATGTCGCCTGAAAAGATTGCATTGATTTATTTATGTATTCTTGACTTTCCTTAGTCTATTCAAACATTAGGAACATTGAAATGAAAACATTTGCTTATAAATTTTATATTCATACTTATACATTAGGGTATCTATACAAAATTAAAGAAATGTGTACACATTTATCTTGGCTTAAATTTAATTTTGCTGTTGTTACTTATTTACATAACAGTATTCATTCATATAATTTCAATGTTTGTCAATCTTATTCGAATCACAAGGTAAATATCCTGGTATTGCTTTAAAGGGAGGTAATTTAAAGTAAACAAAAGTCTTCAAAAGGAGAAATATATCAGTATTACCGTCTACAGTTTAAATTGTTCTATTGTTTGTGGATTTAAAAATGTTCTTTTTTTTCTTATTTCTACATGTACAACGAAATATTGCGACTTCTCTTTGACGCTTCGCGTCAAACATTCGTCTTGTACTTGACTAAAATAAAATAATATCACTCGCTTTTTCATATCGAAATGCGCATGCGCGAAAATCGATGTTAAAGGTCACGAAACTACACAACAGAATAGGATCTATATTTAGCTTAGAAACAGTTCCTACTTTAGATATTCATGGATTAACATTATTAAATGAATTCTACACAAATCAAGACATCTCTTTGAACATGAAAACAACATTTAGTAAGTTAAAATTGCTATTAAAAGGAGAATCCGAAATTGACCTCAATGAGGACACATAAGAGTCTGCATTAGGGGGTGTTGGTTCACGTCTTGAAGGGACCACTTTTGTCTTCGTAAATAAGACAAAAAACTTAAATGCGAGTGAAATAAAAAAAACTGCAAACAAAAAATCGGAATATTTATTTCATTTTAGATGTGTCATTTATTAGTGTTCGTAAACAACCACAATTGTAATATGTTCAAATCATCTAGATTTGTTTCTTTCTAATAATAAGCCGCCCTCCCATGTGATTTCTGAAATATGATTAAAAATAGAACTATAGAAAATAGAAAAATAGAACGACTAATCATCAAGTATTGCATGGTGTACGTGTGTTTACTTCCTTTATACATGACTTGTCTCATAAAATATTTATTTAATTTAATTATTTATTTATATTTTCTATTTACTACAGCTTATGCCTATGTATGTGTCATCTATTTATATTGTCAGCTGAGTGGGATGCACACTCCCACTCTTTCCAAAGTGCTTTAACCCTTTCCCTCATATAGACGCTTTCTGAAGTCTCTGCAGCAGACAGCTTTTTGAAAACATAGTGACAAAAGAAGAAATTTCTCAAAATGAGCAATTTCTTCTTTTGCCACAATGTTTTCCACTTCTAGTCATAGGTTATCCATTCAATTAAGGAGATATTCTATTTTTTGACAAAACATGTTCAAAGTTGTCAGCTGCGGAATTGTTGTATGAGGGAAAGGGTTAAAACAATTTTCTTAGGTACAAAGTTGAGGTAAAAGCTATAGCTATTTATCACATTCAGACATAAGTTGATGCATCTGGAGCAGACATTTGAAAACATTGTAACATTTTAGCTTGTGACAATTTTGAACAAGAGCACCGCGTACGGCACAGACGCTCGACTGATAGAAAACAGAAAAAAAGCTGAGCTGAACAAAAGACCTTAACCGGACGAACACGCCAGGGTCATGACAATAGCCCTTGTTTTTTCAAAAGTCGAGCTAAAAACGGCAATTGCTCATAATGTAAAATGTAAAATTTCTTCTTTTGCGACAATGTAATGAACTCAATTCTAGATATTCATAGATATATCCCAAATAGTTATCTACATGTTATCAAAGTCGTCTGCTAAAGATTTGTTATATATGGGAAAGGTTTAAATAATTTCTGTCATAATTTCCAATATCAAAGTAACACCTAATCAAAAGAGCAAAATTATCCAGGATGCATATTTGTAACAAGTAATCAGAGGTCCAGATAAGGAGGGGTATACAGCTCTTGAAAAAAAACGCCCCTTATCTAGAGCTTTGAAGTAAAGTATATAAGGCGCTATTACATTAAAGGTAAAACTGTATTGATGTATCATCAGTTTATTATCCTTCCCATTTTATATCATTCATTAATCAAGACTTTCCTTTTTCCCAAATACAGACACGTTTAGATGCATCTACAGCAGTCAATTTAGGAAAGCATTGTTGTAAATGGGGAAATTGGTCAATGGTAAATTTCTCCCTTTTGCCAAACTCTTTTATATACTAAACTTTATTGATATGTTTTCAAAGATGTCTGCTACAGAGTTATTGTAGGAAAAGGATAAATTATCTAACCCTTACCCACATGTAGACACTTTTGGACACCTCTGCAGTAGATATTTTTTAAAACACAGTGGCAAAAGATATAATTGCTCATATTACCCACCCCACCCACTCCCAGAATTGACAGTCGATCATGCCTTCATGCAAATAAATACTATTTTTCATTTCTTGCAGCTTAGGGAAAAATAATTTCAACAAACAACTTGACAACAAACTATGATATGATTAAAGAATGTCCCTATATTAATTTAAATGTTCAAAGATTGTGTTTTTGTTTACACGAATCCATAGGAAATTATTTTTTGATTGCCGATTTTTTGCCATAAAGATCTATCAAATTCACAGTCAGCTGTCAAAAAAGTCTTACCTATAAAACTAAATACTTTTTTTGTCCATTTTAGTTCATTTATTTTACCGAAGATAAAAAAATAATGAAGACTGAAGGAGAAAATACATATTGTAATGGGTTTTCGTGCATTTTATTCTTTCTGAAAATCGGAAATGTCATTCAAGAAAGTATTACCTACACTCATTCTAATTTGTTTGAAAATTGTCATTGTGAAAGTTTAGTGCACTAAATGTGTCTTGATAATACAATACAATATACTACATAATATTTTATTTACTGGTGTTTAAAATGAAAGCACTGACAGACAATATCAGAAATTATTCCTGCACCCACAATGCATGTGGTTTGAGAACATGATATATGGGAATGTAATGAATCATGACCAAGTCAATCTTTTTGATACATTTGTTTATGCTAGATAGATTATGACACATGACTAAAGCAGATAGCATAATATATCTTATAAAATACCTACTGGTTTCAAAGTGTAATGGTAGAAAATGAAACAATTATGAACATTATTGAGAAAGGAGCTTTTTGTGACAATTTGCTTCTTTTCCAATATTTTTTTTGAAACTCTATTTCATCAATTTCTCACAATGTTTTGAAATAAGCAATAGTCCAATTGATCTTGAGGGGTCGTTCTTTCTTGTGAAATTCAGATAGAAATGTGTGTGTATTGTCAGTTTCCACCTTATCCACTCTTGAAGATTAGAATTTCCTTTCACCATTCCATCATTCAAAAAAATGAATACTCTTATATTTTATATTCATACACTGATTTGCTCAAGACTGCATTGGATTCCAAGTTAATTTCATTCTTTTATTTGCTCAGGAAATTGAATTTATGGCTTTCCATTTCAAGTAAACCCAGGAGCTTCCGGGGGCTTTGCCCCCTGGTCCACCACAAGGGCCCTGCCCTTGACCCGTAGCCCCCCTCAACCCCCGGCAAAACCCACTACAGCTTCAAAATTGTCTGGGGAGAACCCTGCCCCGACTCGTATCTGACGCTTCTGCAGCAGACGGCTTTTTGAAAACATAGTGACAAAAGAAGAAATTGCTCAAAACGTGCAATTTCTTCTTTTGCCACAATGTTTTCCACTTTTAGTCATAGGTTATCCATTCAATTATAGAGTTTTTCCATTTTTTGACAAAATATGTTCAAAGTCGTCTGTTGCAGAATTGTCGTATGAGGGAAAGGGTTAATTCTTGCTCAGTTGTAGCCGCATTTAATTGACACATCTGCAGCAGCCGAATTCTAAAAACATTGTGTTTAACTCTATTCAATAATTAAACTCTCATTTATGGAGATTTTTCACGTTTTTGTCAATATGTTTTCAAAGTTGTGTGCTGCAGAATCGTGGGAATGTGGGTTTAACCAATTTTACCAAAACAAAACCTTTAAAATTGCATTTTGTACAGTGCCCAAATTTATACACTTACTCCAAACCAAAACCAAACAACGCAGAAATCAGACTTTGGAAATCTCAACTCTAATGTTTAACCCTTTCCCACATTAAAGCCAATACTCCTTTTGTCACGATGTTTTCAAGTCATCTGCTGCAGATGCATGAAAATGTATCTATGGGTGGTGAAAAAGGGTTGAATAACCAACAATAAACATGATTAGAACAAACTCTGTAAGACATGAAGGCCCCCAACTAACCTATTAAAACATCATAGAAAAGCACTTCCACTTTTTCCATAACGTTTGATATGTCAAAATAGAAAACAAATACAAATTTCATATTCCATATAAGATTAAGTACAAGAGAAAGTTGATGCAAGGCATCAATGTCGCCTGAAAAGATTGCATTGATTTATTTATGTATTCTTGACTTTCCTTAGTCTATTCAAACATTAGGAACATTGAAATGAAAACATTTGCTTATAAATTTTATATTCATACTTATACATTAGGGTATCTATACAAAATTAAAGAAATGTGTACACATTTATCTTGGCTTAAATTTAATTTTGCTGTTGTTACTTATTTACATAACAGTATTCATTCATATAATTTCAATGTTTGTCAATCTTATTCGAATCACAAGGTAAATATCCTGGTATTGCTTTAAAGGGAGGTAATTTAAAGTAAACAAAAGTCTTCAAAAGGAGAAATATATCAGTATTACCGTCTACAGTTTAAATTGTTCTATTGTTTGTGGATTTAAAAATGTTCTTTTTTTTCTTATTTCTACATGTACAACGAAATATTGCGACTTCTCTTTGACGCTTCGCGTCAAACATTCGTCTTGTACTTGACTAAAATAAAATAATATCACTCGCTTTTTCATATCGAAATGCGCATGCGCGAAAATCGATGTTAAAGGTCACGAAACTACACAACAGAATAGGATCTATATTTAGCTTAGAAACAGTTCCTACTTTAGATATTCATGGATTAACATTATTAAATGAATTCTACACAAATCAAGACATCTCTTTGAACATGAAAACAACATTTAGTAAGTTAAAATTGCTATTAAAAGGAGAATCCGAAATTGACCTCAATGAGGACACATAAGAGTCTGCATTAGGGGGTGTTGGTTCACGTCTTGAAGGGACCACTTTTGTCTTCGTAAATAAGACAAAAAACTTAAATGCGAGTGAAATAAAAAAAACTGCAAACAAAAAATCGGAATATTTATTTCATTTTAGATGTGTCATTTATTAGTGTTCGTAAACAACCACAATTGTAATATGTTCAAATCATCTAGATTTGTTTCTTTCTAATAATAAGCCGCCCTCCCATGTGATTTCTGAAATATGATTAAAAATAGAACTATAGAAAATAGAAAAATAGAACGACTAATCATCAAGTATTGCATGGTGTACGTGTGTTTACTTCCTTTATACATGACTTGTCTCATAAAATATTTATTTAATTTAATTATTTATTTATATTTTCTATTTACTACAGCTTATGCCTATGTATGTGTCATCTATTTATATTGTCAGCTGAGTGGGATGCACACTCCCACTCTTTCCAAAGTGCTTTAACCCTTTCCCTCATATAGACGCTTTCTGAAGTCTCTGCAGCAGACAGCTTTTTGAAAACATAGTGACAAAAGAAGAAATTTCTCAAAATGAGCAATTTCTTCTTTTGCCACAATGTTTTCCACTTCTAGTCATAGGTTATCCATTCAATTAAGGAGATATTCTATTTTTTGACAAAACATGTTCAAAGTTGTCAGCTGCGGAATTGTTGTATGAGGGAAAGGGTTAAAACAATTTTCTTAGGTACAAAGTTGAGGTAAAAGCTATAGCTATTTATCACATTCAGACATAAGTTGATGCATCTGGAGCAGACATTTGAAAACATTGTAACATTTTAGCTTGTGACAATTTTGAACAAGAGCACCGCGTACGGCACAGACGCTCGACTGATAGAAAACAGAAAAAAAGCTGAGCTGAACAAAAGACCTTAACCGGACGAACACGCCAGGGTCATGACAATAGCCCTTGTTTTTTCAAAAGTCGAGCTAAAAACGGCAATTGCTCATAATGTAAAATGTAAAATTTCTTCTTTTGCGACAATGTAATGAACTCAATTCTAGATATTCATAGATATATCCCAAATAGTTATCTACATGTTATCAAAGTCGTCTGCTAAAGATTTGTTATATATGGGAAAGGTTTAAATAATTTCTGTCATAATTTCCAATATCAAAGTAACACCTAATCAAAAGAGCAAAATTATCCAGGATGCATATTTGTAACAAGTAATCAGAGGTCCAGATAAGGAGGGGTATACAGCTCTTGAAAAAAAACGCCCCTTATCTAGAGCTTTGAAGTAAAGTATATAAGGCGCTATTACATTAAAGGTAAAACTGTATTGATGTATCATCAGTTTATTATCCTTCCCATTTTATATCATTCATTAATCAAGACTTTCCTTTTTCCCAAATACAGACACGTTTAGATGCATCTACAGCAGTCAATTTAGGAAAGCATTGTTGTAAATGGGGAAATTGGTCAATGGTAAATTTCTCCCTTTTGCCAAACTCTTTTATATACTAAACTTTATTGATATGTTTTCAAAGATGTCTGCTACAGAGTTATTGTAGGAAAAGGATAAATTATCTAACCCTTACCCACATGTAGACACTTTTGGACACCTCTGCAGTAGATATTTTTTAAAACACAGTGGCAAAAGATATAATTGCTCATATTAAACAATTCCTCCCTTTGCCAATATTTTTAACTCTTTTTGACAATAATTTGTTCACTTTTATAGACTTTTCATAGATGTTTCCAAAGTCGTCTGCTGCTGATTTGTTGTATGTGGGAAAAGGGTTATAACCCCATGTTTTCAAATCTGCTACCAGTTACTGTTATCATTTGTTATCTTCCAAATGGTATTTTAAAAGCAGATGACCTGAACATATAATACTGTATACGGTTGACAAAAGCTAGGCACATGACATCATGTGGGAAACAGAGTACATTCAATTATTTAATTCTCGAAAAGTCTTGAGTAATACAGATTAAATGTCTCAAAATGTTTTTTTACGATATAAGAGTGTTACAAACAATGACACACACATAGTCATTCACATGCCTGTGACTCTATACTGTCTCCAGTCCTATTTTGTCACACATACACGCACATCCGCCCTGGGGTGATAATAACTCAGGCCGCATTAATTCAGGGCAGTGTCTACAGTATTGGTCAAGACACGGTAATTTTGACAATTTTACACCCAGTGACTCTCCCAGTACATTTCACTCAGGCATAGCCTATTTAGTAGAGTGGAGTCATGGGCTGGAGTGGAGTGGAGTCTTGGAGTGGAGTCATGGAGTCTAGTTTTGGAGTGACAATTCACATTTTTTCTTCTTTTTTTAAATTTATTTTAATAATTTTCTCCAGTTATATAATAAAACAGTCATAGTACTGCCATTGTAGGCCTAGTTAAAAATAATTGATAATTTTACCATGTACATTTTTGCTAGTTAACAATACTTTACAGAATAAACAATATATACATGTACTTATGTTGGTGCAATAAAGCAATATTGTAATAAAAGGTCTGACTACCTTATATTTTGTTTGTAATTAAAAGTTCAAAAAGGTAAACCACAGAGATATAACATGTTAAAAATCACTGTGCCCGGTGAAATAACTGTTCTAATTTAACCCTCCAAGAGAGTATTTAATGTCCTAACATAATGAGACATTGATGACGTGTTAGATCTGCCATCCAGTTTAACTCCCAATGGGATTCATTATCTCCCATAAAGTAACATAAAGATGACTAGGCTTCAGCCGACAGGTACAAGAAAATGTATGAAACTTAAAGTAAGTGGTATCTACTCCTCATTTAAACATCCAGTTTGCAAAAGTAAGTATCAAATAATAAATTTGATTTCCACTCCAAATCTCCACTCCACGATTCCACTCCAAAACTAGACTCCATGACTCCACTCCAAGACTCCACTCCACTCCACTCCACGACTCCACTCTACTAAAAAGGATATGCCTACATTTCATGCCTCATTAACTTGTCCTACAAATCCCATCTTCCCACACTTTTTTGACAAGATAGCAGAGATACACAATTTGCGTCAAGTACTGGCGATTGTTGTTGCATCAGCACACGGTGCATCTGTACAAGCTCATGGTCTCATCAGAGCTTTGCACAGTTTCAGCCTACATCTACAAGTCACTGTATTAGTTCTGATGAAGAACTTGAATTGCAGCCCCTCTGCTTTTTAACCCTTTCCCACTTTTTGACGCTCTCTGACGTTTGTGCAGACGACCTTTGACATTTTTTTTGGCAAAAGGAGAAATTGCTCATAATGCAATTTTCCTTTTACCACAATCTTCAGTATTTATAACTTAATTTATGGGGAGTTATCGTGTTTTTGCCAAGATGGTTCAAATGTCGTCTACTACAGATTTGCTGTATGTGAGAAATGGTTAACTCCCATAACCCTGAATGTTATTATTCTTAAATAGGGATGCCATACAATCCAATTTGGCATTACACAGCTCTTTTTCATTTACTTTTTTCCCATTTAAGCATGTCAAGAAATAGTAGAGTAACATGAAAGTAATTGCCGATGACAAGCATAATGCTAACTAATGGTCATGTCACTACAAATCACACCTGTGGAAAAAGAGTAGCATCTCCTTACAAGTGGAAATATAATGCAAACTTGAAAATATTGATGGAAAAGACATCTGTTGAAAAGGCATCACAAGTAACCTGTATCAGAGTAAATACTATTCCCCTCATACAGACGCAATTAAACACCTCTGCACCAGAAGTCTTTTGAAAGCATTGTGACAAAAGAAGAAATTGCTCACAAAGTTTCAAACTCTATTAAATTGTTACAATTCCATTCTCAAAAAAATCCATAAATTTTCCAAGATGCTTTCAAAGTCGGTTGCTGCATATTTGGTGTATGTGGGAAAGGGTAAAAGTGTCATGAGGGAAGTGGGGAAGTAAATTTAATCATTTTGATGGCATGTTTGATATTGCTTACAGATTTATGTTGACAGGCTAGTGATTGGAGTGTGGTCAGAACTGAGGGAAATTTCGTCTGCACAATTTCAAACAAATTAGAAGGTCGACACTGAACTTAAATTATACAGTCTGCATTTCAATCAAGCCAAATTGTGGTGTGCTGTCATGTCACAGTGTTGAGATCTGACCATGTTACTTAAGTTACCAATCGATTTTCAATAGACTGTATTAATATGTCATCCAAAATATTTATCATAAACTAAACTATTTACTTAACCCTTTCCCACATACAACAAATGATGAAATATGTAGCAGACCACTATGAAAATGTCTGGGTAAAAATGTGGGAAGTCTCTATAAATGAAAATATAGTTATTGAACAGAACTGAAAACATTGTGGCAAAATAAGAAATTGTTCATGATGAGCAATTTCTCCTTTTGCTACAATGTTTTCTAAAGCTGTCTGTTGCAAATGCTTCAAAATGCGTCTGCAATGAAAAAGGGTAACTCATTTGAAAAAGGGTAACTTATTTGCCATTGGCCTGAAGGATACAAATGAAGATGATTGTCAAGAACACAGACACTTAATATAACAATTTGTTTCAAAATATTGTAAGATAAAGTGATTTGCTTAAAATCATGCTTTCATTTTAAATCAATTTCTAACATACAACGTATCTTCTGCAGATGTGTCAAAATGTTTCTGCAAGCGGAAAAGTTAATTCATAATATTTTTTTCCTTATATTTTCAAATTCTCAAATGTTTGTCAAGCAGAATTTAAGACACTGAAATCAAATGAGGTAATTAATTGGTTATTCTGAAACTTCATTTAAATTTCCTTCCTTGTCAAATTTGCACATCTTTTTTTCATTTCTCTGATAAACAAACCAGGGTTAAATGCTTAAAAAAAATCTCCTTATTAAACAATACATTTGACAATATTAAAGGTTATTGCATGGCAGCATCTGTATGGGAAAATATCGCTTTGGAAAAGTCCTTCGGCTGTGTTGAACGAGCTTGCGAGGGCTGAACACTGCCGAAGGAAAAAGTCCTAACACCATAGATTCCCATTTCAAGGGCCATAATCCAGTCTTGCAATCCAGCTGGTTTGCGAAAGGAACCAAACTCTCATGGATATCTAACTACTGTGTAACTTTGGTGAAGATCAGATACTAAATGGAGCCTCTATTGTGTTCACGACGGACGAACAAAGCGACACGATGCTCGACAAAGCGACACAACGGACGACAAAGCAACACGACGCACGAAAAAGCGACACGACGGAAAGGAACCGAGCTCTCATTGATATCCAACTACTGTATAAGTTTGATTGAGATACAATCAAAACTGAAGACTTTATCGCGTTCACAAACTCTATTATAGCAATTCTGACAATTTCAAGGGCCATAATCCAGTCTTGCATGGCTGGATCCGGCTGGTTTGCAAAAAAGAACTAAGCTCTCATGGATATCTAACTACTGTGTAAGTTTGGTGAAGATCAGATAGTAAATGGAGCCTCTATAGTGTTCACAAGCTCTATTATAGCAATTTTGACAATTTCAAGGGCTATAATCCAGTCTTGCATGGGCGGATCTGGCTGGTTTGCAAAAAAAGAACTAAGCTCTCATGGATATCTAACTACTGTGTAAGTTTGGTGAAGATCAGATAGTAAATGGAGCCTCTATAGTGTTCACAAGCTCTATAATAGCAATTTTGACAATTTCAAGGGCTATAATCCAGTCTTGCATGGGCGGATCTGGCTGGTTTGCAAAAGGAACCAAGCTCTCATGAATATCTAACTACTGTATAAGTTTGATTGAGATACAATCAAAACTGAAGACTTTATCGCGTTCACAAACTCTATTATAGCAATTCTGACAATTTCCAGGGCCATAATCCAGTCTTGCATGGCCGTAATTGGCTGGTTTGCAAAAGGAACCAAGCTCTCATGGAAACCTAACTACTATGTAAGTTTGTTGAAGATCAGATAGTAAATGGAGCCTCTATTGTGTTCACAAGCTCTATTATAGTAATTTTGACAATTTCAAGGGCCATAATCCAGTCTTGCATAGGCGTATCTGGCTGATTTGCGAAAGGAACCAAGCTCTCATGGATACCTAACTACTGTATAAGTTTGATTGAGATACAATCAAAACTGAAGACTGTATTGCGTTCACAAGAAATTGTTTACGGACGCACAGACGGACGACGGACACCAGACCACGGCATAAGCTCTTCTGGCCTTTGGCCTGTAGAGCTAAAAACAAGCTCTGCCTATAGTGTATTGCAAAATGTGTAGTCTACAAATACCTACGTCATGGAATTACATGTCACATTATTACGTCAGAAACTATGTATGTATTTACACACAGCTGGTTGCTATAAATAGTCCGAATTAGGATTTTTGTATGTATATCAATTGTTCACTGTGTGTCATCTACAAATGATGTACCAACAAACATAGTTAGCTGGTCTATAAACTCATCAAAGGTTGGATGGGAGTGCTCTGTAACATAATTGTATAGAGATAGTTCCGTCCTTAGCAGCATGTGAAAAAGATCTGAACGCAATATCAAAGCGTGCAATATCCGAGTACTATATACAACGGATACTGCATCCTTTTTTCAAATGGAAAATAGAAGGAAAAATATCAAAATATACAATAATGCAGAAGATGACTGATATTATCTGGTCAAAAACTATTAATTATCTCTATAATTAAACACTGTGGTAAAAAGCATTGCTCAATATAAGCCATTTCTCTGTTTCCCACAATATTTTTTTATAGATGTCTGCTGCTGATGCCATTTAGTGTGTCTGCATGGGGTAAAGGGCTAAATAGCTCTCTAAGGTTACAAATGGAACGACTAAAGTAATGTAAAGAATACATCTCCTGTCCAAAGACAGCTTGTTCAGTGACATCTTGACGAATGACACATTTAAGTATGTGGAGTCTTTAAAGGTGCCCAATTCTATTATCATAGTCAAAGTTTTAAAACTGTTCAAAAGTTGTCTTGAAATATTAGAATCATAATCATGATGAGCAATTTCTCATTTATCCACAATATTTTAAAAAGTCATCTGCTACAGAGGTGTCAACATTTTTATGTATGTGGAAAAGGGTTAACTTAGAAACCTTTTTAGATATTCTTTTCTCGGACACAGTGCATGAAACCTTAGTCTGAACAAATAGCTATCCTTTACATTAAGAAATGCTACAATGTATTTTTTCTCCAGTAAGAACCTATTTTATAAGGGGGAAAAGTACAGGAAACAGTGGCCTAGAATGAAGTGATAAAAATCATAATAGAGCGGAAATCTTCAAATCATTGTGATAATTTAGAAGGGTATCATATATGTCATACAACTGCTTAATACTTTCCCACATATAGCTTTCTGACGAGGGTTTCTAATTGTCGAGTGTCGAGTGTCGAGTAAGAAAGGTTGAGTGTCGAGTAAGAAAGGTCGAGTGTCGAGTAAGAATGGTCGAGTGTCGAGTAAGAACGGTTGAGTGTCGAGTAAGAATGGTCGAGTGTCGAGTAAGAACGGTCGAGTGTCGAGTAAGATTGGTCGAGTGTCGAGTAAGAACGGTCGAGTGTCGAGTAAGAACGGTCGAGTGTCGAGTAAGAACGGTCGAGTGTCGAGTAACAATGGTCGAGTGTCGAGTAAGAACGGTCGAGTGTCGAGTAAGAATGGTCGAGGTGTCGAGTAAGATAGATTGAATGAGGAAAGTAAAATAAAAGCTACAGGTCCTCATCATTTTATTGGAAGAAAAAAAAATGTTTGGTTACTAAGCTACACACATGAATACACTAACAAATATTTGGATTCACCTGATTAATTATTGTTTAATAATGTAGTGACAAATGTGT
Source organism: Serripes groenlandicus (assembly GCA_031761405.1). Taxonomy (NCBI): domain Eukaryota; kingdom Metazoa; phylum Mollusca; class Bivalvia; order Cardiida; family Cardiidae; genus Serripes; species Serripes groenlandicus. The sequence continues at coordinate 107,816 of JASEVX010000433.1, read as the reverse complement.
ATATTCTTAAATCAATTTCAACTTTGAGTTGTTTATTAACACAAATTGAGGTCAATGTTGTGTCATTAAAGAATTATTTCAGCATATGATTAATGTAAACCCTTTCCCTCATACGACAATTCTGCAGCACACAACTTTGATTTTTTTTTGTCTTAAGATAGAAATTTCGATAATTGAATGGTTAACCTATGACTAAAAGTGGAAAACATTGTGGCAAAAGGAGAAATTGCTTGCTTTGAGCAATTTCGTCTTTTGTCACTATGTTTTCAAAAAAGCTGTCTGCTGCAGAGGCGCCAAAAAACGTCTATATGAGGGATAGGGTAAACGTCTATATGAGGGATAGGGTTATATAAACAAGGAATATTAAACAAGAACAGTTACTGACTTGGTTGAAGATGGGAAATTCTTTAGAGAATTATGTAACTTGATACCCAAACAGTCAAACCTCTGATAGTTAAATATTCCTGGATTAACATTAATCATATGCTAAAATAATTCTTTAGAGAGGGATTAAGAATGGTCGAGTGTCGAGTAAGAACGGTCGAGTGTCGAGTAAGAACGGTCGAGTGTCGAGTAAGAACGGTCGAGTGTCGAGTAAGAATGGTCGAGTGTCGAGTAAGAACGGTCGAGTGTCGAGTAAGAATGGTCGAGTGTCGAGTAAGAAAGGTTGAGTGTCCAGTTAGAAAAATCCGGAAAGTAAAACAAAATATATACATGTAACTATAAACTCTTAACAGTTATGTATGGCATATTCTTATGTTGTTGTCCCACATAGTTGATTGAATTAATGTCTTCAAACATCCAAATAAATTGTACATGATCAAACACTATGTACCAAAACTATAATTATGAACCAGGCACAGACAAGCAATTAGTACACTCATGAGACTATTATTTTTTACAGCCATATCAAGTTACATACAGGGGCAATTAACATTGGTATATGGTTTCGTCATATAAGTATTTTGGTCTTTTTTTTTTTAATTTGACCCAAATTTTCTTATAGAAAACCTTTATAAAATTTTATAAAGTTAATCTTGTAGTTACAATTGTTTTGCCTTAACCATTTCCCACATACAACAAATCTGCAGCAGACGACTTTGAAAACATGTAGGCAAAAATATGGTAAATCTCTATAAATGAAAGTTTAATTATCAAAACATGGTGGAAGGGGAGAAATTGCTTGTTTTGACTTTTGTCACCATGTTTTCAATAGTTTTCTGCTGCAGAGGCGTCAGAAAGTGTATATATGAGGGAAAGGGTTTAACCTACAATATAAGGTAATCATGTCTAATAACTTGGTGAAAGTAATTTTGTACATGTGAAGTTTGCAGTACCAAGGCCTCTGTTTGTGGAATGTTTGGCTAAACTTAACATTATAATCTAGTTAACTCAAATCTTATTAAAAATTGGATTATGAAATTAAATAAACTATGTTGACCTCCAGCAGATAAAACCTTGAGTCCAGAATAAGTCTACTCAACCCTTTCCTGCATACAACAAATCTGCAGCAGACAACTTAAGAAACACCTAGACAAAACTTGGGAAAACCTCTTAGATTATTGAATAGAGTTGAAAAACATTGTGACAAATGGAGAAATTGCTCATCATGAGCATTTTTTGGGAGGTCAGTGTTTTCAAAAGTCATCTTCTGAAGATGCGTCTACAAGTGGGAAAGGGTTAATTAATTTAAAGAGACGCATGCAGTTATGAAAAATTTATTGTACATGTCATAATTAAACGCTCTTAAATATTTACCATTTCCCACATGCAACAATTCTGCAGCATTTGACTAAATATCTCAAAGCAAAAATATGGTTATTTCTACAAATAATGGTATAATTATAGAACAAAGTGGAAAACATGGTGGCAAAATGAGAAATTGCTCTTTATAAGAAATTTCTCCTTTGTCACAATGCTTTTTAAAAGTCTACTGTTGCAGATAGGTAAAAATGTGTCTGCATGTGGGAAAGGGTTAATTACATACATTTGTAATCTTCTTCATTGCAGTATAGAAAATTAAAAAAATATAGCAAGTTCAGTCAACCCACTGGCGAGGGTTTAACTTAATTAGCCAGCAAATTATGCATACATTTAGAGAAAACTAAATATTGATGGAAAAGAAAATAGGAGGAGTTTTTGTTCAATTACCTAAAAATGTTTTTATATGTTAAAACAGTTCTTTGCTACTGCTTTGTCACATCAAAATTCCTTTTTTAAATGACTTTCAGGCATATATGAGCATCTGAGGTTTACTGTGTTTTTATGCAATTTTCAAGTTACAGAGAACTTATTCACGATTCCTGGGTAAACAAAGCAGTACAAGGTTTAGAAATGTGCCTTGCACAAGTGCAAATCAATTCTGTAAGCGGGGACTTAACTCTAGACGCCCGGTCAAAATCCCCTCAACTTACCACTTGGCCACGTCAGATGTCAAACATCTGAACTGTATTATGTTTCTATGACCTTAAGGGGGAAGATTAGCAGTATCACATTGTTATATCTCTCTGTAAACATGGATGTTTGTATATTTATTTGGGGACTTGATGCTAGATAGGAGTTATCTTACATAAATGATACAAATGGCATTCTAAACATTGAGCTGAGTGAACAATAAACTTGATGAAGAATTGATTGTTTGGCATTTTACATAGCTTTCAACAATTGTTGTTATATCACGGGTAAGTAACCAGTACTACTGGTTCATTTATCTTGACACCATCCAGTCAGTTGTAATGCTAACCCCGCAACCCTTAGCGTCACGGAGGGCAGCCATTACTACCATTTAAAGTCTTTTGTATGACCCGGCCTGGGATTGAACCCACTACCTCCCGCACCGAGATGGACACTCTACCTCTACCTCTACATCACCGAGGTGGTCTCTCTTCTTGTTGAAGAAACTTAATCTTTTACCACAAGCAGGTGCCTTTTGATGCATCTGCAGCACACAACTTTTGCCACAATGTTTTCAACTCTATTCTGATTTATGTACCTTCATTTTTAGAGATTTTCTATTCTTTAACCTGGATATTACAAAAGTTGAATGTAGGAAAAGGTATAATTATGTTGTAATTAAAAATGCTCATTAAATTTCGTGACATTTCTGTTCTATAATTTATTATAATGTCAACCAAATGTAAACTGCACTTGCTTACTTCTGAACTTTTCTGTCAATGCCTTTTAAACCCTTTCTAATAATAAGTCAGATGCATATTGACACTTTTGCAGTAGACAACGTTTAAAAACATTTTGGGAAAAGAAGCAGTTGTTCAGTTTCTCCTTTTCCCACAATGTTTACAACTATTTTCTTTGATTTTCATATTTTCATATCATTTTCATATTTAAGAGAGATTTTCAATCTTTCACCCTGATGTTTTCAATAATTATCAGCTGCAAATATTGTGTATGCTGGCAATGGTTAAATGTCACTAGTTTAAAATAGCATATTAACCCTTTCCCTCATACGACAATTCTGCAGCAGATGACTTTGAACATATTTTTGTCAAAAGGTGAAATGACGAGCAATTTTTCCTTTTGCCACAATGTTTAACAATTAAGCTATCTTTTATGGAGATTTTTCAGGTTTTTGTCACCATGTTTTTATAGTAGTCTGCTGCAGATGAATGTGGGAAAGGATTAAATCATACAACTTTTGTTTTTCCCAAGATCTACATTATATTACATAAGAGAAGCTCATCGCCATATAAAATCTATTTGATAGAACTTAATTTTCTCAATTTAAGTTAAATTTTTAGTACAACTTTTCAACAATTTGGAGGGAACAATGAAAGAATGGGAAATGTTAGTTAGCTTGGTTGACCATTTAACTGATATGATATTTCGAATGCTATCTACTTTTAAACTATCTGACAAGAAAAAATGTTATATCTCAAAAACTGAAAATGTAATTTTGATATCGAGTTGAAAAAAATGCTGCAAGTGGAGACTTCTCCTTTTCCTAAAAGCAATTCAAAAATTGTCAACTATATGTGTCCAAAGTCGTCTTTAAAAGATCAAGGACTAAACCTAGGGTGCCTAGGGTGCAAACATGCCTAACACAAAATATAAAATTATTCGTTTTTTGTGGACAACCGATTGAATGATAGTAACTCAAATTTTACACACATTTATAGACTACTTGAATGTACATAGGCAAACAAGGTCAATTTCTTTTAATCAAAGGAGAAAATGATTGCTTCAATCCATATTAAAAACAAATAAAGTTTGATGACTTTGGTAGAGATATACCAGTATATACAACGATAACGTGGGAAACAATAAACTATTTGAACAATATTGAAGATATCTCCCATTAGCTTATTTATCACTGTGAACACTGTAGATTAACCATTTCACTCATACGACAATTCTGCAGCAGAGACTTTGAACATATTTTGTCAAAAAATAGAAAATCTCTATAATTGAATGGATAACCCATTGTTTTGAGCAATTTCTTCTTTTCTCGACATGTTTTCAAAAGCCCGTCTGCTGCAGAGGCGTCAGAAAGGGTCTATATGAGGGAAAGGGTTAAAAGTGCTTAACTCCAGGTAGAGATAAACAAGAGGCCCAAGAGGGCCAGTATCGCTCCACGGCCATAAGGCAAAAATCAAATCTCCAAACAGCCCTGCCCCCTGGTGGCTATTTTTTTTACCAACCACCATGGGTTAAAGGAATCTTGTAGAGTGTCACCCAAGGAATGTTTCTGCAAAATTATTTGAAAATTGGCCCGACACTTTCGGAGGAGAGGATATTTTAAGTTTTCACTATGGTCGTATAAGGCAAAATATCCCCGCCCCCTGGCGGCCATGTTTTTCAACCAATCAACATTTCTTGAAGGAATCTAATAAAGGGTCACCTGATGAACATTTCTACTAAATTATTTGAAAATCGGCTGAACACTTTCGGAGAAGAAGATTTTTTAAGTTTTCACTTTGGTCGTATAAGGCAAAATAGCCCCGCCCTCTGGCGGCCATGTTTTTCGACCAATCAACATGGCTTGAAGGAATCTGATAGAGGGTCACCCGATGAACATTTCTACAAAATTATTTGAAAATCGGCTGAACACTTTCGGAGAAGAAGATTTTTTAAGTTTTCACTATAGCTATATAAGGCAAAATAGCCCCGCCCCCTGGCGGCCATGTTTTTCAATCAATCAACATTTCTTGAAGGAATCTAATAAAGGGTCACCAAAGGAACATTTCTACAAAATTATTTGAAAATCGGCCTGACACTTTTGGAGGAGAAGATTTTTTAAGTTTTCACTATAGCTATATAAGGCAAAATAGCCCCGCCCCCTGGCGGCCATGTTTTTTTACCAATCAACATGGCTTGAAGGAATCTGATAGAGGGTCACCCATGGAACATTTCTACAAAATTATTTGAAAAACTGCTGAACACTTTTGGAGAAGAAGATTTTTTAAGTTTTCACTATAGCTATATAAGGCAAAATAGCCCCGCCCACCTGGCGGCCATGTTTTTCGCCCAATCAACATTTCTTGAAGGAATCTAATAAAGAGTCACCCAAGGAACATTTCTACAAAATTATTTGAAAATCGGCCTGACACTTTTGGAGAAGAAGATTTTTTAAGTTTTCACTATTTTTTTCTTTCGGTTGCCATGGAAACCAGAATTATGGATGGATCAAAAAAATTTGAAGGAATTTAAGAGAGGACATTGAGAGGATGCTTCCCATGAAGTTTCAACCAAATTGGCCAAGTGGTTAGGGAGAAGAAGTTGTTTAACTGGAAAAAGTTAACGCACGCACGCACGACGGACAATTCGCCATGACATAAGCTCGACTGGCTTTCAGCCAGTGGAGCTAAAAACAAGAGGCCCAAGAGGGCCAGTATCGCTCCAGGGTCATAAGGCAAAAATAAAATCTCCAAACAGCCCTGCCCCGTGGTGGCTATTTTTTTTACCAACCACCATGGCTTAAAGGAATCTTGTAGAGTGTCACCAAAGGAATGTTTCTGCAAAATTATTTGAAAATCGGCCTGACACTTTCGGAGGAGAAGATTTTTTAAGTTTTCACTATGGTCATATAAGTCAAAATAGCCCCGCCCTCTGTCGGCCATGTTTTTCGACCAATAAACATGGCTTGAAGGAATCTGATAGAGGGTCACCCAATGAACATTTCTACAAAATTATTTGAAAATCGGCTGAACACTTTCGGAGAAGAAGATGTTTTAAGTTTTCACTATAGCTATATAAGGCAAAATAGCCCCGCCCCCTGGCGGCCATGTTTTTCGCCCAATCAACATTTCTTGAAGGAATCTAATAAAGGGTCACCCAAGGAACATTTCTACAAAATTATTTGAAAATCGGCCTGACACTTTCGGAGAAGAAGATTTTTAAGTTCTCACTATTTTTTTCTTTCTGTTGCCATGGAAACCAGAATTTCGAATGGATCAAAAAAATTTGAAGGAATTTAGGAGAGGACATTGAGAGGATGCTTTCTGTGAAGTTTCAACCAAATTGGCCAAGTGGTTAGGGAGAAGAAGTCGTTTAAAGGAAAAAGTTAACGCACGCACGCACGCACGCACGCACGACGGACAATTCGCCATGACATAAGCTCGACTGGCTTTCAGCCAGTGGAGCTAAAAACTTGAAATGTTGAAACTTCTGCAAATAGTTCTAATAGTGACAACAAAGTAAGTAATAAATAGTTTAAAACTATTTTGGCAGTAAATGTTGAAAAACAGTCAATTGAAAGTCATTAAAATTTGGCTAACTCTGTATGTCTACCTAGTTAAAATGAAGCATAAACAATCAAGAGCAGATGTGAAATTCTCCATTTTATACTCTTTAAAACATACTTTCATTTCCCTTTATCTTATTTTTTTTTTATTCAAATTCATTTAGTTATTTTCAACTTGAATGAGCCTTAGGAAAGAGAATATAAGGGTATGATTTTGAAAGTTTCAAATGCCTACCTTGTCCATTCTGCCCATGAAATTGCTGTAGCTTTTTCTCTAGTTTTTGTTGTCTGCGGCGTCGCATAACTGCCTCTGGATTTGAAATGCTTCTGGTGAAACTGGTTTCAGGAGCATCAGTGTACAGTTGCTCAGCAACTCCCGAGTTCTTGTCATTTTCCTTATTCATCCTTCTTTCCTTGTCAGCTTTCTTCTTTTCCTTCTTTTCACGCTTCGACAGTTTCCGTTTGAAATTTGCATTTTCTTTTTCATTTGAAGATGTGGCACCCTGCTAAAATAATGATGCAAAGTTTATGATGAGGCTTATAATGCCAAGACTAGGATGGGTTTATAATATCAAGATCATGATGGGTTTATAATGCCAAGATTATGATGGGTTAATAATGCCAAGATTATGATGGGGGTTAATAATGCCAAGATTATGATGGGTTAATAATGCCAAGGTTATGATGGGTTAATAATGCCAAGCTCATGATAGAATTTATAATGCCAAGATTATGATGGAGTTTATAATGCCAAGATTATGACGGCTTTATAATGTCAATAATATGATGGGGTTTATAATGCCAAGATTATGATAATCATTTTTATGAATCATGGAATAGAAAGATGCTTTCAACATGATTAGCAAATTAGCAGCAGACGACTTTGAAAACATACGGAAACAAGAGGCCCATGAGGGCCTATGCTCTACTGGTATGTTTTTTTGGTCATTTTCAATACAGAGCATGTATGTATGGTGAAGATCGGATAGTAAATGGAGGCTCTTTTGTGTTCAAAAGCTGTATTATAGCAATTTTGACAATTTCAAGGGCCATAATCCAGTCTTGCATTGGCGGATCTGGCTGGTTGACGAAAGGAACCGAGCTCTCATCAATATTCAACTTCTATCTAAGTTTGGTGAAGATCGGAAAGTAAATCGAGGCTCTATTGTGTTCACAAGCTGTATTATAGCAATTTTGACAATTTCAAGGGCCATAATCCAGTCATGCAAGGGCACATCTGGCTGGTTTTCAAAAGGAACCAAGCTCTCATCAATATTTAACTACTATCTAAGTTTGGTGAAGATCAGATAGTAAATGGAGGCTCTATTCTGTTCACAAGCTGTATTATAGCAATTTTGTCAATTTCAAGGGCCATAATCCAGTCATGCAAGGGCACATCTGGCTGGTTTTCGAAATAACCGAGCTCTCATTAATATTTAACTACTATCTGAGTTTGGTGAAGATTAGTTAGTAAATGGAGCCTCTATTGCGTTCACAAACTCTATTATAGCAATTCTGACAATTTCAAGGGCAATAATCCAGTCTTGCATGGCCAGATCTGGCTGATTTACTAAAGGAACCAAGCTCTCATGGATACCTAACTACTGTGTAAGTTTGGTGAAGATCAGATAGTAAATGGAGCCTCTATTGTGTTCACAAGCTCTATTATAGCAAATTTGACAATTCCAAGGGCCATAACCCAGTCTTGCATGGGCGGATCTGGCTGGTTTGTGAAAGGAACCGAGCTCTCATGGATATCTAACCATGTATACATTGATTGAGATACAATCAAAACTGAAGACTGTATCGCGTTCACAAGCAATTGTTTACGGACGGACACCACACCACGGCATAAGCTCTTCTTCTTCTGGCCTTTGGCCAGTAAAGCTAAAAATATGGAAACTCTCTAATGAAAGAATCATAATTGAACAAAGTTGAAAACATTCAGAAGTCGTATGCTGCAAAGGCATCAAAGCGTCCATATTTGAGAAAGGTTAATCCTTTCCCACATACAACAAATCTGCAGCAGATAATTTTAAAAACGTCTAAGCAAAAGCACAAAAAATCTCTTTAAATGAAAGAACAATAATTGAATAGAGTTGAAAACATGGTGACAAAAGCACAAATTGCTTGTTTTAGCAATTTCTTCTATTGTCGCCATGTTTTTAAAAAGCTGTCTGCTGCAGAGGCGTCAGAAAGTGTCTATATGAGGAAAAGAGTTTAGACCTAGGCAAGCTTGTGCCTTCACACTGCCATCAGAGCATCTTTTAATTATCGAGAGAGAACAATTTATTTAAACCTTTCCCACATAGTGACATACAGACACCTTTGCTGCAGATGCACTTTTGAATACATTGTGGCAAAAGGAGAAATTGCTCATAACAAATGATTCAATAACTATTATGTTCATTTGTATCCACAGTACTGTTCATATTTTTGCCTTGATGTTTTCAATTTGTAAATAAGAGTAGAAAATAGAGAGGCAAAAGCGGAAATTGCTAATGATTATTTTTTTGTATGGTGTTTTACTCCGCTTGCTTTTAAAACTCGCCTGCTTCATATCTTTTTTAATGTTGGAAGGGGTAACAAGTATTTACCATTGCAATCTTTATTAATTTGATAAGCTCTGCAGGTTGACACAGGTCAAACAATTATAATCAAATGAAAACTGAGTGCTTTTACCATGAGTCTAAAACAGACAAATATGACCTATAAAATATATATTTGAAATATTTATTTTTCTGATATATTTCTATTGTCTACTGGGTGATAGTAAATTAGTAGCAAATATTTAACTGTAATTATCTGAGAAAATTTGATCAGGAGTGCAAATGAAACTGCAAGGAGTGGACATTGTTAAAGAAATAGCTTATCAGTAATGGCCATTTGTATCTTGAAATCAAACAAGAACTTTAATAAGAATGGAATTATAAAGTTTTTTCATCTTGTACCTTTCCTGATGCCGCCTTGCTACCCTGTTTTTCAATGAAATCAAAATGGCTTGAACAGTTTTTGTATAGGGTCACTCAAGAAACATTTCTACAAAATTACCTTGCGTCGGACAAGCAGATTAAGGAGGTAAAGGATTTTCTCACTTTCTGACTCGCAGCAACCAAAGTTCTACACAGAATGTAAGTCTTTGAACAATGAAAGAGGACCAACAAAGGAACATTCCTGTGAAGCAAAATTGAAATTGGTCTAGTGGAATGGTAGGAGTTGTCATTTGTAGCTAAAAATTACCCCTTTCGTGATGACCCCCGTTTGCTTTGTTAGTGTAACCAATCAATACGGCTTAAACAAGTTAAGTAGAGGATCATTAGAGTAAGATTCCTATTAAATTTTCTTAAAATCAGAAAAGCACTTTAATAAAAATGGAATTTTCAAATTTTGGTCATTTTCCCCATTTTCTGATGCCGCATGCCTGCCATGTTTTTCGACCAATCAGTATGGCTTGAAAAAAAATTGCAGAGGGTTACCCAAGGAACATTACTATAAAATTATATTGGAATCTGACTTAAAGATTTGGAGAAGAAGATTTTTAAAGTTTGAACATTTTGCCCTCTTTCTGATGCCGCAGCAACCAAAGTTTTCAATGGAATTTGAATCTTTTCAAGAACACTTTTTAAAGAGGACCACCATAGGAACATTCCTGTGATGTTTTGTGGAAATTGTTTAAGTGGGTTAGGAGGAGATGATGTTTATTTAAAGCTTAAAGTTACTGACGGAAGATGGACAGACTTTGATCAGAATAGATCACCTTGAACCTTCGGCTCAGGTGATCTAAAAAGAATATAAATATGCTAATTTCCAGACGTTATGCCCAAAATTTTACATCACTTGAAATAAGAAACTTCCTCAACAGTTAAACCCGATATTTTAAATTGTCTGGAACAAAATGACAAAGTTTTGCATAAATGTTTTCAAACCAGCTGCTGCATGTTTGTTGCATGCGGGAAAGGGTTAATATTCATTATTGAAAAATAAACAGTTTGCTTGTATTGGACTTTAGTTGTCCTGATGGCATAAAACTGTGAAAGAAAAGTGAATTTGTTCAAAGGAACAGTTTATCCTTTCCTTAAAATGTTTCCAACTGGGTTAAAAATATATAACAAGAGGGCCATGATGGCCCTTGAATCGCTCACCTGATTTTTTATTTTTTTTCACTTTAGCTATATAAGCCTCGCCCCCTGGCAGCCATAGTTTCCGACCAATCAACTTGGCTTGAAGGAATCTGATAGAGGGTCACCCTAGGAACATTTCTACAAAATTATTTGAAAATCGGCCAGATACTTTTGGAGGAGAATATTTTTTAAGTTTTCACTATAGCCATATAATGCAAAATAGCCCTGCCTACTGGCGGTCATGTTTTTTGACCAATCAACATGGCTTGAAGGAATCTGAAAGTGGGTCATCCAAGGAACATTTCTACAAAATTATTTGAAAATCGGGCTGACACTTTTGGAGAAGAAGATTTTTTAAGTTTGCACTATAGCCATATAAGGCAAAATAGCCCCGCCCCCCCCCCCCCCCCCCCCCCCCCCCTGGCGGCCATGTTTTTCGACCAATCAACATGGCTTCAAGGAATCTGATAGAGGGTCACCCAAGGAACATTTCTACAAAATCATTTGAAAATCAGCCTGACACTTTCGGAGGAGAAGATTTTTTAAGTTTTCACTATAGCCATATAAGGCAAAATAGCCCCGCCCCCCTGGCGGCCGTGTTTTTTCCAAGGAACATTTCTACAAAATTATTTGAAAATCTGCCAACCAGTTTGGGAGAAGAAGAATTTTGAAGTTTTTTTCGTTTCGTTGCCATGGAAAAAAGAATTCTGCATGGATCCCAAAAAATTTGAAGAAATTCTGGTGAGGTCATTAAGAGGATGCTTTCTGTGAAGTTTCATCCCAATTGACCCACTGGTTACTGAGGAGAAGATGTTGAAGATTTTTTAAGTTTATACTTTGGCCATATAAGGCAAAATAGCCCCCGTCCCCTGGCGGCCGGCGGCCATGTTTTTCGACCAATCAACATTGCTTGAAGGAATCTGATAGAGGGTCACCCAAGGAACATTTCTACAAAATTATTTGAAAATCGGCCTGAAACTTATGGAGGAGAAGATTTTTTAAGTTTTCATTATAGCCATAAAAGGCAAAATAGCCCCGCCAACTGGCGGCCATGTTTTTTAACCAATCAACATGGCTTGAAGGAATCTGATAGAGGATCACCCAAGGAACATTTCTACAAAATTATTTGAAAATCGGCCTGACACTTTTGGAGGAGAAGATTTTTTAAGTTTGCACTATAGCCATATAAGGCAAAATAGACCCGCCCCCCCTGGCGGCCATGTTTTTCGACCAATTAACATGGCTTGAAGGAATCTGATAGAGGGTCACCAAAGGAACATTTCTACAACATTATTTGAAAATCGGCCTTACACTTTCGGAGGAGAAGATTTTTTAAGTTTTCACTATAGCCATATAAGGCAAAATAGCCCCGCCCCCCCTGGCGGCCATGTTTTTCGACCAATCAACACGGCTTGAAGGAATCTGATAGAGGGTCATCCAAAGAACATTTCTACAAAATTATTTGAAAATCTGCCAACCAATTCGGGAGGAGAAGAATTTTGAAGTTTTTTTTGGTTTCGTTGCCATGGAAACCAGAATTTTGCATGGATCCCAAAAATTTGAAGGAATTCTGGTGAGGTCATTGAGAGGATGCTTTCTGTGAAGTTTCATCCAAATTGACCCACTGGTTACTGAGGAGAAGAAGTTGACGCACGACGCACGACGGACGACGGACGACGGACGCCGGACAAAAGGCGATCACAATAACTCACCTTGAGCAAAGCTCAGGTGAGCTAAAAACGAAATTATAAATAGTAGAAAACAGCGCAGCAAAAGTAATTAATCATTAGGTGCATTTTCCCTATTTTCCACAATGTTTTCAGAAGTTGTCTGCTGCAGTTGTGTCAAAATGTGGATGTATTATGTGGGAAGTGGTTTATCTATTTATAAATACAGATCCATATCTGCTGACACTGAATTGAATTTAAATGAATATCATCAGGAAACTACAAATTTCTCTCACCTCTCTACGCAACAGGAACCGACCTTCCCTAACATCTTTTCCCCAATTTAACTGTACATAGAGCACTCGTTCTTCCTCAAGAAGTCTCCTTTCCTCTGCAAAATAAGAGATTTAATGTCACAAGTACATTACAAGCACTCAAATTATTTATACATAAACCAAAACAGAATATTTCATTTACATTACAGGAGCCACATAAAACAAGATATTGGTGGCCACACCAATGGATGCTCCTCGAAAACAGCGATGACACGGGAATGGTGATACAATATACTATATTTAGTAAAATCAAATTGGCCATAAGTAAGAAGATAGTAAGGAATACAAGTACAAAAGTGGAAAAAGTTATAATAACTCCTCTTATTAATTATGCTTCCCTTAACTCTTTCCCTCATACAATAATTCTGCAGCAGACGACTTTGAACATATTTTGTAAGAAAAATAGACAATCTCTATAATTGAATGGATAACCTATGACTAAAAGTGGAAAACATTGTGGCAAAAGGAGAAATTGCTTGTTTTGAGCAATTTCTTCTTTTGTCGCTATATGTTTTCAAAAAGCTGTCTGCTGCAGTCGTCAGAGAGCGTTTATAGTCATTGAATTCCAACATGTTATTGCTGATAATCTGCCATAATCTGCAACAGACACAATTTCGACTTAAAATTTGTCACCATGTTCACAAAACTGTTCAATTATTGTACCTTCATTTCGGGTATGTTTCAAAGATGTCTGCTGCAGATTTGTTGTATGTGGGAATTTGTTTGTTTGGAGTTTAACGCCGCTTTCAACAGCTTTGGTTATATCACGGCGGTCAGTGCACCTACCCATGTTTTCCTGGCTTTCCCACACCAGTACTTACACAACATTCTTTCGAAGCCACTGACTACTTTCTCACATAGATCAGAGGTGAGAGGCAATGGAAAACATCGCCTTGTATGTGGGAAAGGGTCAAACATCTTGATCATGATGGCATTTTCATATGTTAACATGGGCTGGTTAGTATGATTAAAGAGAAAAGTGCTCCTATCAACCTATTGCATTGAAGTTTACAGGCGTTATTTAACCAGTAAAATTGACAAAAAGCAACTTGTCACAACGATTATGTAAACTGTAAACATGTAAAATGAATACTGAAGATAAAAGGAAATTATTCTTGACATGCAATTCTGTCCTTTTTCTGTATGATATAATCTAAAGCATTTGCATTGGCCTTTCATGAAAGTTGATAATGAACACTTTCTTTTTTTCCAACAATGGTAAAAATAACAGTCTGCAGCATATTCAGTTTATTTAATCCTTTCCCACTTTCTGACTCTCGAAACATTGTAGCAAAAGGAGAAATTGCTCAAAACAAGCAATTTCTCCTTTTGCCACAACAAATTCAACTGTATTTAGTAATTGCATACCTTCATTTATAGAGACATTTCATATTTTATACTAAATGTCTTCAAAGTCATCTGCTGCAGATTTGCTGTATGTGGGTAAAGGTTAATGAAGGTCAAGCTAACACATCCTTATATAGACATTTAACACATTCCCTATAAAGACGCTTTCCAACGCCTCTGCAGCAGACTACATTTTGAAAACATTGTCGTGAAAGGAGAAAACTGTTCATTTGCCACAATGTTTTCAACTCTATTTAATGATTAATCTTTCATTCATAGGTCTGACTACATTTTTCAAGTCGTCTGCTGCAGAACTGTTGTATGCAGGAAAGGGTTTAAATCAGAATAATGAGAATTAATCCATTCCAACATACAGCCACTTTCCAACGCCTCTGCAGCAAACTTGTTTTGAAAACATTGTTGTGAAAGGAGAAAATTGTTCATTTGCCACAAAGTTTTCACTACTATTCCATGATTAACCATTCATTTAAAGAGGTCTAACATATTTTTGTCTAGATGTTTTTCAAAGTCGTAAGATCAGGTTAATGAGACTTAAACTATGTCATTTGTCTTTTGCCCTAATACAGACATTTGGATTCCTTGCAGAAGACAAGTTTTGAAATCATTGATATTTTTAAAACTCATCTGCTGCAAGAGCATCAGAAATCGTGTATATGGATAACCTTTTCCCTCGTACGACAATTTTGTAGGAGACAACTTTGAACATATTTTATCAAAAAATAGAAAATCTCTATAATTGAATGAAAAACCTATGACTAAAAGTGGAAAACATGGTGGTAAAAGGATAAATTGCTTGTTTATTATTGCTTATGTTTTGAAGTGTTCTGCTGCAGAGACATCAAAAAGAAATGGTTATGACCCCCTCCCCCAAATCTCTATACACAGTTCAGTTCTTTTATCCCAAGAAGATGTTTACAAAAAAGAGGCCTGTAAAAATACCACATAATTATGGTAAATGGTTCATGGATAACCATGACAATCATAATGTAACTAGAGGGTGTGAAAGTGGAAAATGGGGTATAATTCACAAAACTGATCAATCGTCCCTGTCATGGACTAAATATTACGGGATAGGTATTTTGAACCGGACGAAAATGGGTTTTTGTTACATCTGCCAGCCAACTCTTCAAAGAGTCTACGTTAAGACTGTGTATACACACAGGATCATCCAAGCCTTAACTGTCCATCTTGTTTTTTTTTTTATAAAAGCCATATAGATGTAGCTTCTGATGAAAGTGTAGCCTCATTTGCTTACTTCCTGTAGACATGTATCACATGACCCTTTTGTGCCCGATGTCTCGCATTTTGTTTTTATTTGTAAGATATTCTAATATTTGTGTAACCCTTAACAATAAGTGAACAGATTAGCAAACCATGGGGTTTGGCTGTCATTTTTTCATAAAAAATAAATTCTATACAATCATGTCAAGTGCATGAAAATAAGTTTGTTGTTCACTCATCCACACACAACTTTTAATGCCTCTGCAGCAAAAAGCTTCTGCTACAATGAACAATTTCTCCTTTTCTCACATTGTTTTCTGTTCTTTATCAATACCATACTATCAATTGTGTATCTATGTTATATATTTTGTTCTGCATAATGTAATCTTGAATGTATTAGGAGGCGTCAAAAGTAATTTCTATATCAGAGAAAGGGTGAACACCCAACAAACACACTGTCAGAGATCAAGATAACCCTTTCCCACATATAGACTCTTTCTGACGCCTTAGAAGGAATTGCTGCAGATTTTTTGTATGTGGGAAATGTTCTAATTTAATCCTGTAACCCTATGAGACGATTCTTTTGAGTACCCACATCATAGCATTTGTTTGGATATTAAGAGAGATATTGTGAGGGAAAGAACTGATTTACCCCCTCCCCCTCCTTATCTGGACCTCTGCACTGTAATACATCTCATGCATCTCAAAGTTGAAGAAGGGTCAAACTGAGGAATGACAAATATGTGACATATTTATGGAGTGACCTCTCCTCAGGGAAGGCAACTCTCCACACATAATGAAAACTTTAATTGATAAATAAACGAACTGGATTAGCACTCCATTCATTGTTAAAAAGATTAGCTCAATAAACAAACAGGATTTCGTGTCTTAATCTATGTACAAGCATTGTAACTATGATAGTCGCTTGTCTGCCAAAGTTTACTGAGGATCTTACATTTCTGGACGCTAATGTCTTTAAGTTAAATCTTTTAAATAGACGTTGCATTTTATGAAAACCTCCCATTCAAACAAAATTCTCATAGTTCATACAAACACAAGACCGCACATTTTCAAAAAGTTGTACAGATACCCTGAGTGTTTCTAAGCTTTAGAAATAAAGATCTCTAAACACTTTCCTACATGCCAATGCTTTCTAACACCTCTGCAGCAGATGACTCTTGAAAACATTGTAACAAAAGTAGAAACTGTTTTCAGCTTTATTCATTTATTGTTGTTTCATTTTTTAGAGAGTTTTCATATTTTCGACTAAATGTGTTTTAAGTCGTCTGCTGCAAATTTTTTGTATGAGGGAAAGGGTTAAGTAAATCTGATTTGAGTATCCATATCATAGATTTTTATTAGTTAATAATATTATGCAAGACATTGTGGGAACATGCATACCTGTTTTCTCCTACTTATCTAGGCTTCAGGCAGTATGACAAAAGGAGAATTGCCTTATTGTTTTTAACTCTATTAATTAACGAAACAATAATAAAGAGGTTCTCTATATTTTTGCAAAGATCTTGCAAAGTTTTCTGCTGCAGATCTGTTGCATGTGAGAGATGATTAAAAATGTCTGGAGTAATTATTTTTTTCCAATTCAATCCCAAATATATGCATTAAGTCGTTATTTCCATTTTAACAAAGAATACACATATATAGCACCTTTACGCACTAATCCTAAAGGGGAGCAAGTGAGAGTATACAATGACAGGACTGGAAAGATCTACTCCACTGTGTGAAACTTTGAGGACAGTCAAGTCATGCTATTTCCAATGATCAGTAGTAGTATGATTTGATTACTACTGAGTATGTCTTAGGCGGGGAAAAAAACAGCTCTGTAAGACAATCAAAGCGCTGAAGGCACTGCATTTCTTTGGGTACACCTACCTGTACACTTATTGAGTTTCCATGATATATTACATTAACATATATGTATGCATTGTGATGGAAATGGTTGGAAACCATATACAATTAGGTGGAAGTTTAAACAGCACTAAGTAAAAACTCATGCCAATGCCAAATTCATCAGTGTATATAAAAACAAGAGGGCCATGATGGCCCTATATCGCTCACCTGGTTTAATAGAACTTCAAGTTTTCAGAGCTTTTACCCTTTACATAATAAGTAATGTAAGCTCAGCACGCTGGCAGCCATGTTTTCAATAGATCAGAATTATTGGAACAATCTTAGTTCATACAATTTTTAAATCAGGCCAGCACTTTTGGACTAGAAGGTTTTTTAAGATTTGGCAATTTTCCCCTTTTCTGATGCCGCAACAGCCAAAGTTCTACTTGAATTAAATTCTTCGAACAACTTTGGAAGGGGGGCCACCTAAGGACCATTCCTGTGAAGTTATTTTGAAATCTGTATATCGGTTTAGTAGAAGAAGATTTTTTAAAGTTTTAACAATGCACATATAAGAAAAACAAGCCCCGCCCCCTTGCGGCCATGTTTTTCAACGGATCGGAAATATTTGAACAATCTTGGTAGAGGATGCCCTAAGGAACATTTGCGCAAAATAATTTTCAAATCGGACCAGCACATTTGGACAAGAAGATTTTTTAAGATTTGGCAATTTTCCCCTTTTCTGATGCCGCAACAGCCAAAGTTCTACTTAGAATTAAATTATTTGAACAGCTTTGAAAGGGGACCACCTAAGGACCATTCATGTGAAGTTATTTTGAAATCTGTCCATTGGTTTAGTAGAAGAAGATTTTTTAAAGTTTTAACAATGCACAGATAAGGAAAACAAGCCCCGCCCCCTTGCGGCCATGTTTTTCAACGGATCGGAAATATTTGAACAATCTTGGTAGAGGATGCAATAAGGAACATTTGTGCAAAATAATTTTCAAATCGGGCTAGCACATTTGGACAAGAAGATTTTTTAAGATTTTGTAATTTTCCCCTTTTCTGATGCCGCAACAGCCAATATTCTACTTGGAATTAAATTCTTTGAACAGCTTTGAAAGGGGACCACCTAAGGACCATTCCTGTGAAGTTATTTTGAAATCTGTCCATTGGTTTGGTAGAAGAAGTCATTTGTAGGAAATTGTTAACAGACGGTCAGACGACGACGACGACGGACGACGGACATTCAGTGATCACAAAAGCTCACCTTGCACTTCGTGCATAGGTGAGCTAAAAACATGAGGCACATGTGGAAATAATATTTGATAAACAAGTATCATAAGAAATGTGGAGTAATAAGATGGCCATGAAATAGCACAGACTCACTTGTTAAGTTTTGGCATAATTGTTAACCAAACAATTTAAAATGTAATCAAAATATTGTAACAAGAAGGCCATGATGGCCCTCGATCGCTCACCTAAGTGTTAACAAGATTTTCCTTAAATTTGACCTAGTGATCTAGTTTATGACAGGACATGAGCCAGTTTCGAACTCGGCCTAGATATCAATAAGACAAACATCCTAACAAAGTTTCCACGCTTTAGCCAAAAATGTGGCTTCAAGAGTGTTGACAAGATTTTCCTTAAATTTGACCTAGTGATCTACTTATTAACCGGTCATGACCCAGTTTTGCAGTTGGCCTAGAGATCACTCAGACAATCATTCTGACAAAGTTTCATTATTCTCAAGCCAAAGATGTGGCTTCCAGTGTTAACAAGATTTTCCTTAAATTTGACCTAGTTTTCGACTAGATATGACTCGGTTTTGAACTTAGCCTTGATATCACTCAGACATACATTATTCTGACAAAGTTACAAAAATGTGGCTTCCATAGTGTAAACAATATTTTCCTTAAATTTGACCTATTGACAGAGTTTTTGATTGGACATAACCTAGTTTCGAACTTGGCCTAGATATCACTTAAAGTTTCAACATGTTAAGCCAATAATGCATCTTCCTCAGTGTTAACAAGGTTTTCCTTAATTTTGAACTAGTGTCCTAGTTTTGACACCACATGACCATGTTACGAACTTGTCCAGGTTCTTATCGAGATGATTGGATGCAAAAGTAGTCTGTAGAGTGTTCACATAATTACAGATACAATTGCATCATTCCAATGTGTTTGAGAGTATATTTAACTTGTTCTTTTCTGCTATAGCTATTTTTTTTTAACACAAAGCAATATTTTTTACTTTCCTTGGTGCAGATTTACCATGGATGTTTAAGGTCCTGTGCTGCAGATATGTTTAATTTGAGAAAGTATTATAAAACATTGACTAGATATCACTAAGACAAACATTCTTACAAAGTTACAAAGTTTCAACATGCTCAAGCCAGTAATGTGGCTTACAGTGTTAACAAGAGTTTCCTTGTGACCTAGTTTTTGACAGGAGAAGACCCAGTTTCGAACTTGACCTCATTATAACTTATACAAACATACTTACAAAGTTTTAACATGCTCAACCCAAAATATAGCTTCCAGAGTGTTAACAAGATTTTTTTCTCAATTTGACCTAGTGACCTGGCTTCTAACCCAACATGACCCAAATTCGAACTTGTCCAAGATTTGATGGAAATGAATTTTCTGACAAATTGTCATGGTGATTGGATGTTAAATGCAGTCGGTAGTGTTTTTATAAGGGTAAATGTTGACGACGCAGGTCAGATGATGGAATGAGGCCAGACAAAATGTTATCCCAATACCTCAACTTGCACTGCGTGCATAGGTGAGCTTAAACGGACACAGGTCAATACTAAATCATCAATGACCACCGACAAACATGGAGCAAAGGTTTTGATAACAAGAGGGCCACGACGGCCCTTGATCGCTCACCTAAATGTTAACAAGATATTCCATAAATTTGACCTTGTGACCTAGTTTTTGACTGGACATTACCCAGTTTCAAGCTTGGCCTACATATCGCTAAGACAAACATTCTGGCAAAGTTTCAACATGCTCAAGCCACACATGTGGCTTTTGTTTGTTTGGAGTTTAACGCCGCTTTCAACAGCTTTGGTCATATCACGGCGGTCAGTGCACCTACCCATGTTTTCCTGGCTTTCCCACACCAGTACTTACACAACATTCTTTCGAAGCCACTGACTACTTTCTCACATAGATCAGAGGTGAGAGGCAATGGAAAACATCGCCTGAAAGAATGTCGCCGCAACCGGGTATCGAACCCGTGACCTCCAGATCACGAGTCGGATACGCTACCAATTGAGCTACCCGGCCGGGTCCATGTGGCTTTTAGAGTGTTAACAAGGTTTTCCACAAATTTGACCTTGAGACCTAGTTTTTGACTGGACATTACCCAGTTTCAAGCTTGGCCTACATATCGCTAAGACAAACATTCTGGCAAAGTTTCAACATGCTCAAGTGAAAAATGTGGCTTCCAGAGTGTTAACAAGAATTTCCATAAATTTGACCTAGTGACCTTGCGTTTAACCGGATATGACCCAGTTCCGCACATGACCTAGATATCACTAAAACAAACATTCTGACAAAGTTTCAACATGCTCAATCCAAAAATATAGCTTCCAGAGTGTTTACAAGGTTTTCCACAAATTTGACCTTGAGACCTAGTTTTTGACCGGACATGACCCAGTTCCAAACTTGCCCGATATTTCATGGAGACGAATGTTCTGGCAAACTTTCATGGTGATTGGAGGCAAAATGTAGCCTGTAGTGTGTTAACAAGAGTAAAATGGACGCTGGCCGGACGCCGGACAAAATGTGACCCCAATAGCTCACCTTGCACTTTGTGCATAGGTGAGCTAAAAATATGGAAAATCTATGTAAAAATAAAGGTAGCATAGAAGAAAAGAGTTGAATACATAGTTGCAAATATATCACCACTATGATCATTTTATATCCCTTTGTGACAATGTTTCCAGATGTCTTCAGGTGCAAATGTATTAAATGCTCTGCAAGTTGAAAAAGGGTTTTGCATTTCTGGGAACAAAGATATTTTTTACAAGCATACTCAATTAAAAGCTGTGCTTTATGAAGTAAAGAAACTATTAGTTTCCCCCTTCTTACATACAAATAATATTTAAGATTCTATCAGTTTTGTCAAGTGAAAACATTACCCAATAAACTGTCAATCAAACAGACAAGATTACTTCAGCAGATGACAATAAGAAAGTATCTGTGATGTGGCATCTGATCTTTTTCAAATCAAAACATCTCATGCTCAGACTAATATTGGTGGTAATAAACCATATAGTGAGTCGATCAATTCTTAACACATAAACACAGAGAATGAATTCACCAATCTTTTATATTTTTATTATTATTTTTAAATATTACTTTTGGGAAACAGGCTGGATACATGTATCACCATTACTCATTATAATAAGGTGACAGTCTAAAACACTGACAAATTAAGTAGACCCAGATCAGAAAGCAATACTCCTCTAAAATGGGTATGCATACTGTACCAATTTCAGTTCATACTACTTGTGTCAACACATTTTAAAATGCATGCATCAACCTTGAACAATAAATTGGGTTTCATGCCATTTCAACAGTATATGGGTTATATCTAAGTATGACTGTGCTTATACATACTACAATTAAATTAGTATTGCTAAGAAATGTGCAGTACACTATGACCTGCTGTGGACAGAAATCCAGACTGCCTTTTCAAAGAGCAATGCAACAGTTCTAGTTATTCACACATGCGAATAATTAGAACTGCTGCATGGCTGTTTCCTTGATGCGCTATTAAAATGTGTTTACTTTTCATAACAAGAGGTTCATGATGGCCCTATATTGCTCACCTGATTAATTAGATTGTTAATGTGTTTAAAACAACCATGTTTTTTAAGAAACATTTGTGCCAAATTTTAACAGTTTACAATTTACATATAAGAACAAGAGGCCCATGAGGGCCTTTGGTCAAAAGGAAACAAGCTCTCATGCATACATAGATACTGTATAAGTTTGGTAATCATTAGTGTGAATGTATATTGTTTTATGGCGCATAGACAGCTAAGGTCATTTAGCGCACAATTAAATTTTATTATTCATGATCCCTGGATAAACAAATCAGTACTAGGTTAGAAAATGTGCCTTGCCCAAGGGCACTCCACTATGACCGAATTGCCGCAACTGGGGATCGAACCAGGGACACCCTGTTTCGAAATCCTCGACGCTGACCACTCGAGCACAGCAAATTCCTAGTCATCATTGGAACGTAAATGATGACTCTATCATGTTCACAAGGTCAATTATAGCAATTCAGCCAATTTAAAGGGTCATAATCCTGACATGCATAAATGGTTTTCGAAAGGAACCAAGCTCTCACAGATATCTAGCTACTGAATAAGTTTGGTAAGCACCAGGTGATAAATAATGATTTATTGTGCCCACAAGGTCGATTATAACTATTTTCCTGATTTTAAAGGGCCATAGTCGTGTCATGCATAAACATATCTGGCTGATCTACGAAAGGAGCCGAGCTGTCACAGATATCTAGCTATTGAATAAGTTTGATAAACATAAGATAATGAATGAAGCTTTTATCGCGTTCACAAGGTCAATTATAACAATCTTGCCAATTTTAAAGGGCCATAATCCAGTTGTGCATTGATGGACCTGACTGGTTTACGAAAGGAACCGAGCTCTGGATAAGTTTGATATAAATCTGATTAAAATAAGAGTTTATCGTGTTATTAAGAAATTGTGGACGTATGGCAGACAAAGTGTGATTACAATATCTCACCTTGTCACTATGTGACAGGTGAGCAGATAAACGCATCAGAGAAATGAATAACAGATCTGCCAAAGCAAAAATAATTGTATCATTATATATCTATTGACCACTTGAAAACATCAATAACTCTTTACGATAAACATCAATCTGAGCATGCATATTATCTGATCAATCAGATCAAATTGCACAAAGGTGGAGGTTTGTCTGAATGTATTCTAGTCTCAAAGACCTTTGTTTCTGTTACAGAATGACACTCAACTATGCTACTTAAACTGTTTCATTGTGTGCTTATAGAAATACAGCAAACAGTGTTTATACACATATCCATTTACATCAAAATTTAAGACCAAGATTAGTAAAACATGCAGGTTTACAACATAGGAGCAAGTTTAAGTGTTACTCAAAATGAACATTTGTTTTCAAAGTGACTCTAAATGTTCATTTTTATAGCATTGCAAGCTTTGTTGTAACATTTTGAAAGTTGAATTGTAGAACAGTTAACAAGATGGCTCTAAATCATGCAATCTTAGTGATAGTAAATTAGTAACAAATATTTAACTGCAAATATCTGTGAAAATTTGAACAGGAGCTCATGTATATGATATTGCAAGGAATGGACACTCTGTTAAAGAAATAGCTTATCAGTAAAGGTCATTTGTTTCTTGAAATGTAACAAGTTTTGTCGTTTTGTACCTTTCCTAATGCCACATTGCTGCCCTGTTTGTCAACAAAATCAATAAGGCTTCAACAGATTTTGTAAGAGGATCACTTTAAGAACATTACTGCCAAAATATCTTGGAATCTGACCAATGAACTTTATTGAGGAAAAGGTTTTGAAAGTTTGGGTACTTTTCTCAATTTCTGATGATGCAGCAATCAAAGTTCTACACATAATGCCTACACAGATTGTAAGTTTTTGAAGAGATTGAAAAACACCCATCAAAGAAAAAATCCTATAAAGTTACCTTGAAATTGGTAGAGTGGAATGGTAGGGGTTGTCATTTGTAGGTAAAGGTTCAATTTACCCCTTTTGTAATGACGCATGGTTGCTATGATTTTGTAACCAATCACAACAGCTTGAACAAATTCAAAAACTGTATTATGGTAAACAATTTTTTTTATCTAAGGACACGTTGTTCAATAAAAATTATTATAAGCAACATGTCAAAGTCCATACAGCAAACTTAAAACAAACGTACCATGTTTCGGTTATAATTTGGATTTACACCATTTCAACAGTATTTCAGTTATATACCGAAACCATTTAACTTAACCCTTTACCACTGCA
Organism: Serripes groenlandicus; assembly: GCA_031761405.1. Classification (NCBI taxonomy): domain Eukaryota; kingdom Metazoa; phylum Mollusca; class Bivalvia; order Cardiida; family Cardiidae; genus Serripes; species Serripes groenlandicus. The sequence continues at coordinate 83,487 of JASEVX010000433.1, read as the reverse complement.
ACAATTTTGCGGCAGATTGACTTTGAACATTATTTAAAAAATATCTCTATCATTGCATCAGAATGGATAAACTATTAAACTTAAAGTGGAAAACATTGTGATGAAAGGATAACTTGCTTGTTTTGAAATATATGTTTGCAAGTGTTTATGAAGGTCACGTTATCGTTACTTTTAGTAAATTAATACAGTGATTGTATTAAGTAGTAAATCGTATTCGTTTTGTTTGTGCAAGTATTGAATTTGAGAATGAATTCTCCTTTATACTAGGCATTCAGAAAAATTAATATAGTCTCTTTCATCACAACATAATGTCTACAATTTATCACAGTTATTAAATTTAGATGGTTCAATGTTTTTAATAAATATCACTGGCGATGCTTTAGTATCTGATTTGGCTCTTGTATGGTTCAATGAGGAAGTTAGCGATTGATTTAGAGTCAATATTTCTCATCATTGTTTTTAGAGTGTTGTTATCACTGTCCTGCCCTAAGATGTCACCAAAATGTTTATGTCGTAGTTCCTTGTAGCCTAGGCACGACACAAGGAAGTGTGTCTTGTCTTACGTGTCCTTGGTTACAGGTTCTTCTATCTAGTGGTACTCGGGTCTCCTGTATCACTCCAATTCTATGGATAGTGGGAAAACACAGCATCTGAATCACACCAATGCGGATCTTTGTTTTATTGACAATTGTCTATCTACATATTGCTCAGTTTTAAAGCAGTCTTTGAACAGTTTATACGTCTGCAGCTTTCGCGATTGATGTAACCATCTCTCCAGGTTGTTTCCAGCTTGTGTCTCATAAGGTTTCAAACACTTAATTATGTATTCATGCGACACATCTTTTATGGTATAAACATCAAAAAGGTTTATGAGGTAGTTGTCCTCCAGTATTTGCTTAACGTCTGCCACGTGTCTCCTGAAAGCGTTGTTTTGCTTTTATCCCAGACAAAACGCAATGTGCAACGCGTGGAAACAGGTAAGCAAGATAGTCTATGCCAAAGACAAATTATATCAGTGTCTTCTGTAGAGTGGGCTATTAAGTCCTGTCTTCACCGTCCCAGGGCAATAAAAGAAGTTTACTTTCGATGCCCCAGAAATGTTTGTATAGCCATGTGTTGGAGTTTGTTCATGTCGTCACAGTTTTTAAATCCCCAAACACCAGCTGTGTAGGGAAACAATTGGAACAGTTTGATTGTTTACAGCCTTCAGATCCAATTGACCACAATTTTCTGACTTTGGCTATGATAGCTCCATCCGATCAATCCTTCTGGGAACTTCTGTCACATTGGAAATTTATAAATGATGTGTTACAGCACTGGAAAATAAAACAAAAGGTTAATAAATTAAATCTTCAAGATACTTTTTCACCTTTTTACCCAATTGTGTGAAATTCAACAGGCGACTCATAAAATATTAGTGACTATATAGCATTTCCCAACTCTGATTAGCGTAACTTAGGCCTCAATGATAAAGGGGAAAGCAGCTGGGTTTTTTAACTACAATACGTGTGTCCAGGCACGTAGCTGCTGTTACGCCAAAAAGCCCAAGCTTGTACATTATTTTCTTGATTCTACTTTTCTTCATATCAATAATTAATTCATTAAAGTACATGCATGATTTCTGTATAGCGGCTTGCAAATCCTATTCGGTCCAGCTACGCGCCTGGTGTCAGAGAGTTTTTTTATGTTATAGTAATATACTTAAAAACCTGTTAACTGAATGAAAAATTTAACTCTTTGGAAAATCAGTAACAATAACACGAGTCAACACACATTTTAAAACAAAAATTGCATCACACATCAATTAAATATCCTTTCCCAGATACAAAAGAAAGACGACTTTATTGAGGTGTTATTAAGGCATATTTCTATAAATGAAAGTTATTGAAAGGAGTTTGTAACACTTTAACGAAAGTAGAAATAGCTGTCAAAATGAGTACAAAATAACTAGGGTACGAAGATAACTTTGTTTCAAATAAACAACATGGCAGATTGACAGTTCAATTGAACAATCACATTTTTTTATAAAAGCAAAACACAGAAATAATACTTACAGAGAGGCTATGCAACTTATTTCAAAACACCGAAATTGCATATAAAAGGAAAAACGAAAACATAACAGGTTTGCACGCTCGGGATACGTGGGAAATACCGGAATACATTGAAATATACCGAAATATACTGAATATATACCGAAATACTCTGAATTTCACTCGTGTAGTACACAAATAAGCAGTTTTGAATCGACATACAGCACAGAAAAGTATTGTCTTTCATTACTTCATATTTGTTGAAATTTTCCCGGGTTGGATTCCATCTTGTCAGCTGACAACTTTACACCCGTTTTATCCTTTTGACAGGATTGTGTATTTCACACTTTACTTGTTTTATTGTTGTGTAGTGTTAATTCATTTTTTAATCGGACTGACCAACAACTCTAAGCGGTATTGATACATATAAAAGGCCATGAGTCGATTCAAAAATGCTTATTTGTGTAATTACACAAGTGTATTTCAGTATATTAAAGTCTATTTCTGTATATTCAGTATATTCCGGTATTAACACGTACCCCATATTTGAAGTTACCTACTACATCAATCTCCTTCGCAGAGTTGTCGTTCCTTACACTCACCATACACCTCTGCAACAGGCTCACAGGCTAAATGTCAAGATTCTTGACGAAACATGATAACTGTATTTTAATTGACTTAGTTGTCACTGATGTAAGCACTAACCTTTTACACTTGTGACAGGATCTTTGTCTTACTTTGCTAATGAAAAACAAAGTATTTATTTAGCCAAAAAGCTACGGACTACTTCTCGGTAGTTTTACACATTTAAAGATTAATACATCTGTTATGTACGTCACCTATATATATATAGATGTAATCAAAAATGGAGGTCAACATTGACGACATTATCAGTATATATGATAAAAATATTGTCCTTCGAGATAAACAGAGAGAAGCTTTGATACATTTGGGTAAGAGAAGGGGTGATTTAGTTGTGAGCCTACCTGTAGGTTATGGAAAAAGCATAATTTTTCACGTTTTGCCGAAGATTCTGGGAAAGGACAAGAAAAACCCTGTTGTATTGGTAGTTTCACCTTTAAATATTATACAGAAAGATCAATGCAAAAGTCTCAGAGACCATAACATTTCATGTTGCCGTATAGACATAAAGGCTAATGTTGAAACAGACTTATTGGATGATGACGATTATAGTTACACTGAGGAGTCATACACCTGTCAGTCAGATGTTAGCTTGGAACAGGTTAAACGAGGCATCTTTGAAATAGTTCTGTGCCATCCAGAGGCACTGTTAAACACCAGGCAAGGAAGGCAGCTTCTTCAGAGTGAATTGCAAAAACACGTTGTTGCTGTTGTGATTGATGAGTGCCACATTATTGAAAAATGGTAATTATATTTTTCATAATTTATTTCAGTTCTTAACTTGGGGCTTAATGTCCATCCAAGTATTTGAGGTAGAGTCATGATAGAAAAATTGTGGAACATGTAATTAGTGAACATTGTGTTGTAGGAGTTTTTAGCTCGACTATTCAAAGAATATGAGAGGTATACTACTCACCCTGGCGTCCGCGTCCAGGTATCAGGAAGTTATGGCCCAAACATTTATGGCCCATATTTGGAAGTTATGGCCCATATATGAATTATAAAGTGGTACAGTTAGTGTGTGAGTTCTGGATCACTAACGAAACAAATTGTGATAGTTTGAATAAATGAAGTCAGAATTTAAAAATACTTTCGAGGTTTAAAAGCATAATATCCCACCTTTCATCGCATATGTGTTGTTTCTCCCACACATGAATATTTCTGTTTCTGAACTGATTCTATTTACTAGGGGTTTTCAGGTAGTTCAGAATCAAGAGAGTGTGTATTGGATCACATGATTTGTTACTAAATAAAAATAGATTTCTGAGATAATGTAGGTCATGGGGCATCTCAAAATCTATTTTAACTGTCAAAACAAAAAAAGAAAAATGCAGCAGTCAATCGTGTACGTGGCTCATAATTAGGAAACAAACCACCAAAACAGAAACTAAAATGAAAATAACTTTTATGGATAATCTGTGTAACCTCCATGGTCCATCACAATATTAACATAAAGTAAAATATATCTATCACAAGAAAGTCAATAAAATATCTCCCTAAACAAAATTTGCTTTCCAGAAACTAAAATTAAGCATAGATAAATAAATTCATACCACATTTTCCAAAATTTATCTGCAAATGTATGAATTTATTGACTTTGATTTACAGAAAGCGTTTTTCGATAAATGTTGTGTTGTTAAAATGTCGCCTGCGTAAATTTTACGACTGCATGAATTTCGAGAAAAACAACAGCGATTTTAAAAAGGAACAATAGTTTTTCAATTATATGGAAATTGATTGAATTTTCTAGATATACAAGGTATATTATTTTGTAAACATTACTTCTGTGGATGTTTTATTATAAGACAATGATCTGATCCGGAACCACCAGTGATCCGGAACTACCACACTAACTGTAGCTATAATACCCTGGAGGTGGTATAAACCACCTTAACAGGTAATAGCTATAATATCCTGGAGGTGTGATAACATATGACATTCTGTTTAAATTATGTATTTTATTAATGATAAATTTTAAAGAATGTGAAAATAATTTAATGATGATAAAAATTTAAAAATGTGAACAAGTAAATATTATAGTTCATGATATTAAGGGAATAACTTATTTTGTTATATTTTCTATGTAAGAAAATCACTGTTTGCAAGAAAATAAAACATAATACATATTTATGGAGTAAAATAGTTAAGAGCACATTTTTCAATTAAATAATACAACGAGAAACAATATCACCACACTTTTGCTTTATTATACTATAGTATGTTAAGAAGTCTGATGAACTCTACTTATGCTGTTCTGGCGGGGCAAAACCTATTAAATAGCTGATTTCTCTCAGGAGTTAGCTGGTCATCATTTCATGTACGGTGTCCCCCATCTACATAAGATTGTTACAGGTTTTCTTTATTATCAGACTACTTTAATTGGTTTAATTAACAGATTATTACAGTAGTTGTGATCAAACTACATTGATTAATGCAACTGGATTAATGGATTGTTAGAGTTTTTCGTGATCAAAGTACTTTAACTAGAGGATTGTTGCAGTTTTTGGTTAATTAACAGATTATTACAGTAGTTGTGATCAAACTACATTAATTAATAGATTGTTACATTTTTTTGGTGATCAAAGTACTTTAACTAAAGGATTGTTGCAGTTTTTGTTTATTATTTTATTTATATAAACACTTTGCTCCATAATAAATTATTAAATGCAATTAATAAGGTAAATAAAATAAATGACATAAATGAAAATAAATAATATTCAATTTTATAAGAAGTGACAATTAAAACAACTGAATTGAATGTATTAATTATTTTAATCCTATAAAAGTGCAATTTCATATAATACACAATCTAATCAAAGGTTATTGACATTCATCTGTTAGGTGTTAATACCAGATAATTTCCAGAAACCCGCGTCCACGTGACACTTTGGTTAAGATTTTGCATATAAGTACTTGCAACTTTCTACAACCCTTCCCCACTACAACACCTATGTAGTTAAACTAGTTTATCAAGTTAGATAACTCTACTTAAACCAAGTTACTTGGTAAAAAAAGGGCCTGATTTGCAAAACATACTGGACAGAGTTATCATACTTGATTGTTTAGATAGTTACAATACAATCTATCAAGTGGTTACCAAGATATGGTCTCTAAATGTAGTTGCACGCAAAAACTTAAACCAGAATTTCTAAGATAAAAAAAAAGAGTCATAACTTGCATAAAATGCAGGATTATGCACTATTTTTTTTAACCAACTAAATTAAGAGTCGATATCCTAGTATTTACGTGATGCATTGGTTTGAAACTTTATACAACCCTTCCCATCTATCACACCTATGTTGATTTTTAAGTTAGATAACTGTAACCTGCGTTTTGTGCAAGTAAACGTTTTGAAAAAACGGAACGTATTATAGTTTTACCTGCGGCGTACAGGTGGGCGGGCGGGTGTGCGGTGTCCAGTATGTTGTCAGCTAAATTACTTTCGAAGCCTTTGTCCAGTCATCAGCAAATTTAGTCAGAATGTGTATTGGCATAATATCTTGGACAAGTTCGATAACTAGCCATATCGCTTTAGTAAATCAAGAGTTATTGCCCTTTCATTTTAGAAATTACCTTAAATCGGTCTTGTCCGCTCAATAACTTAAGAAGCCTTTGTGCAGTCACCACCAAATTAGGTCAGAATGTGTATTGGCAAAATGTCTCGGACAAATCCATTTACCAGCCATATCGCTTCATAGTTCATTCACTGGAGAGTTATTGCCCTTTAATTATAGAAATTACCTCAAATCGCTCTTGTCCGATCAATAACTTGTGAGCCTTTATCCGATCATCACCAAATTTAGACAATATGTTGATGGGCATAATGTCTTGGTCAGGTTCAATAACTAACCTAGTTATCTTAGTCCCTCGAAATGGCAAAAACTGTATTACCAGTGTCCGCTCTCTAAATTTGCCCGACGTACAACCAATTATCACTACTTGGTCTTAAAGAAACAGCAGGGCCTATTTTGTGACATTTGTCGCTCTTGTTGGACTTATAAATTCTGTTAAGAAATTTTGCATGCAACTACATGAGACCGTATCTTAGTAACTACTTAATGCATTGCATTGAAAGGTTATACAGCTCTTCCCAACCATCACACTTATGTAAACAATCAAGTATGATAACTTTATCAAAAATGTTATGCAAGTTATGGCCCTTTTTGGACTCCATATATATCTCAGTAAATTAAAAAGCGGTGGAATAGTCAAGCGCGCTGTCCTCCGACAGCTCTTGTTACAATTTATGGTAAATTTTATAGTCAGGCAGTTAACTTTTAAAACCATTTTTACTAGACTTAGAACCGGTGTCGTATATTATTTTGACCCGCCTGTAGAATGACCCGCGGGTCACTTTACTATATGGTAAAATGACCCGCGGGTCATTTTACCGCTATGGTAAAATGACCCCCCCCATTGTAAAATGACCCCCCCTAACATTTTCATCTGAATCCTTTTTTAATGTACTGTTTGCAATTATTTAAGCATAATAAATGGTATGGAAAGAAAAACTAGTGTTACCAATGAATTATGATCAAATATAAAAAATATGATAAGGGGGGGTCATATTACCATGGCCATTGTAAAATGACTCCCCATATTTATATTTTTATACATCTTTGGAATCAAAATTAAGTATGACTAGTGAATTACAATAAGTAAAAAAAAAACAAGTGTTGGGGGGGGGGGTCATTTTACCATGGCCATAGTAAAATGCCCCCCCCCCCCCCCCCCCCCCCCTACAACTCACACACACACTAATTGTTTTATCTTCTTCACTTTTAATGCACTAGTTCTACTATATGGAAACAAAATACAGTGTTACCAATTAATGATGTTATCATACAAAAATTAAAGGGGCGGGGGTCACGTTACCATGACCATTGTAAAATGACTCCCTATATCTAATTGGTTTATACATCATATCCCCTTTTAATGTTTTATTTGCCATTATTAAGTACAGAATAGATTGTATGGAATCAAAATTAAATACGATTAGGTGAATTACAACAAGTAAAAAAAAAAATAAGGGTTAGGTGTGGGGGGTCATTTTACCATGGCCATTGTAAAACGACTCCCCTATTTTATTTATTTTTTATACATTTTAACCCATTTTAATGTACTAATTGTCATTATTAAGTGCAGAATAGATTGAAAGGAAACAAAATTAAGAATGACCAGTGAATTACGATAATTAAAAAAAAAACAAGTGTTGGGTGGGGGAGGGGGGTCATTTTACCATGGCCATAGTAAAATGACCCCCCCCCCCCGCCTCTAAATTCCCTTTTTATGCCCCCACGGAATCTCCGATTCGGGGGGCATATAGTTTTTTGGCCTGTCTGTCTGTCTGTCTGTCTGTTGCACAAAAAAAAACTTTAACCTTGGCCATTACTTTTGAACCATAACAGGTACGGCTACCATATTTGACATGTGTATTCCTTGTGACATGACCTTTCTGTCAGTACCAACATTTTTGACCTTGCGACCTTGACCTTTGACCTTTGACCTAGATGTTGCCATACTAAAAAAAAACTTTAACCTTGGCCATTTCTTTTGAACCATAACAGGTACGGCTACCATATTTCACATGTGTATTCCTTGTGACATGACCTTTCTGTCAGTACCAACATTTTTGACCTTGCGACCTTGACCTTTGACCTAGATGTTGCCATTCTCGAAAAAAACTTTAACCTTGGCCATTACTTTTGAACCATAACTGATACGGCTACCATATTTCACATGTGTATTCCTTGTGACATGACCTTTCTGTCAGTACCAACATTTTTCACCTTGCGACCTTGACCTAGATGTTGCCATTCTCGAAAAAAACTTTAACCTTGGCCATTTCTTTTGAACCATAACAGGTATGGCTACCATATTTCACATGTGTATTCCTTGTGACATGACCTTTCTGTCAGTACCTTGCGACCTTGACCTTGACCTAGATGTTGCCATTCTCGAAAAAATCTTTAACCTTGGCCATTACTTTTGAACCATAACAGGTATGGCTACCATATTTCACATGTCAGTACCAACATTTTTGACCTTGCGACCTTGACCTTTGACCTAGATGTTGCCATTCTCGAAAAAAACTTTAACCTTGGCCATTACTTTTGAACCATAACAGATATGGCTACCATATTTCACATGTGTATTCCTTGTGACATGACCTTTCTGTCAGTACCAACATTTTTGACCTTGCGACCTTGACCTTTGACCTAGATGTTGCCATTCTCAATTTTTTTTTTAACCTTCCCCACTACTTTTGAACAATAACAGGTAAGGCTACCATATTTCACATGTGTATACCTTGCGACCTTGACCTTTGACCTAGATGTTGCCATTGGGGGGCATCAGTGTTTCACAAACACATCTTGTTTTATTATTATTATCATTCACCGATAAGACTAAATTTGAAATCAATACAATTTATTATTGACTTTGGAATTATAAATATTACAATGAAATTGTATAAGATGAAAAAAATGGGGGGGTCATTTTACTATGGCCATGGTAAAGTGACCCCCCCCCAACTCTAATTTTAATAACTATTACAATGAAATTGTATCAGATGAAAAAATTACGGGGGGTCATTTTACTATGGCCATTGTAAAGTGACCCCCCTCTAAATTCCTTTTTTTTTAATTATAATTCACCGATAAAACTAAATTATAAATCAATACAGTTTAGTATTGACTTTCTAATTTTAATAACTATTACAATGAAATTGTATCAGATGAAAAAAATAGGGGGGGTCATTTTACTATGGCCATTGTAAAGTGACCCCCCTCCAAATTCCTTTTTTTTTTATTATAATTCATCGATAAAACTTACATTTAAATCAATACAGTTTATTATTGACTTTGTAATTATAAATAGTACAATAAAATAGTATAAGATGAAAAAAATATGGGGGGGGGGGGGGGGGGGTCATTTTACTATGGCCATGGTAAAGTGACCCCCCTCCAAATTCCTTTTTTTGAATTATAATTCATTGATGAAACTAAATATTAAATCAATACAGTTTAATATTGACTCTTTCTAATTATAAATAGTACAATGAAATAGTATAAGATGAACAAAAATAGGGGGGGGGTCATTTTACTATGGCCATTGTAAAGTGACCCCCCTCCAAATTCCTTTTTTTAAAATTATAATTCACCGATAAAACTAAATTATAAATCAATACAGTTTATTATTGACTTTCTAATTTTAATAGTGCAATGAAATTGTATCAGATGAAAAAAAAAAAGGGGGGTGGGGGGGGGGGGGGGGGGTCATTTTACTAAGGCCATGGTAAAGTGACCCCCCTCCAAATTCCTTTTTTTTTAAATTATAATTCTCCGATAAAACTAAATTATAAATCAATACAGTTTATTATTGACATTGTAATTATAAATAGTACAATGAAATAGTATAAGATGAAAAAAATACGGGGGTCATTTTACTATGGCCATTGTAAAGTGACCCCCCTCCAAATTCCTTCTTTTTTTATATTATAATTCATCGATAAAACTAAATTTTAAATCAATACAGTTTAATATTGACTTTGTAATTATAAATAGTACTATGAAATCGTACAAAAAAATGGGGGGGGGGGGGTCATTTTACTATGGCCATGGTAAAGTGACCCCCCCCCCCCTCCAAATTCCTTTTTTTATATTATAATAATTACCGATAAAACTAAATTTTAAATCAATACAGTTTATTATTGACTTTGTAATTATAAAAAGTACAATAAAATAGTATACAGTGAAACAAATAGGGGGGTCATTTTACTATGGCCATAGTAAAGTGACCCCCCCACACACATATATATCTTAATTATTTTAAGTTCATCATAATTGACTTATTTCGCTATATTGTGTTTCCAAACATTCTATTGTGCACTGAATTATTGCAAATACTACATTAAAAAAGGAATATGACAGAAAAAATAGGGGGGGTCATTTTACTATAGGGCGGGTCATTTTACAATAGCGGTAAAACGACCCGCGGGTCATTTAACCGCGGGGGTCATAATACTATACGACACCGGCACTATACTCCTATCCTTTGTAAACCACTGACTGACAACTTTCTTACATAAAGATATATGATCAGTAGCAGCGCTCAAACCCCATCACCCTCAATTTATTAGAGGTTACAGTGATTTCAAGTCAGTGACTCAAACCACTTGCCACGACAGTTGTGAACTTCAACCTATACATATATATATACTATACACATACTAGTTACGTGTAAAAGCAGGGGTTGTGAGTTTGAATCCCGGCTCGGCCAACTTTCTTTCCGACGTTTGACAAAAGTCAATGCTACATGCGTCATTCGTCCTCCACCAATGGGCTTAGTCTATGTGGAAAAGCAGCCAGTTGCTTGGGAAGATTGTTGTGTGGTGTACTGGTGTGAGAAAACCAGGAACACACAAGTAGGTGAACTGGCCGCCATGGTATGACTGAGAAATTGTTAAAAACGGCGTTAAACCCAAATCAATCAATTTGTGTAAAAGATGTAGTGAATGTCCTTGGTCACAGTGAATCTGTTCTACAAAGTACATTGATGCAAAATTCTTTTTTTGATTCAAAGATAATAATTGCCCTGCTAATTATTAATTTTCGTTTATTTCTGATGTCTCTTATTTCGCCCTTGTAGGTCAGAAGTAGAATACCTCCTGTTCATACTGGTAGAGAGCTGGGTTCAAATCCCAGTAGGGGCTTTATTTAGAGACTAATGCCTTTGGAGACACAACTGAGTCTGAAATTCTATGTCTTCATTGAACCCTTTCTCACATATATAGACACTTTCTAACGCCTCTGTAGCAGACTACATTTGAAAGTATGAGGAATTTCTCCATTTGCCACAATGTTTTCAACTTTAAAGTTTCATTTATAAAGATTTTCCATAATATTTGCTTAGACGATCTCAAACTCAGCTGCTTTAAATTTGTTGTATGAGGGAAATGGTAAAGCGAGTTTATAGCTTGTAGTTGTACAGTCAATATCAATTTTTTTTTTACACAAACAATAATTGACTTAAAGAAGCACACCCTTAAACTCTTAATTAATTATCCCAATGTTTAACCTATACTAAATACTATGATATGAGCGGGTTGAAATACAGACTAAAGAGAATCAGTCTCAGTTCTGAGCAACTATCAAAAGTCTATTGTATGTTATGAAATGATCATAGTGCTAACCATTTGATCTCGATGCCCTGAATATTTATGCCAAGTTACAATGTACTTCAAAATTATTCAATGAATACCAGAGTAAAATCCTTTAATAAATACTAGATTAACGGCCGAAAGAGGAAAAATGCCTACAGGCTACTGATGAAACGACCCAGAGATGGGAATGTGCACAAAGACGAGAAAAAGACTGCCGATGCGTTCTTGCAACAGACCTTGACGTAAGTAATTATATTATATATCTTTTTTTCTACAAAGGGGATAAAGTTTGAAATGTAGCTAGTAAGCAATTTATATGAATGTGGTCGATGTTTTCACTTTAAACATTATACTTCTCTATTGAATGAATAAACATTTCTACTTATAGACTTATTGAGACTGGTAACAAAAGCAATATTCCTCGGGGAGTGAAAGGATATCTTTTTTCTACAAAGGGGATAAAGTTTGAAATGTAGCTAGTAAGCAATTTATCTGAATGTGGTCGATGTTTTCACTTTAAACATTATACTTCTCTATTGAATGAATAAACATATCTACTTATAGACTAATTGCGACTGGTAACAATAGCAATATTACTCGGGGAGTGAAAGGATATTTTTGTATTGTTTTCAAAACTTTAATCATAATCATAACATTTCTGAGTATGTATATAATGTATTATCGGCAGGTGGCCTAATTACTTTTTAATAAAGACTATCATTTATATTTGTGTATGAATGGAGACATAACTAAGTCATGCCGAAAATAATAAAAAATAAATAACGAATAATGTTATTTAAATTTTCAGCTCAGTGAAGTTAAGTCTGTTAGTGAACATAATCATGAACCTGACCACTTCGCAATAGAAGCCATGAAAGTAAAGCACGAGATTAAGACGTGCATCGCAGAAAGTCGTGGCACCACTGGACAGATCGTTACAGACAAGCTGTCTAATTATTCCAAGGAGGTGAGTAGTTGAATTTGATATTATATAATCAGCTTCGTATTTGATAACTCCTTATGTGTCAAAACAATGTTGAAAAAGTATAATTCTCAATATTTAAATTATATGAACTGTCAATATCAGATGAGATGAAATAGTACAATGTATAAAACAATTGAAAACATTGTTGGAAAATGGAATCGTCTATCTATATCATTATGTACATTTGCTACACATTTAATATCTAGTGATTTTTGAAAACACTTTTAAAAAGGGATCATTATCAATAGTAAGACAATAAGAACCGAGTATATATTAATTAATGTGCTTCAAAAGGGATCATTCTTAATTGTAAGACAATATGGACCGATTATTTAATAACTACTGACAACCATTCCTCTGACAAACGTGTACTAGTGTTTGCATCTGAAGATGGTTTAAGCCTACTAGGTTCTACAGACACTTGGTTCATGGACGGCACATTTTCGACAGCGCCGTCACAGTTTCAGCAGATATTTTGTATACGTGCTGCCATTGGAAAAACCCACGTGTCCGTCGCATACGCTCTATTACCTTCTAAAACCCAACATATATATGAAGAATGCCTGACCGCCATACTAGATGCGTGCCTACAAAGAGACATACGTCCATCTCCCAACACAGTAGTCACTGACTACGAAATAGCTATCCACAACGCTGTCTGTGAAGGCAGCTATATCCACCAATATACATATACAGGTAATTCTAAAATTATATTATGATGTGTTATGATCGTATTTGTTTTATGATGTTAATCTTTGAACAATGTCGTCTACATAAGGAATTGAGTATGTGTCTTTGAGTCGTTCAGAGGTTGTTTGATGCTGTACGCACCCAGCGTACCGAACATACTATAGTTTATCAATTTGTTTAATATCAAAATGTTATTGATAGCATTTTTCTAACATTTCAGGGCTGTTTCTACCACCTTACTCAGTCCACATGGCGTCGTATCCAAGCCGATGGGCTTCAGCAACTGTACAAAGACGACGAAGAAACCCGTCACTTCTTTGGTATGCTCGATGGTTTGGCCTTCCTTCCAGTCACTGATGTTAAATTAGGAATGGTATTCCTACGCGAGATCGCCAGAGACGACTTATTGACTGTAGTAGATTACTTTGACACAACTTATGTGAATGGGGCCTTCAGGTAATGTGGTAAACTTTATCTGCTTTGATTATGTTAACACAATATATGTGTCACTGTAAAAATGACTCTTCCAAAATGTATCTGTTTGTGAGATATAACTGATCCTCCTTTGAAAGTGTAAACGTCTTTTTTCTACTGTATAGGTGATGTTATCAATGTAACATATTATGTCTCCACTGTAAAAATGACTCTTCCAAAATGTATCTGTTGTGAGATATAACTGAACCTCCTTTGAATGCGTAAACGTCTTTTTTCTACTGTATGTGTGATGTTATCAATGTAACATATGTCTCCACTGTAAAAATGACTCTTCCAAAAAATGTATCTGTTGTGAGATATAACTGATCCTCCTTTGAATGCGTAAACGTTTTTTTCTACTGTATATGTGATGTTATCAATGAAACATATGTCTCCACTGTAAAAATGACTCTTCCAAAAAATGTATCTGTTGTGAGATATAACTGATCCTCCTTTGAATGCGTAAACGGTTTTTTCTACTGTATATGTGATGTTATCAATGAAACGTATGTCTCCACTGTAAAAATGACTCTTCCAAAAAATGTATCTGTTGTGAGATATAACTGATCCTCCTTTGAATGCGTAAACGTTTTTTTCTACTGTATATGTGATGTTATCAATGAAACATATGTCTCCACTGTAAAAATGACTCTTCCAAAAAATGTATCTGTTGTGAGATATAACAAATAAGAATTTCTTCTTAAGTTACGTCCTAAGTCGTAAAAGTTGTTATCAATTTTATTTATGTATTTCAGATCTGTTCTCTCCATGAATGGCAAAATGAAGTTCCGACGTACTGAACCATTATTCAAACTCGAGACTTGGAACGTTCACCTTGCAACCATGACGGGTCAAGCGCGAACCAACAATGTTTGTGAGGGATGGAATAATGGTTTCAGTAGGTTGGTTGGTCACAAGAACCCCTCACTTTGGACCGTTATTAGTCGCCGGGCAGAAGCCCGCGACTTCTATTTTTAATAGCTTTTCGGAAATCACATGGGAGGGCGGCTTATTATTAGAAAGAAACAAATCTAGATGATTTGAACATATTACAATTGTGGTTGTTTACGAACACTAATAAATGACACATCTAAAATGAAATAAATATTCCGATTTTTTAATGTTTGCAGTTTTTTTTATTTCACTCGCATTTAAGTTTTTTGTCTTATTTACGAAGACAAAAGTGGTCCCTTCAAGACGTGAACCAACACCCCTAAAATGCAGACTCTTATGTGTCATCATTGAGGTCAATTTCGGATTCTCCTTTTAATAGCAATTTTAACTTACTAAATGTTGTTTTCATGTTCAAAGAGATGTCTTGATTTGTGTAGAATTCATTTAATAATGTTAATCCATGAATATCTAAAGTAGGAACTGTTTCTAAGCTAAATATAGACCCTATTCTGTTGTGTAGTTTCGTGACCTTTAACATCGATTTTCGCGCATGCGCATTTCGATATGAAAAAGCGAGTGATATTATTTTATTTTAGACAAGTACAAGACGAATGTTTGACGCAAAGCGTCAAAGAGAAGCCGCAATATTTCGTTGTACATGTAGAAATAAGAAAAAAAGAACATTTTTAAATCCACAAACAATAGAACAATTTAAACTGTAGACGGTAATGCTGATATATTTCTCCTTTTGAAGACTTTTGTTTTCTTCAAATTACCTCCCTTTAAAGCAATACCAGGATATTTACCTTGTGATTCGAATAAGATTGACAAACATTGAAATTATATGAATGAATACTATTATTTAAATAAGTAACAACAGCAAAATTAAATTTAAGCCAGATAAATGTGTACACATTTCGTTAATTTGTTATAGATACCCTAATGTATAGGTATGTATATAAAATTTATAAGCAAATGTTTTCATTACTACGTTCCTAATGTTTGAATAGACCAAGGAAAGTCAAGAATACATAAATAAATCAATGCAGTCTTTTCCGGCGACATTGATGCCTTGCATCAACTTTCTCTTGTTCAGTGCCTTGATAAGGATGCGAAGATGGTAGAGGCGGACATTCTAAGACATCAGATGGGCCAGACTTCTTCGCAGAGATATAAGCGTACGCTTGTAAAACATCAACAGACTCTACATACATTATGTGGCCAGTATATCAAAAAACAGAAGTCCCTTGCAGAGTTTTTGAACACTATTGGTTCCAACATTAGACTATCAAAGTAACTTGTGCTTATTCTTTAGAATGTGCTATTCCTGTGCTTTATTTGAAACCCCATTAAGTGTGCTTTTTTAAAGAAATATACTTGTAAAAATGTAATAAAGTGTTGTTCTTCTTTTTTTCATTTTTTTTATTATTCGATAATATTCATATCAGGACTTAGAAAATATTGAGACAGAAGGAGTTCTTCTCCTTTTCTCACAACATTTTCTTCTTTGTTAGTCTTGAAGGAGAAAATGTCCGCATACGTATGAAGGGGAGAAAGTCCACATATGTATGAAGCTTCCATCAATTAGATGTAGGTGCGGAGGATAATGTCCGCATATGTATGAAGGGGAGAATGTCCGCTTCCATCAATTAGGTGCGGTGGATAATGTCCGCCATGTAAAAACTGGTGAGGGGGAGAATGTCCGCCAAGTAAAAAAGATGCGGCGGATAATGTCCGCCTATGCACTTATTGACGAGGGGGAAAATGACCGCGGTTGCAAATGACCGGTTACCCAGGAGAATTTGCTCATTATATAAAATTTCTCCTTTTCCAATATTGTTTTCTTCAACAAGTTTAAACATCTGACAGAAGACTAGCAACAGATCTAATATTTGTAATACTTGTTGACAGAATATATCATTGCGTGAAAAGGAAAAATTGCTAATTATGAGCAATTTCTTTTTTGCCACAATGTTTTCCTTTCGCTTTTTGCAAAACATCTTCACACAGATATGCATAATACATAAAATAACATTGCAATGTGAAAGAAATATTAGCATTTTAAATTGAGTAACGTATATAATTGTAGATTTATAAATAGTTTAATCCCACTCAATTTCTTTGAACAATGCATTTAGGTATAAAACACCAAACAATGTATGAAATTACACAAAAATAATCAAAATATTTTTATTCTTTTATGAGGTCTAAAGAATTTTTAAATAAGCAATATGTTTTACTTTTGTCCTATCACTTCTAATTCACAGGTGACAAATTGTTTAATTGGTCATTGCTTTAATTGTTCTTTTTTCATGTTCTGTTAAATTGTGCTTTTCCTAATACGTTTAATATATCAATGCTGGAACAAGTTCATTTTCGCATTCGCACCCCACCCACCTATCTACATACACGACATTAGTAAACGATCGAAATAGATCTAGTCATTACAAGATACAGTCGAACCTCGTTAAATCGGACGCCGTTAATCCGGAAAATTCGCGATCCTGACATAACATTCATATGTACATATTTAGGCGTTTTCTGCATTTTTAAATGAAAATGGAAGTATCAAGACATAAACATATTCGTTTGAAATTTGTATGACTAAAAAGAATTCAAAATAGACTTTACGATTATAACTTATAAAATTTCCTTAGAAAATAGGAAATACGGTAAAAAATGGATGTTAAAAATAAAAAAAATCGCGATTTTCCAATAATTTACATGGAATAAAGAAGGAATGCATGTTGTCTATTAAAACTCTGCTATACTTGACGTTGATCAACAAAATAAACATTGTAGATCAAGATCAGCTCACTCTGCTATACTTTACGTTAATCAACATTAACTAACAATGTAGACCAAGATCAGTTCACCTCTGCTATACTTTACGTTAATCAACATTAACTAACAATGTAGACCAAGATTATCACACTCTGCTATACTTTACCTTAATCAGCAATAACAAACACTGTAGACCAAGATAACACTAAATAACTAAATTTGTTTGTTCCAAACAAATAAAAACGGGATTTATTTCTATTATTTAATGCAAAATTTACAATAAACAATTCACATTCCTCCCCCCATATTTTGCATTAAATAATAGAAATAAATCCCGTTTTTATTTGTTTGGAACAAACAAATTTAGTTACTTGCAATTCTGTATTTATATCGTCTTTGTTTTCTTATGTGGTTTCTTATATTCAAAGAGAATTTGGAAATAAAATGAAACATTGTATTTTAAAACATGAACGCGGAGAGATTTATAAATCTCAATGAGTGAACTGCTACAGGGAAAACTATTTCCGATTTAAGCTCCAGATACGGTATTTGAATTTTCAATCACGCATTGAAAATGTAGATAAAAACAGAATTGAAAATATTTTCTTTGTGCCTTGTCGGACATATAAATATAGTATAAAGAATTAAAAAGCAAATATGTGCGTCATAAAATGCATTTAAAATGAGAGTAACACATTTGCAGAGAAATCGTGATCGTCGAATTCTATTTATAAATACGACGGTATGGGGGGAGGGTCTAAAGTGCGGACGCGATCTGCGGACAAATACATTATAGAGGGAAAATGCGGACAAATGCAATATAGAGGGAAAATGCGGACGCTATAGAATATAGAGCAAATCTGCGGACGCTATGATTTGTTGTAAAAAATGTTTAATTAAAGATGGGCAAATGTGTATAATTTGTTAACATATGATCATATCCGGGGTTTTCTTTTTAAATATATAATGTGTTTGATTGCTTTTATCAGTGATATAGATTAACCCAAAAATCGAGATCATGCTGAAATGGAATCTCTTTGTAAAGTATGTTAACGACTTTCCTCTTTATATCATATCTATAGATATCAATAACGAGAATTGATGGATTGATTTTCCGACAAGTAAATGTCTTTTGACGCATCTGCAGCGGACGAAATTTGAAAACATTGCAATAATAGAATAGGTTGCTAGTAACTAGCCATAGGTTTTGCTTCAATTATATCCTCTCCTTTACAATCGATTGAAGGGTCATGGGTTCTAGTTATTGTTTGGCATCTTCATTTTCTACTTTGTAACTTTCAATAGTTTTTCCATGTGCCATACTACGAGGCAAATGATCCATGCAACATTCTATTCTGTAGGGTACTTGGAAGGGGCAGAACAATTTAAATAACAAATAAACAATAAGTATATATATATATATACAACACTGTTTCTAGTAATTATATATATATACAACAATAATACTAATCTATAACAAATAAGTTAAATGTTTTTTTCTTGCTGTGTAAACAGTAAAAAGCAACATATATTGAAAACATTGTGGGAAAAGGAGAATTTGCTTATTTAAACAATTTCTTAATTCCCATAACCTTTCTTTACCGTCGTATAAACCAAATTAGTATTTGAAGGCTGTTATAAGTAAAAAAAACTTAAATGTTGCCAATTTAATCACATATCTTATCCTTATAATAGCCAAATAATTAACAAAAGTTACAATTAAAGTTCCGCATCTGTTGTCAACATATCCACCGGTGCATTAACACAAGATTTGTGAAACCAACTGTGCATATATCACATTGTACCATGACGGTATCGACACATCCCGGTAAGTTACAAATACATAAATGTATATGATAGGTTTATTGGGAAAAGGGGTTACATTTATAATTTGTTTGGAATGACACTCGTACACAATGGTAATTAACAGTGAATGGTCACGCATCCTTAATTAATTTGGAAAGCTTAAACACCCTTTAAAGGAAACAGCGGCCAGCTTAGGTGTATACTGTAGAGTAAAATGCGGACGGCAAAGGTATTTTTCTTGGTTTTCTCTGGAGCATTTAATCCTTTTATAATGCAAATGAATTTAAAAGCCTCTGAAGTCTGAAGCATGTTTCTTTTAAAGTGCTCATATAAATATTAGTACTGCCTTTTTCCACAATATTTTCTACATGATTTCAATTACTCTTTCATTTGGATAGATGTTTCTTTTTTTTAGCTCACCTGAGCACGAAGTGCTGAAAGTTAGTTATTGTGATCTCCTTTTCTTCTACCAAACTGATTGGCAGATTTTCAAATTATTTTATATAACGACGAGTGCATTTTCTTCATTCGTCACTATGTTTCATGCTTAATTTCACAATATTCCGGCTTATTTGTTTAGATTGATATTTCCAGTTAATACACAGTTACAGAGCAGTATAATTGTATATTGATCAGTTTAAAAACATCATGGCAGAAGGAGAAATTGAACGACGAGTGCATTTTCTTCTTCCGTCACTATGTTTTCAAACGCCGTCCTTATTGTAAAGACTGAATTTTGAAGTCCAAATGCAACAAAGTTTAAATCGGAAATATGCTAGTTTTCCTAACTGTTCTTTAAAGACAGATTAATAAATTTTATTTTAAAAGATAGCTTAACTTATGGTCTACCAAATGGTATAAAGTTATTAAAGTTTTCACTTAAAGCAATTGCAGATTACATATTTCCTCTGAGTGAGAATGGTCGGATCAAGCTTAAAAAAAAGAGCGGATTCGGGCCAAATCTGACCCTTTTCCGTCTTATTTGTTGACCTTGACTTTTCCAAAAATGTAATTTTACATTGATAACGCGACAGTTAATGTGTCGTGCTACGGTCCTTTACCTAGTCAGTGAGTTTTGTGCATGTATTCAGTGAAGTTGAAAACATCGGGCAAAACGATCTTGATGTGTTATAAATAGTTGAGGATGACTTTGAAAAACTAATCAGATACCACACCAATTATTCTATGAATTTAAAATATTGGGGTAAAACAAGTAATCACGAATATTAATTCTAAAAACATATCAAATAAAAGTGATTCTTCAATGAAGTAGAAAACATTGGGGAAAAACAAGGCATTGATCATCCTTTTTCCACCTTTTTTTCAAACATGTGCTGCAGATTAAAAAACAAAGTATACAATAAAAATATGATACGACTTTGAAAAACTTATCAGAAATCACAACAATTATTCAGTGAAGTTGAAAACATCGGGCAAAACGAGTTTTCACTAATACATAGGCCGTACACTTTGAAAACATCGTGTCGGGATAACAGTGTGGTAAAAGGAGAAATGTACATACATGATGAGAAAGGGGGAACTTTTACAGGCTGTATACTTTGAAAACATCGTGACATGATAACCTTGTGGTAATTGGAGAAATGTGGACACATGTACATACAGGGTGAGAAACGGGGAACTTTTGCATGGTATGTAGGCCGTATACTTTGAAAACATCGTGACATGATAACATTGTGGTAATTGGAGAAATGTGTACATACATGGGGAGAAATGGGAACCATTTACAGGATACATTTGTACTCTGTACAATATTTACATGATGGGTGGTAGGCCGTATACAATGAAAACACTGTGACAGGATAACAGTGTGATAAAGGAGAAATGTACAAACATAGAGAGAAGTCGGGACATTTACATAATCTGTAGGCCGTGGTAACTTCCCATTTCGTCTAATCCCATTTGGTCTACTGTTTTTTGTCCCATTTGGTCTACACCCTAATTCCCATTTCGTCTACTGTTCATAACAAGAATATGCAAAGCTTTATTTCTATGGAGCTTGCTAATTTATCTGACATTGACATTAAAGCATTTTAGCATTTATGCCTCCTAAAATAACACATATTATCTTTAATTATCTTTCACACCTGAATGGTGTGAAAACTTACTTTTGAGGGTCTCAACATAATGTAGACTAGAACTGGCTGCTGCAGTTTATACTGAACTGACAGGTAGTCTGAGTCTACATTAAAGATAAGATGATCTTAGTTTACACTGTTTGCAGTGTTTGAATGCCATCTCATTATTAACCCACATATTTTTAACAAAAGATGTTTGTCTTATTGAATAAGTGTGTAAGGGGCTGTCTGTCAACTTAAATATAAGTGAAGACGAAATGACACTGGGGTCCAAACTGGGTGTAGACCAAATGGGACAAAGTGCAAAAAGTGTAGACCAAATGGGAATAAACCGTAGTCCGTAAACTTTGAAAACATCGTGACAGGATAAAATTGTGGTCAAAGGAGGAATGCACATACATGGTGAGAAATGGGAAACTTTTACATGATGGGTAGGCCGTATACTTTGAAAACATCGTGACAGGATAACATTGTTGTAATAGGAGAAATGTACAAACATGGGGATAAATTGGGACATGTACATGATATGTAGGCAGTAGGCCGTATATGTGGTAAAAGGAGAAATGTGGACATATGTACATACAGGGTGAAAAATGGGGAACTTTTACATGATATGTAGGCCGTATACTATGAAAACATCGTGACAGGATAACATTGTGGTAAAAGGAGAATTAGGCAAGGTTTCATCTTTTAATCGTTTGTATGTATCAGGTGTTAATAATAAAGTTTTACATGTTTATATTAATTGCTTAATTCATCTCAATTAACAATAAGTTTCTTTAACTTTCTTTATTGCTTTAAATGTTATATACGATTAATTTCAGCGCAATTAACAATTATCTAATAGTAGTGTAAACAACAATTAAATTAACTATCGATTACAATAGACGTATTCATTAGGTATTTTAATACAATTATTACACCAACAATAACATTCATCAAGAACAACAAAATCGTACGTTTGCATGACCGAACTCTCCGTGTTTAACCCTTTACATGATAGAATACACAAATTAAAGGGATATAAATACATCAAATGTTGATTGATTGGGGTTTAATGCCACTTTTAACATTATTCTCAGTCATATCACGGCGGTCACCTACTCATGCGTTTCCTGATGTTTTCACACTAGAACTCCACACAACAACCTCCCAAGCAACTGGCTGCTTTTACGTATAGACTTAGCCCATGTGTGGAAGACGAATGATGTATTGACTTGTGTCAAACGACGGAAAAAAGTTATCCGAGCCGCGATTTGACTCACAGCCACTGGATTGACAGCCCGCGACGCTACCAACAGAGCTTCCGGGACTCGACTAGGATACATTTAAAAAACTTTTCTAAAAAATATAACAATTACTCAAAACCACTTATTCCTCCTTTTTACACAATGTGTCGACCCTCTTCCAACTTTCCAACTAATCAATAAATCAATCAACTAATTGGAGTTCCTACCGAGTTAAATCAACGTTTAGATACAGATACAAAATAGGTCAATAGCTGTTAAAGTCCTACATTCCACGAGAGACTTAAGTAGGACACTTTTTAATAGAAAATAATTTCTTGAGTATTCGACGTTTTGCTGAACGTTTAGTAAGTTATTGACATTTTCATTAATATTAGAAAGTTATTCTTATTTGTAATTCACATTGTCTAGTGAAGTTGTTGCTTTTCTTGAAGTCCTTCTTGATCAAAGACAGTTAAACTTTTTAACCAGTGGCCAGATTTTTGTATATATTTATTGTTGTTTTTTTAAAACATTTTTGTATTGTTAGCATGTGGATAAAAGAACAAGCATTAGCTATGGACAATGAATGAATGTATATTGTTTTATGGCGCATCGACAGCTAAGGTCATTTAGAGCGCTTGATTATTATTCATGATCCCTGGGTAATCAACCCAGTACTAGGCTATAAAATCCCGGGACCCGCATTTTTAAGATTTAATTTCTTTGTTTCATTTATTCCCCTTTCGTTCCTATCCACACATCGTAGCCATGATATGTGCGTAACTTGCATAAATTTCATTATCCCATCTGCACCTGGTTGACATAATCTTAAATCACCTTCCATTAGTACGTTCAGTACTTTGATTATTTCTTTGGTTTACCAAAGAAGTATAGTTACGGGAAACTCAGGGCTAACCTCGTTAATTCACCCTACGACTTTTTTTACGATATTAGATATTTTATCAATTAAACTTTTTTTTTAAATTTGCAATTTTGACAAATTCTAGAAATCAATAAATGTATCTGTATTTATTTTTTATTATTTTAACAATGTTGTTTTTCATTCTGGAAATAAAAGGGATTGCTGCATAGTATATCATACACTGGCTTTTCAAATTCTTTCATTGATTGATTTTCCATGTATTAGTCGGGGTGTTTTTTAAAAATGCATGATGCAGATTTGTAATATGAGGTAAAAGGTTGACAAGTGTTCTTTCACTCAAATTGTCTATTGTAGATCAACCAAATGGCAACAGCTCCTGATTCCCAGCGTTTGAAACTGTTAAGAGAAGTAGCAGGTACCAAAGTCTATGATGAGAGAAAAGAAGAAAGTAAAGTTATTTTAAGAGAGACAGGTTCGTATTTTTTGACAGGTCCATTAATAACTCTTCAAATTATGGAGGAAACAGCAGCTTGTACCATCCAAATTTGTAATTTTACTGTGGAAGCCAGCGTCTTGATTCATTGGGATTTAGTTAAAACTTATTTATTTGACCCTTATCTTGAAGTAAATTCTTACTTTGTATATTATTCACTCTCAATATCTCTCAATATCTGCTTACTTGGTACTAAGCCAATACCGGCATAAAGTTGGTGGGGAGGTCTCATTTTTGTCTTGCTATCATTGGAATCAAATTTAGGACTGAATTGGCTCTATTCCATTGTCAGTATGACTGTGAATTAGCTCTATGCCATTGTCAGTATGACTGTTGCATATTTCAACCATAACCTCATGATGTTTTCAGATTCTTAATAATGATTAAGTTAAGTTTATTTCAATATTTTAAACTACTCAAAATATTAAAAGATAATCTAGATATATATGAAGTTAATATTCTCCTTTCTTTCACAATGTTTTCAAAAGTCGTCTGCTCAAGTGGCACCACATTTTCTGTATAATTGAAATACAGTCAAACTTGTGTAAGCGGTCACATGCGATCAGCGGTCACCGGTGTTAAACGGTCACTTTAAATCCCTCCCAACCAATTATACTTTATAAACTGCCTTGATCAGCGGTCCCCTTTGAAACGCGGCCAGCGGCCACAATAATTGGTCGAGATTAACTGTAATCTTATTGTTTTCAACGGTCAATCAACCAACACACGACTTGGATGTGCAAGGTGTTAAATGATCGGTGTTTAATACATACAGGTAATAAAGCATACTGTGACAATCACATTATCGGGTTTTTTCATATGCGTAATCTGTTTACATGTTAGATCTAGGTTACCGAAAACAGCCGACGTGTGCCGAATGATAGTTGTATGATTCATCAACAAGAAGTTGCGATTTTGGTTTATTTTCTGTATACGATGTCGGGCAAAAAGTTTTCCTCTATACTGCATTTGTCCGCAGTTTACTCTATATTGCATTTGTCCGCAGTATACTCTACATTATATATTGTCTGCAGTATAAAACCAATACTTATTTGCCGTCCGCATTTTACTCTATATTCTATAGCGTCTGCAGTTTCCCTCTATACTGCATTTGTCCGCAGTTTACTCTATGTTATATGGGCAAGAATTCACTATTGGAATTCTTGGTGTCAACACTCTTATTCTGTATGTAGTATCAATTAAGTACAGATTTAGAAAAAAAATTAAGACATTTATTTACACATTTATACCTTACACATCCTTTTGTAAAAAAAGAATGAACTTAAAATGTATTGGCACCGAGAAAAAAAGCCTTAAAACACCATATTTAAGGTTTTAGTGTGACAAAAAGTGTGACATTTTGTACATGCCCTTTAATGTGTGTGTATAACAGCTTTATTTTACCTCATTTTAGTGTGTAGTTGATTCAAAACTTATATCTAATAATCAAATTTTCCTAAAAAATCAATCCAGTGTATTTGTCTGCAACAATCTTTTTACAAAAAAAGAATGAAAATTGACATGTGCGTGTAACATTTGGTGTCAAACATTGTTACACGCGTACATTTATCAAACAAACATAAATTGCAGCACCCAAGGACTTACATTTTTGCCTTATAGTATGCTTTCTTTACCCAGTTGATGAAAAAAAAAACACTTTCTTTAAATCTGTGTGTGACTTATGATAGGAAGGCCCAGCAAAATGTCTTAAATTTTGGTGTCAAATAAATCTTACAAATTTTGATCAAATAATTCAATAATGGAATGCTTCCAGTTGTTTTAATTTAATAACATTTACAAATTATTGGATGATTTAAAAATCTGTAATAATATGAATTCATATTATAATGTATGGCAAAAAATAAACTGACTTCAAAATGTGCATGTAACGTTGACAAGGTGTTACATACACCATACTTTTTTAAAATTTCAATTATTTGCTTCTCTTTAGACAAGCATCTCCAATCACTGGCTATGCTTTTTGGTAGAACATTTATAAATAAAAAAAAATTAAAAAACAATTTATTTCAATCAGAAACAACAACCTTTGATGTGTGTGTGTAACTGTTTAATTTGACACAAACGTGTCCATGTTACATGCATCAAGCATAGCCGTATCTTCTATACAGCAGCTGACAGGCTAAACTATTTAATTTAGGAATATTCTACTCCTGACAATTAATCTCCGAACCACAAAACAACATATTAAATTTCAAATCTAAATGAATAAAATTACTTTTCAAATTTGTATGTAACATTGACAACAATTCTGTCAATGTTACATGCAACAATAAATATAACAGTATAATATTAATAAATTCATAATTTACAGATGTTTGAAGTTATTTGATATATTGCATCACATGCTTTTGCTACAAGTAAAAAAAAATAACAAATAATATTGTATATAACAGAAATAAATGAGATTTCTAAATGTATGTAACTATTTCAGTTGACACGAAAGTGTCAATGTTACATACTTCAAATATCTGGTAATCAAACATACAAAGTACTAAATACAACCTAAATCAGAAGACCTGGTCACAACTTTTAACATATAATCCACAAACCAAAGAAGATTTTATATGTTTAATGGATATAAATGACATTTTAATATATGGCTTTCAACGTGTCAATGTTACATGCATCAAATGGAGCTTTATTTTTATTTTTTAGGATGTTTACTTATAAAATTCATTCACAAAAAACACACTGACCCCAACAGCCATGAAATAGGCTAAGACAGAAGCAAGATATATTATTTGAAACAAACATAAGTTTGCACAAACTTTACAAGTGTAACATTGACACCAACCATATCTTTTTGCTATTTTTTCTGTTAAACGACAAGACAGTATTTCTTATTCAAACGGTAAATGTTGGAACAAACTCCAACATCATTTCACACCATAGCAAAAATTAGATCCTCTTTCAATTATATGAGATATGAACAATTGAAATAATATTGGTGTCAATGTTACATACTTCATATATCAATAAATATGACATTTAAAGAAGACAAGATGACATATTTTTGAAAAAAGACTCTTGGTTTTAGATGTCTTGGTAGAAGAACTTAGTAGTAAAGCATTTTATAAAATAAATAAAGGTGATCTATTTTTTTGTTTCAATGTCACACTTTGTGTTGCATTAGTGAATTCTTGCCCATATATCGTCTGCAGTATAAAACCAATACCTATTTGCCGTCCGCAGTTTACTCTATACTGCATTTGTCCGCAGTTTACTCTATATTGCATTTGTCCGCAGTTTACTCTACATTATATATTGTCTGCACTATAAAACCATACATATTTGCAGTCCGCATTTTACTCTATATTCTATAGCGTCCGCAGTTTTCCTCTATATTGCATTTGTCCGCAGTTTACTCTACATTATATATTGTCTGCAGTATAAAACCAATACTTATTTGCCGTCCGCATTTTACTCTATATTCTATAGCGTCCGCAGTTTTCCTCTATACTGCATTTGTCCGCAGTTTACTCTATATTATATATCGTCTGCTGTATAAAACCAATACCTATTTGCCGTCCGCAGTTTACTCTATACTGCATTTGTCCGCAGTTTACTCTATATTGCATTTGTCCGCAGTTTACTCTATATTGCATTTGTCCGCAGTTTACTCTACATTATATATCGTCTGCTGTATAAAACCAATACCTATTTGCCGTCCGCAGTTTACTCTATACTGCATTTGTCCGCAGTTTACTCTATATTGCATTTGTCCGCAGTTTACTCTATATTGCATTTGTCCGCAGTTTACTCTACATTATATATCGTCTGCTGTATAAAACCAATACCTATTTGCCGTCCGCAGTTTACTCTATACTGCATTTGTCCGCAGTTTACTCTATGTTGCATTTGTCCGCAGTTTACTCTATATTGTATTTGTCCGCAGTTTACTCTACATTATATATCGTCTGCTGTATAAAACCAATACCTATTTGCCGTCCGCAGTTTACTCTATACTGCATTTGTCCGCAGTTTACTCTATATTGCATTTGTCCGCAGTTTACTCTACATTATATATTGTCTGTACTATAAAACCAATACATATTTGCCGTCCGCATTTTACTCTATATTCTATAGCGTCCGCAGTTTTCCTCTATACTGCATTTGTCCGCAGTTTACTCTATATTGCATTTGTCCGCAGTTTACTCTACATTATATATTGTCTGCAGTATAAAACCAATACTTATTTGCCGTCCGCATTTTACTCTATATTCTATAGCGTCCGCAGTTTTCCTCTATACTGCATTTGTCCGCATGTCCGCAGTTTACTCTATATTCTATACCGTCCGCAGTTTCCTCTAAAGGGTGTTTAAGCCAGCAAAATCCATTAAGGATGTGTGACCATACACTGTTAATTACCATTGTGTACGAGTATCATATAATTATAAATGTAACACCATTTCCCAATAAACCTATCATATACAGAAATTATTATACAGTTTATTGCTTTACAGATTATTGCTGTAGTCGTGGGAGCAAATGACATAAGCATGAAGCCTCCAAAGATGATAGTAGCCGAAATACTCAACTTATGTAATGAGATTCACAGTACATCTCCCAGTGCTATTGTGCTAGTTTCGACCATTTTACCACGAGTTCAGAACATGTTTGAATGCAAGAATAGAGAAGATATGTTTCTTCGTCGCTGGAATAACGATGCGTATGAAGTCAACTACCAACTGCGGGTGGCAGCAAATAGACGCTCATGGATCCATATTATTGAACATCCCCAATTCTATACACTATTTGGTAAGTCTTACGATCTGTCAATCATAAATTATTACGTCCTATATCTGTATACTTATGTCTCGTCAATGTTCATTCATATATAATTACATGTAAATAATTAATAATATGTACAAGACAAATTTTCATCTGATCATATATAGAGTCAAGGGTGATTAAGCGTGCCAAATCGATTAAGATGTGTGACCATACACTGTTAATTATCTAGATATAAGCTTCTGTGTATGTGTGGAAGTCACAACAAATAAAAGTGATTAAAGCGATTGCAAATTATGTCTCGTCAATGTTCATTCATATATAATTAATAATATGTACAAGACAAATTTTCATCTGATCATATATATAGAGTCAAGGGTGATTAAGCGTGCCAAATCGATTAAGATGTGTGACCATACACTGTTAATTATCTAGATATAAGCTTCTGTGTATGTGTGGAAGTCACAACAAATAAAAGTGATTAAAGCGATTGCAAACAACTTATGTTTCTTATCGAATCTGTCAGTCAACCGAATGCTACTCTTTCAACAATTGTGCATATTCTAATTTTGTTAATTTGTATCATTACTTTAGGACCGAACAAAAGGCTCCTCAGCAAGGATGGTCTCCACTTGAGTTACGACGGTACCGATGTCGTAGCAGAAAACATAGACAGAATGGTTAACGGATTCCGGTAGACAAAAGTCATCTCCCCTATGTTGTCCGGTGGCGGAAAAGAGGTCCCGGTATACTCTACAACAGATACAACATTAACTCATGACGAAGCAGCAGCAATACTGTTAAACTCTGATACAGACGCCGTAACAACTGAACCTCCATATCGTCCAGCTCCTGGTAGTATCTACATATTTAATGATTCTGATACTCGAAGTAGGAAAGAAGATTGGCGTGCAGACGGGTACACGTGGCGTGATAACTGTAGAAGACTTTACCGGTCACATGGAATATCAATTCAGCGCATCTTTTTTAAAATAAGTAACCAAGGAAAAGTGAATAGTGATTTTCAAAAACATGTCTACAGATTTCAAGACGAACATTATAATGGGAGAACTGTTTTAGTTTATTTCGGCAATAACGAAGCTTATAAATTGTTACCACATGGAAACAGAAAGAACAATAAGAACAATAATCGCCAATTCAAAAGAACAATGCCTTCTGTTATAAATAACATTAAGTCACAAGGACTCTCCCAAAATCCAAAGGAACTCGTCGATAAAATTAAGTCAGAATCATCACCCGAATCAAATCTTAGAGGAATAAAAGTGCCAAGAAATGATAAACAAATAAAAAATTTACACTCAAATATGAGAAAAGAAGCAAAACTATCACATGACTCTTTATATGGACTACACCTGTTAGTTAATCAGTTAGACAATTTTATACATAGTATAAAGACTACTCCGGACTTAGAGATTGTGGTTGGCAATTCAGAAATATTTGAAGAATTTAATAGAGTTTTGCAGTTAAAAAATAAAACTATTGAATTATATTACGACACAACATTCAACTTAGGTGATTTTTATGTTTCTACAATTGTATTTAGACACCCCATGTTCACTAACAAACCTTTAATACCTGTTGCATTCATGATTCACGAGAGAAAATTTCAAAAGTGCCACGAAGAATTTATCGAAAAGTGTTGTATATATATATATTTATTGTTTATTTGTTAATAATTTTTTCTGCCCCCTTCCAAGTACTCTAGAGAATAGAATGTTGCATGGATAATTTACCTCGTAGTATGGCACATGGAAAAATGTTGAAAGTTACAAAGTCGAAAACGAAGAGACCAAACAATAACTAGAACCCATGACAATATATAATGTGGAGTAAACTGCGGACAAATGCAATATAGAGTAAACTGCGGACAAATGCAGTATAGAGTAAACTGCGGACAAATGCAGTATAGAGTAAACTGCGGACAAATGCAGTATAGAGTAAACTGCGGAGTAAACTGCGGACAAATGCAGTATAGAGTAAACTGCGGACAAATGCAGTATAGAGTAAACTGCGGACAAATGCAGTATAGAACAATTAAAATGTTTTTCTACCATAACATTAAAAACGAAAAAACAAAAAAAGTTTTAATGAACAAGATCTTAAAAGGGCCGACAATTGCAGTACCAAACTGTCAATTATTGTTCTATTCATTTAAAGAAATAAAAATTGTCACTATAATAATTGCACTCAACAAACAATTTGTTCCTACCATATACAAATACATATTATAGCGTCCGCATTTTACCTCTATATTTAGGTTTCCCTCTATACTGCATTTGTCCGCAGTTTACTCTATATTGCATTTGTCCGCAGTTTACTCTATATTGCATTTGTCCGCAGATCGCGTCCGCATTTTAGACCCTCCCATGTAATTGTGCCAAATGTTGTTTGCTGCAGATGCCAGAAAGAATATAACAACGGATCGGAGTAATCAGTATTGTTATTGTGTTTATTTCTTAGCAACTCAATACAATGGACAAGCATGCAATACGGAGAATCTTGTACAGAAAGTGGACTTCTTCGTCAATCGAATAGACTTGAAATGCAGACAATAGACGGGGTCCCGATAGACAAGGGGTCGCAACATTTATGACCATTAACGAGATTGTGCAACGTTGTCTAATCAAAATCAAAATCGATATGAAACAAGAGAAAGTTGATGCAAGGCATCAATGTCGCCGGAAAAGACTGCATTGATTTATTTATGTATTCTTGACTTTCCTTAGTCTATTCAATCATTAGGAACGTTGAAAAAATTTGCTTATAAAGTTTATATTCATATCTATACATTAGGGTATCTATAACAAATTAACGAAATGTGTACACATTTATCTGGCTTTAATTTAATTTTGCTGTTGTTACTTATTTAAATAATAGTATTCATTCATATAATTTCAATGTTTGTCAATCTTATTCGAATCCCAAGGTAAATATCCTGGTATTGCTTTAAAGGGAGGTAATTGGAAGAAAACAAAAGTCTTCAAAAGGAGAAATATATCAGCAATACCGTCTACAGTTTAAATTGTTCTATTGTTTGTGGATTTAAAAATGTTCTTTTTTTCTTATTTCTACATGTACAACGAAATATTGCGGCTTCTCTTTGACGCTTTGCGTCAAACATTCGTCTTGTACTTGTCTAAAATAAAATAATATCACTCGCTTTTTCATATCGAAATGCGCATGCGCGAAAATCGATGTTAAAGGTCACGAAACTACACAACAGAATAGGGTCTATATTTAGCTTAGAAACAGTTCCTACTTTAGATATTCATGGATTAACATTATTAAATGAATTCTACACAAATCAAGACATCTCTTTGAACATGAAAACAACATTTAGTAAGTTAAAATTGCTATTAAAAGGAGAATCCGAAATTGACCTCAATGATGACACATAAGAGTCTGCATTAGGGGGTGTTGGTTCACGTCTTGAAGGGACCACTTTTGTCTTCGTAAATAAGACAAAAAACTTAAATGTGAGTGAAATAAAAAAAACTGCAAACATTAAAAAATCGGAATATTTATTTCATTTTAGATGTGTCATTTATTAGTGTTCGTAAACAACCACAATTGTAATATGTTCAAATCATCTAGATTTGTTTCTTTCTAATAATAAGCCGCCCTCCCATGTGATTTCCGAAAAGCTATTAAAAATAGAAGTCGCGGGCTTCTGCCCGGCGACTAATAAACTATAATTACCTGTTTAATATACATTGTGCATGTATGCTTTACCAATTTAAGGTAGGAAAAACGTGCATACTATGGGTTGCAAACTCGTCTGTTTACAATTTTTGCACAATGGCGGCAAACGCAAATCGCTCAAAACATTTACAAAATGATTAATTCGGCAACCTCATTATTTGCATTATAAAGCGTTATTTACTAGTATTTTATATTGTAAATAAATTTTACATGAGAAAACAAGCATATGAAAATATATATCCTGACAGAAAAAAACGTATAGATATTTATAATTGTAAATGTGTTGAGTAAAATGCGCCCTTTGAATTAAACTAACGACAAGGAAATTATTTATTTTTATCTCAAAGAATAAAAAGTTGATTATTTCCCCAAAAATAACGTTACTTGACAGTATATGTAAACATTCAGCCTTGTTAAAACACTGCTTAAAAAAGGGAAATTGGCTTGAAAATAAGAACTTCTTCTAAAATGAGTTTTCCCCCTAATCAATTCACACAATTATCTGCAAAAGGAGCAATTTTATTTATGATTTACTGAATAATGGTCTAAGGGAGATATTTTTTCGGCGATAGCTGTTTAACCTTAGTTTTGACCTATATGTTAAACAAATGATCTAGATTGTAGACCAATCTACTAAAGTGGCGGATTAACCGGGGGCCTGTAGGGCCGTGCACGAAATTAATGGTAAACAAAGAAGTCGCGTGGCAAATGCAGTGGCGGATTTAGCGGAGGCCCATAGGCCCCGTTCCCAATCCCCCGCGCCCCCCCCACCCTGACACCCCGACCCGGCCAGGTATCATACATATCGGGCGATATATATCGATCGCCGCTCAAAGCCCGACCGGAAATCGGGTAGACACTGACCGGGGACAGGCCGGCGTCTGGCCGACCATCCACTGTGGCTCGCAGGTTTTAAAAGCCGGCTCATCGCAACATTCATCAGATTATCGAGTCGTGCTCTTCACACAAGGTAGCAATTCAACACGCAGTCTATCACAAAATATTCAGAGTAACATAACTACAAGATGCCCTAGAAAAGAAGGGAGGACTGAAGGAGAAGGAGATGGCAGTACCATGACGAGAGGGAGATGTGGTAGTGAAGTGAATGAGACCATGCCTCTCCTATTCAGCCACCAATGCACCAACAAATAAGTTGAAGCAGTAGCGTACAAACGCAAACCTCTCCCTCAACCTGGCGACCCGATCGCGCTATGCAGGTGCCCGCAAGCGCTGTGGCGGTATCGACGGCATTCTCGTTTTGTCTTAATAATATATAATTCAAATTCGGATATGGATCATATTGAGTCAGAATCTAGGTCACTAGGCCAAATTGAAGGGAAATCTTGTTAACATTCTGGAGGCTGCATTTTCAACTTGAGCATGTTGAAACTGTCTCAGAATGTTTGTCTTGATGATATGTAGGCCAAGTTTGAATATTGGTCATGTCTGTTAAAAAACTAGGTAACTAGGCCAAATTGCAGGAAATTCTTGTCAACACTGTAGAAGCTACATTTCTTTTAATGTGGCCAGAATGTTTATCTTTATAATATCTAGGCCAAGTTCGTATATGGGTCATGCCGGGTTAAAAACAAATTAGGTCAAATTGGAGGGAAATCTTGTTAATACTCTGGAAGCCTCATTTTGAATCTTTGTCATAATTATCTTCTTGATGAGTTTTTTCATTTTACAAACACTTTCTTCTAGAACATGGTTTATGTAGTATATTCAGTCATCTTGAATAGACTATACCTTATCATCTATGGAACTCTGAAATAGACTATACATTTTATGCTGGACCAACGCGCATGCCTCGAACTCTAACACATGTCTGATGTAAACCAGTTATCAAATAAAGCTTGTGGAATCAACACGTTTTCGTTCTTATCATTAAAATCACTACATGGTGTCAGAAGTGGGATTTATTAACATTTAAACATTCTTCGGTGAATTACAATGGATTTAAACTGTATTCCGCTTCCAGTGATGGACTGGGCCTCAACAAATTTGCCCGAGCAATGGGATAGATTTAAGCTCCACGTTGAACTTATATTCTCAGGTCCATTAAAAGACAAACCAGAGGAAGAAAAAGTGTCCTATCTTCTTCTTTGGATAGGCGAACAAGGTCGCCAGGTATACAGAACCTGGACGGACATATCGGCTGATGACTCAAAACTATTGGACACATTTTATGATCGGTTCAAAGCGCACGTTCAGCCTAAACTGAACCCGATCTTTGCGCGCTATCGTTTCAATAACGAAACACAAGGTAGTGAATCCATTGACTTATTCGTCACAAGATTAAGAAACAGAGTCAGAGACTGTAACTACCGGGATTACTCAGAAGAAATGATCCGAGACAGGATTGTCTTCGGATGTTCCAGCCAGCGTGTTCGGGAAAAACTTATAAATGAAGGAGACAAGCTGACATTGGACAAAGCAGTACAAATAGCTCAGAATTACGAGTACTGTCAGCAACAGATGCACTCCATGTCAATTACTCCGCAAAATAACGTTGACGTAATTCGACGATCCAACACCGAACAGAGGTCAAAAACAGACTTTCGGCACAAAACCACACCGAACGAACCTCGAGGGCCTTGGCAGAATTCTACACAATGCGGCAGCTGTGGTAACCGGAAACACGCTAGAATAGCAGACTGTCCAGCCAAGGGTGTTACGTGCCATACGTGTGGAAAGACAAACCACTTCAGCAAAGTATGCAGATCGAAACGTGACAGAACTGTGCGCGATGTGCAATACGACTCACAAGGTGCTTGTGGTGATGACGTGTACGTCAGTAGTGAATTGGATTACAAGGAGTTTGACATTGACACAGTAAATACGGTAAACACTTCTCGCTATACCCGTGACCGTGCATTTGTCGAAATAAGTATTGGTCCCTCCCGTCACAATGTTAAATTCAAAATAGACACAGGTTCAGAAGCCGACATTTTACCGGCAACAGCTCTGTCCGAGATACACGTTAATTATCCCCTATTACCCCCAGACGGTAAATTGACTTCATACACAGGTAACATGCTCCCTGTTATCGGGATGATCAAATTGCCATGTTCTTACAGAGACATCACTGTAGAGACACTGTTCTACGTCGTAGACAGTAAAACGGTTCCTCTCCTTAGTTTACAAACATCCGTCAACTTAAATTTGATTAAGTTGTCATATGCAGTAGACCACAGCGTAGTTCTTGATAAATCATTGGTACTCACTAAGTACAAAGACGTATTTGAAGGTGTAGGTCTTTTTGAGGGCGAATGCAAGATTCACTTGAAACCCGATGCCATGCCCGTGGTTAACCCTCCGCGTCGTGTCCCCGAGTCCTTAAAGCACAAACTTAAGGTTGAATTAGACCGGATGGAGGAATCTGGCATTATTGAAAAGGTTACCGAACCAACTGATTGGGTTAATAGTTTGGTTCTGACTATAAAACCAAAAACAGGCAACCTACGTATCTGTTTAGATCCCAAGGCCTTAAATGACTCCATCAAAAGGCCACATTACCCTATGCAAACCATTGACGACGTGACAGCAAAACTTGGCGGTGCCAAGTATTTCAGTGTACTTGACTGCACTCACGGTTACTGGAGCGTTAAGCTCGACGATGCTTCATCCCTCCTCACAACGTTCAATACACCATTTTCAAGGTATAGGTTCCTACGAATGCCCTTTGGCATTAAATGTGCACAAGACGTGTTCCAACGCAAGATAAACGAAGCTTTTGAAGGCTTATCCAATGCCACTTGCATTGTCGATGACCTAATTATCTGGGGTAAAACGAGAGAAGAACACGACCAGGTCCTCACCAATGTCCTTACGCGTGCACGGTCCAAAGGTGTGCGTTTCAATCCAGAGAAATGCGTAATAGGAGCTACTGAGGTCCCATTCTTTGGTCACATAATAAGCTCGACTGGGCTCAAACCCGATCCAAAAAAGATCGAAGCTATTATGAGGTTGGAAATACCAAACTCCCGTGCTAAACTGGAAAACTTCCTTGGAATGGTCAATTATTTAGGCAAATTCGCGCCAAACCTTGCAGAGGTTACTAGTCCCCTTAGGTGCCTCTTAAAGAAAGACATAGAGTTTCTCTGGGATGAACAGCAAAACAAAGCTTTCAACCAGGTCAGGGACGTAATAACAAGTTCATCAGTCCTAGGTTACTTTGACCCGAGCAAACCTATCACGCTCGAAGGGGATGCTAGTCAAAATGGAATTGGGTCATGCCTTATGCAAGAAGGTCGTCCACTTGCATATGCATCCAAAACTCTGACACAAGCTGAGAAAGGTTACGCTCAAATTGAGAAAGAACTACTTGCCATATTGTTTGGGTGCAAACGGTTTCACCAATATGTATATGGCAAGTCAGTCAAAGTACATTCAGATCACAAGCCTATAGCGTCAATTATGAAAAAGCCGCTATCAGCAGCCCCTCCCCGTCTTCAACGGATGCTATTACAACTACAACCATACGACATAGACGTTGTTCATGTCAGTGGAAAACATGTACCTATCAGTGATTTCTTGTCCAGACAGTCCCTACCCGACACTTACCCTTCACTGATAGATGGCATGGATTTACATGTACATGCAGTAATTCAGCAACTCAGCGTTACTGATAAACGCTTAGAATCTGTCAAAAATGCAATTAAGTCTGATCTTCAAATGCAAACATTGAAACAGACTTTAGATAAAGGTTGGCCTCAATCTCGACAAGATTGCAGTAAAAACATTCTGGAGTATTGGAATCATAGGGATGAAATATCCTGTGTTAACGGATTGATCTTCAGAGGTCAGAAACTGCTCATTCCCAGGTCACTTCGCCCAGAGTTACTCAATGCAGTTCACATTGGTCACATGGGAGTTAGCAAAACAATAGAACGAGCTAAAGATTCCATCTTTTGGCCAGGTATGATCAAAGAGATCACAGATTGTGTGCTTAATTGCCCGATTTGTTTGACCCACAGAGATTCTAATCCGAAAGAACCTCTTACACCACATGATATCCCATCAAGGCCATACCAAAAAATAGGTAGCGACATCTTTACCTTTGACGGCAAAAACTACTTGTTGACTACGGACTATTACAGCCGTTTCTTTGAGGTAGATTTACTTCCAGATACCCGTAGTTTAACGATTATAAGGAAACTTAAGGTCCACATGTCGAGAAATGGAATTTGTGAAGTTTTCATCAGTGACAATGGCCCGAATTACGCGTCACAAGAATTTGCAAATTTCGCAAACACTTGGGGTTTCGAGCATAGAACCTCATCTCCATATTACCCGGCTAGTAATGGATTACAAGAAAAAACGGTATCCATAGTCAAGTCCCTTTTTAAGAAAGCTAAGGACAGTGGTCACGACCCTTACCTAGCTATATTGGAGTACCGCAACACACCCCTAGATTGTGGTTACTCACCATCACAGCTACTTCTAGGTCGCAGATCAAAATCAATTTTGCCAACTACTCAAGCATTGCTCAAACCACAAACAATCAATCCTAATATTGTGAAAGAAAAAATGATCAAATCAAAAACAACACAGAAATCTTATTTTGATAAATCAGCACGAGCTCTGCAACCTCTCAATGTCGATGATTCTGTTAGAGTTCAGTTTGGTAAGATCTGGAAACAGGCCAAAGTAATTAAAATCTTACCAAACAGGTCATACTTAGTGCAAACATTAGACGGTGTTGTTTACAGGCGAAACCGCAGGTGGCTCAACAAAACAAATGAGAATGTTTCACAAATTAACCCGTGGGAATTAAATGTGTTGGCCGATTCAACACCATCATCCACCCCTTGTGAACCCCAATATATTTCCCAGCCATCCTCCCAGACAAATACACCTGGTCATTACATAACACGGTCGGGGAGAGAAGTGAAAACCAATACGCGCTATACAAGTGATGAATGGAAAAACTGATAAGCGATAAGACGTACACTCAAATTGTCTACATTTAATGTGCACGGACTTCAGTTTCATTAATTAATTTGCAAAGTTGTAAATGATAAGCTTTTATATAGTTTTTCTTTATTCAGATTTAATAATGTGTTATAATTGTTTCATTTGTATAGTTTCTTGTTTTGTCCAAAAAGAGGGAAATGTAGTATATTCAGTCATCTTGAATAGACTATACCTTATCATCTATGGAACTCTGAAATAGACTATACATTTTATGCTGGACCAACGCGCATGCCTCGAACTCTAACACATGTCTGATGTAAACCAGTTATCAAATAAAGCTTGTGGAATCAACACGTTTTCGTTCTTATCATTAAAATCACTACAGTTTAGAGATTTATTTCTAATTGATGTGATGTGATTTAACATATTTCTCAATATAATATTTAAAGGCAGAAACTTCAAAATATTCTTCCTAAACCTGCTGTAGGAGTTTCCTTTGATTCTCATATCTTTAATGTGTATAC
This sequence comes from Serripes groenlandicus, assembly GCA_031761405.1. Taxonomy (NCBI): domain Eukaryota; kingdom Metazoa; phylum Mollusca; class Bivalvia; order Cardiida; family Cardiidae; genus Serripes; species Serripes groenlandicus. Next base: position 44,400 of record JASEVX010000433.1, on the reverse strand, counting down.
TTGTGAGCTCTTGCACTCAGGTGAGCGATATAGTGCCAACAAGGTTATCCTGTTTTCAAAATGGCAGTTTCATAATATTTACTATTGTTGATATGATCTTTCAACTTACATAAACATAAGCTGCAATTGTTATTTCCTTTCACTGTTTCCCTACTTCTCCCACCTTCCTACAGCCTCCAGGCCGTCAGCACTTCAGTGCTTTGATTTCACATAGACGGCATCTCAATTTTCAATCATCCTAACTAATCATTTGCTTTGTTTTTTATAATCCTATTTTACTATGTTGCGTAACGAAAACTTCGTCTGTCGCTCTTCTTCTTGCACCTTTTCCCTACTTCTCCAACCTGCCTACAGCCTCCAGGCCGTCAGCACTTCAGTGCCAACCTTCCTGCAGCCTCCAGGCCGTCAGCACTTCAGTGCTTTGATTTCACATAGACGGCATCTCAATTTTCAATCATCCTAACTAATCATTTGCTTTGTTTTTATAATCCTATTTTACTATGTTGTGTGACGAAAACTTCGTCTGTCGCTCTTCTAATAGTTTTTTTTTGTCGTTTTCGATCAACTTTCATTTTCAATTATTTATGCATTTTTTTTTCGCAAATATTGCTGAAAGGTTCGTTTATGATTGCACATACTTGATTCAAAGTTAACTTTGAGTACAATTGTCATCGCAAAATGCAGACATGAACAGCGTTAAAACACAGAAAATCTGTTAAACATGATTGCGGTGTATTTTGCATAGCCTACAACATGTTTTATCACGGATGCGATGTGAACTTCCAGAAATCTTAAATGAAATGAAATATTCTGGTTCTTACACACAAGGTGTGATCGGATTGAAATAACACATCGAAGGGATGCAATATCGGAAAAAATACTAGGACTATTTTCAGCAAAGGTGTAGTTTAACGGAACGCGGAATTGTAAAGGTCAAATCTCAGAGCGATTACATTAACTCATATATTTTTTGAGAACAAATTATTCGTTAATCACGTCGAATTCTCCTTTTAATAGCAATTTTAACTTATATTCTCACCATAGAACTTCATGTGCAGGTGAGCTAAAATTCTCCAAAGCCCTAATAGAATGAAATTTGCAGAGTATGAAGCCTTTTATTGACTCCAATATGCCAAATTCATATTAAAAGATTTTGATCAGATAATTAAGATTCAGCTGGGAAATTTTTGAAACTAATATTTAATGTTCAACCCACTTAATCAGTTTTGGTTTAATAAACTCATTTAACCCTTTCCTTCATATAAAGTCTTTACAGCAGACAGCTTTAGAAAACATTGTGGCAAAAGGAGAAATTGCTCATACGAGCAATTTCTCCTTTTCCCACAATGTTTTCAACCTTTTTACAGTAATCAAACATTCATTTATATTTTACCTGTTTTGCCTAATTTTTCAAAGTTGTCTGCTGCAGATTTGTTGTATGTGGGAAAGGATTAAACTGAAGACATCCAATGAAATGCTTTGATGCCAGAAACACAGACTACACCAACAAAAGAGTGAACAAATATGCTACACTTGGACAAAGTCCTGGCTAGTCTTAAGAAAAAATATTTGAAAAGTGACCTTACTAATTTTCAGCAATGGTTCTTTTCCAACAATGATTTAGTTAAAACTTCATTTCATCAAACAGATTGTGAATATTGTGACTTAATCAGTACTTGCATCAAGGTTTAATTGAACATTTCAGGGCTTCACAACTCATAACAAGAGGACCATGATGGTCCTATATCGCTCACATGATTTAATCAAACTTAAAAAGTTTTCATTTTTCTTTGTCTATACATATATACGGAAAACAAGCAACACCCCCTGGTGGCCATGTTTATCATCCTATCAAAATAATTGGAAGTCTTAGTAGAGGGGCACCCAAAGAACATTTATGGCAAATGGACAAGAATATTTTTAAAGTGTTTACCTTAACAAGTCTATGTAAAACAAGTGATCCCCAGGGTGGAGCCATGTTTGACACCAGGGCTATAATAATTTGACCAATCTTGGTAGAAGTCCACTAGATGAAGTTAGATTTCAAATATTAAACTTTTAGACAAGAAGATTTTTATAGTTTTTCCCCTCTATGAGTATATGTAAAACAAGTGACCCCCCGGGATGGGATCATTTTTACCCCAGGGTTATAATTTAAATAATCTTGGTTTTTCCCTATATGAGTCTATGAACAAGCTCCGCCCCCTGGCGGCCATGTTTTTCAACGGATCGGAAATATTTGAACAATCTTGTCAAAGGGTGCCCCAAGGAACATTTGTGCAAAATAATTTTCAAATCGGGCCAGTACTTTTGGACAAGAAGATTTTTAAAGTTTTAACAATGCACATATAAGGAATAAAAGCTCCGCCCTCTGGCGGCCATGTTTTTCAACGGATCGGAAATATTTGAACAATCTTGGTAAAAGATGCCCCAAGGAACATTTGTGCAAGATAATTTTCAAATCAGGTCAGTACTTATGGACAAGAAGATTTTTAAAGTTTAAACAATGCACATATAAGGAAAACAAGCTCCACCCCCTGGCGGCCATGTTTTTCAACGGATTGGAAATATTTGAACAATCTTGGTAAAGGGTGCCCCAAGGAACATTTGTGCAAAATAATTTTCAAATCGGGCCAGTACTTTTGGTCAAGAAGATTTTTAAAGTTTTAACAATGCACATATAAGGAAAATAAGCTCCGCCCCCTGGTGGCCATGTTTTTCAACGGATCGGAAATATTTGAACAATCTTGGTAGAAGGTACCCCAAGGAACATTTGTGCAAAATAATTTTCAAATCGGGCCAGTACTTTTTGACAAGAAGATTTTTAAAGTTTAAACAATGCACATATAAGGAAAATAAGCTCCGCCCCCTGGCGGCCATGTTTTTCAACGGATCGGAAATATTTGAACAATCTTGGTAGAAGGTACCCCAAGGAACATTTGTGCAAAATAATTTTCAAATCGGGCCAGTACTTTTGGACAAGAAGATTTTTAAAGTTTTAACAATGCACATATAAGGAAAATAAGCTCCGTCTCCTGGCGGCCATGTTTTTCAACGGATCGGAAATATTTGAACAATCTTGGTAGAAGGTACCCCAAGAAACATTTGTTCAAAATAATTTTCAAATCGGGCCAGTACTTTTGGACAAGAAGATTTTTTAAGTTTTGGTTAATTTTCATTTTTTTGTTGCCGTGGCAGCCAAAGTTCTGCATGGAATAGAATTCTTTGAACAAGTTTGAAAGAGATCCACCCAAGGAACATTCCTGTAAAATTATTTTGAATTTGGTTAATTGGTTTAGGAGGAGAAGTCGTTTGTAGGAAAATGTGAACGGACGGACGACGACTACGACGACGGACGACGACGGACGACGACGGACGGTGAGCGATCACAAAAGCTCACCTTGCACTTTGTGCATAGGTGAGCTAACAAAACAAACTCAGCTAAAGGTCTTGGACAGAAGCAGCAAAAGATGCACAGGACAGAACATTCAATGAGATTTGTATTCAAGACCTTTTTCCTCTGGAGAGAAGATGATAACCCTGGACCCCCATGCAGAAGCAATTTGTTGTTTCTGCAGCAGACACATACACACTGCTATATTCACATCTAAATATGTACATCTAAAGCCATTATTCATTTCTCTTAATGATAAACTTGTGCACAATGATGCCATCTTCCTCATTCTCTCTATTGCAATTCAATCATAGGAAACAGTATCTTTACATACAAAGTGCCAAATTTGTGTAAAATTTAAAAGATAATGTAGTTGTAAATTCAATTCAAAACAAATTCACAGACTATCAAAAAGAGATTCTTACCCATTGCCCCCGTTAACACTTTCCCACATATAGATGCACTTGCAGCAGACGACTATGAAAGCAATGTGACAAAGGGAGAAATTGCTCTCAATAATTGTTCTTTAAATATAAAGAGTTTTCATAATTTTTACTTTTCAAAGTCGTCTGCTGCAGATTTGTTGTATGTGGGTAATGTTTACAGTCACATATAGCAGGATAAGGTTTAATGGGCTTGGCAGAAGAGTGGGAGTCTTTTAGATTGACATCTACAACTCTTTTCCGATTCTGCCAATATGAAATTCAGAAACACATGTGCCAATGTGTCAGTAACTGAATGCATTAAGGACATGCATAGGCAACTGAGAAGTGACCCCTATGTGTCTCCCTGCCATGGCAGGCGACATTAAAAATGTTATTGTGGAACCCACTCTCATTATAGTTTCACAAATTATCAAAAACAGACTTCTAAGAACTGCTCTCATTAATTCAGAGCATTGACAAGTTGTTGTATCACATTATTGACAAAATTGATGGGATAGGCTTGAGACAGAAAAGTCCTTAGAATTGATAGTTTTACATTACACTTGGACTTCACTGATTCCATATCTTTCTCGGATACAGAAGATTTTTTATGTCAAACCTTTGAAAACGTAACAGAAAAAGTAGTAATTTCTTTTCCAGTTAAATTTCATTATCTGTGTGAAAACAACACTTCAAATTTTCAAGATCAACATTTTTCCACCACAGATTTTTGAAGACCAGAGAACGGTTATAAAATCATATCAGGGAAAGGGTTAATCGGGGATACAGACACAACAAGAGCTGTCCATAAGACAGCATCCCCGACTTTTTGCCATTTAACATAGTGAGAAAAGAAAAAAAATACTCATTATAATTTGTACGAGTAAACTCTCCTTTTCTTACAATTTTTTCAAAAGTCACCTGTTAGAAATGCGTTTGCATATTGGTAACGGTTGATATTGATAAGAAGTGAATCTCTGTAAAGAAGGTCATTCATTCCACTTGAAATCCAGCAGTTCCCCAATAAACTTTAAGCAATTCTTCATTTCCCCAAGTCACAACGATGCAATATTCTCTATCTCTTTATTTGCAATTCAATCACAGGAAACAATATCCATACAGACCAAGGGCCCATTTGTTTAAAAAATCAATGTCGTTGTTGATTCAACTCTCGTTACAATTTCACACATTATCAAAAAGAGATTTCTAACCATTTTTTTACCCTGTTAATAGAGTGTCTACATAATATTATTGACAAATTAATGAGAATATGCTTTCCTTCATGGAAACAATCTGCGGAGAAGACCGCTTTGAAAACATCTGGGAAAATTATGGGAATTCTCTCTAAATGAAAGTTCAGTTTAAAAAATAGAGTTGACAGCACTGTGGGAAAAGGAGAAAAAGCTCTTTCTCACAATGATTTCAAAAGTTGCTTGCTGCAAACACAACAAAATGGTTCTGCATGGTAGAAACTAGAAAGGGTTAGAATTCTTCATGATGGAACACTTTGTTGACATGCCTGCAGCATATAGAGCTGGAAACAGTTGTGGGAAAGTAGTGAAATGTTTCAATCAAACAACGGAGTTAACCATCAATTTATTGTCATCAGTATTCTGTTTTTAAAGGATTGAAGGGAAAACTAAGCGATATCTGCAAAAATGAAAAAAGAATATTTATAGGAAAGGAGAAATTTATCATTTTTAAGCGATTGCTCCTTTATCTGCAATGTTTTTAACAGTGGTCTGTATCCGATAGTCATGAATTTCATTAGAATCATTGTATCTTATTAGTTAAAAACATGTTTTCTCTATAAATGAAAAAACAACAAGCAAAGCTGCTTTATTATTGAATAAAGTTGAATGGTTAAAAAATCTATACTTTGCTTCTTTCTATTGCTCAAACAAATTTACACTGAATAGTTTAAATGTTTCAAGATATCATGACCTAAATGTCAGAAAAAGATATGATCTTATTTTTTTTTTTTAACATAACATTTTCAAAGTTGTCCCTTGCATAGAGGCAAAACTCAATTGACATGTTTGTATAGGAGGAAATGTTTACAATCACATTTCTTTCATTGTATAAGAAGAATGTATTTGCCATAAAAACAAAATCAAATGGTTCAAAAACCCAGAAAAAGTTACTGATTTTGAAAAGAAAAAAGATAAAATTGCTCATTTGCTCACAATGTTTTAAACCCTGGACAAACATTATACTTGCAATATTTTAGATGTAATATTATTACTTCATCTATTTTCAAAGCAGATGCAAATGTTCTATTATATAAAAAAATCTGCATTCAAAAGGCTTCGGGAAAAATGTTACAATCACAAGATGTCAATCAGGGTACATATTCATCAAGGCTTTTAAATTTGTAGAATATTCTAAATTACAAAGAATTGATTACTTATCATTGAGAATGGTTGGTGAATACAGACTCAGCAGGTCTGAAATTACCCTTAGGTCATATCCAGGAAGGAGTCTTTTCCATACTTTGCAAAAGGCAATCAATAAACACAAGAATTTAGCAGAAAAGGCAGTGAATGATGCAGCTTCTGACAATTTTAGAAATAATTATTCTGTGGTGCGCTGTGAGACAAGTAACATTTTACAACTAATAAATTATTCAAAATCTTCCGAAACCAGGAAATCATTTTTTAAGCATCCTTGCTACATTAAAATAGACCTTCAAATAATCACCTCATTGAAAAACTTGTGTTGTCAGATTTTAAATTGAAAAAGGAAATCTTCTTTTGGTCCAGGAAACGTACTTTTAGGCTCACATAACAATCATGCAAGACTGTAAACCTGCATGGTAGAGTTTTTTTGCATTCTGAATTCATGAGGCAGCTAAAAGCGATTGTGGACCATCACATCAACAAGAGGCCCAAGAAGGCCAGTATTGCTCCAGTATTTTGCATTGATCAAAAAAAATGAAGACATTTAGGAGAGAACATTGAGAGGATGCTATCTGCAAATTTTCATCCCAATCGGTCTAGAGGTTACAATGGAAAAGTAATTTGAAGCAAAACGTTAACACACCAACAACAGACAAATTCGCCATGACATAAGATGGAGACTGACTTACAACCAGTGAAGTTAAAAAGATATGTCAAGTGAAAGAAGAGAATGTCAATTTTTTATAACTATCTTTTTTTCTTATGGAAAGCTATTTAGGGTCTTCAAAATTTTAAATGTACAGGACAATTCTTGAAATCCTGGATAAAAAACATATTGCTGGGCTGTTGGGTTAAACAAACAATATTTTTATGCATTTCTTTTTATTTGTTTAAGGAAGTTAATCCATTGATGATTTACAGCTAACATGCAGTCACTATGTTTTGATTGATTAATTGTCTATTATAACCAAGTGTAACAAGAGTCTAGTGCCCTTCATGCATATATGCCATTGACAGTACAAAAAGTAGAAGTGTTTGAGGACAGGAGAAGTGTACCCTAAGTGTCACCCTTTCAAGGCAAGCGACACACATAGCATGATTGCAGAGATAATATTTAAACAATTTCTTTTTTTAACAAAAACAGTCAGATAATAACTGATATTATTGCCAAAATAATATTTATGTTATTTACATAGGGACTTCCATGATCTTGATGAAAATAATATCAAATTGCAATTATGAAAACCAACTTTAGGGCAATGCGGATTAATATAGAATCAAATCAACCTCCATTTCCACAGAATCTGATCTTCAAACATACTGTTTCTAGATGTTTTCAAGCTTCTCACAACTAGAGTTTACCTGGATCAGATGGTATGATTGTGCAAACAAATCTTTATATACATTTGTCACAAATACCCTAATGACGGATATTCCCAGAACAAGCTATACTACATTTCTCATGGATTGACGGTTGGAGTTATGTTAATTGCATATAATTCATCCCTTGGTATGTAAATATCAATGGTTTTATTGCATGTTAACAGGCAACATTTCACCAGCCAGTATGGTGTGAAAGATATATGGCATCAAAATTCAGGCCTCCAGATAAAGGCATTTTTACGTCTCTCATGAATGCTAAAATTCTTACTTTTTCTTTCAGACCCTATGGTGTTGGTTTCTGTGAGATAATTATGGTGTGTACCCATAACATAGGGGTTTTAATAGGAAGCAGAGGAGGTATCAGAGGTAAACAAAGTTTGTCTAAGCCTTTACCATGAACAGTACACAGCAAACAACACACTGATCATTATTAGATAACATTATTTCATCAATCTATTTGTTTCCATTGTGATGATTTAGATCAAAACAATTGTAACTTCAGTTCACAACACAATGTTGTTACTACTGTCTATATGCACAGAACCACTTATTAACCCTTTCCCACATACACTAAATCTGCAGCAGACAACTTTCAAATCCCCAAGGCAAAACACTGAAAATCTCTATAAAGGAAGGTATAATTACTTGGAAAAAAAGTTGAAAACGTTGTGACAAAAGGAGAAATGGCTTGTTTTGAGCAATTTCTTCTTTCATCACAATGTTTTCAAAAGATGTCCGCTACAGAGGCATCAGAAAGCGTCTATATGTGGGAAAGGGTTAACCCTTTCTAGGGAATCAATTAAAAAAGTAATATTTTGAGCCAACAATTATTCCCACTATACAAGGTTAAAAATGTAATAACAGTCAATTTACATTAATAAATACATCTACATGTCCATTGCTACAAGGCTAAAGAACTCTTGAAAGGTCCCGGGTTCGACATAAATAATGAGCCTGTAGATGATTTTTTTCCACACAAACAGCCAAGTACTGGTTTTGTCTCCAGAAAGCAGACATCAAGCATGATTAATAAAAGCTGAAAGCTTGTTTCACAATAAATGTAAAATAAATAAGTTTAAGCTTAACAACTTTCAGACAAGAGAAATAATAATTCTACACTAATTGTATTATTTTATACTTTTCTGTATACGCAAAAAAACAAAACATTTAATAGACTTATTACAAAGGTGTTGTAAAAAATTGTAGAAAAAGATAATGTCAACTTATTGAATAAATGCACCATTGTAGAAAAAAAGAAGGAACTAAATTTCCATTTTTCTTGTGTTTGAAAGTTCCAAATTGACAGGTATAGGGCTTAATTCAAGTTTTATCTGTTTTTCATCAGTTTATATAAATATGTACACCAGGAAAGTTTGACAGAGAATGTAATAGATAGTCTCTTATTCAAATGTGTAGTAAATTATATACAAGCCACGTCAAGGTAAAATGTGTCTCGTTGTAAAGATCTCCATTTCATAATCATCCAAATATACATGGACCTTATCCCAATGGGGCCAAACATCTAGCTTTTGTCATTATGAACATTTATAACCATTTCCCACATACAACAAATCTGCAGCAAATCTGAACATATCTATGCAGATATGAGGCAATTTCTATAAGGGAAGTATAATCATAGGATCGAGCTAAAAACATTGTGGCAAAATGAACGAGAGCTGTCGGAGGACAGCGTGCTTGACTATTCCACTGCTTAATAGTTACTGAGATATGGACTCTAATGTAGTTGCATTCAAAATATTTACCAGAATTTCTTAAAGGGTGATAATTTGCATTATATCTCTTACTTGATTGTGTACATAGGTGTGATGGCTGTATAAAGTTTCAAATGGCATCAAGTAAATACTGAGATATGGACTCTTAATGTAGTTGCACACAAAACTTTAACCAGAATTTATAAGTAAAAAAAGTGCCATAACTTGCATAAAATGCAAGATAGAGTTATCTAACTTAATAATCTACATAGTTGGGATAGTTGGGTAGGTTTGTATAAAGTTTCAAGGCAATGCATCAAGTAAATACTGAGATATGGACTCTTAATTTAGTTGCATGCAAAACTTTAACCGGAATTTCTAAGCAAAAAAGGGCCATATTTTATTTGCATTGAATGCAGGGTAGAGTTATCAAACTTCATTAGTTCCATAGTTGGGAAGCATTGTAGAAAGTTTCAATGAAATGCATCAAGCAAATACTGAGATATGGACTCTAAATCTAGTTGCACACACAAATTTAACCAGAATTTTTAAGTTAAAAAAGGGCCATAACTTGCATAAAATGCAGGATAGAGTTATCTAACTTAATAATCTACATAGGTGTGATAGTTGGATAGGGTTGAAGGAAGTTTCAATGAAATACATGTAGTGTATAGGTACTTGCATGCAAAACCTTAACCAAGGTGCGATGCGGACGCCAATGACAGGGTGAGTAGTATAGCTCTCATAATTCTGTGAATAGTCAAGCTAAAAATGCTGGCTATGGTGCAGATGCGTCGAAACGTGTCTACAGGTCGGAAAGTGATAGTAACATGAAGGATAGTGTAAGCTATGTTTGATATGTGAATATACACACAGTCTAGCCAAGCTTTAACTGTAAATGTAAATGAAATTATGTTATAAAGTCTACTTTAGATGCAAGTATCATACCAAAAATCTGTAAAAAATTTGATTAGTGGCTTCCGTCCTTTGCATTCTGGGTTGTGGGGATAACATTATGACTGATTTGCTGGTGTCAGGAAGTACTGGTAATTTAACCAGAAAACACCAAAAAATGAATAAAATACTGTTGATATTGATATAAAACACTATACAAACAAAACGAAGCAAAAATAATATACCATTTACAGACACTTAAAATAATACAGTTCTTTCAAAGTATGTTTCCTGCATAATGTCATAGACTGAATTTTAAGAAATGGCATGTCTAGAGGAAACACAGCACTGTATACAGACTTACCTTGAAAAGGGTTCATAAATTCTCTGGTGAAGAAATAGGTTCTTGTGCAGCTGACGGGGCCTCGAGGTGAAACTGCTCTACATACCTTAAATTATTATACATTTTGTTTCTACCCTTTCCCACATATAAACACATTTAACAGATGACTTTCTAAACATTGTCGCAAAAGGAGAAATTGCTCATAAAGAGCAATTTCTCCTTTTGCCACAATGTTTCAGCTTCATTAACTAATAAATCTTTCAATAACTGAGATGTTTCATAGTTTCACTTAAATGTTTTAAAAGTTGTCTGCTATAGATTAACTGTTTGTGGGAAAGGATTAACTATTTATCAGGTATGTATTTATAGCATCAGCTAAAATTTGACTTAGTTACTCCAAATCATCCTGTGAAGTTTCAAGACTCTGGGATAAAGGGTTATGAGATATTGAGCAGGAACAAATATGACCTTTATGTCTCATGTGACCTTAACCTTTGACCCAGTGATGCACAAAACAGTAGGAATCATATACTCAACAAGTCCAATCATCCTATGAAGCAGAAAGATTCTGCATACATGTGGGAAAAGCTCAAATGCCCATGCAATGACTGGATAACAAGTTGAAACATATCAAGAGAATCAAGACCAAAATTTAAACTATTCAAGTATGAAGGCTTATTACAACTGAAAGATTTCTTTTAGAAGCAAGGTTCAACAAAGTTACCATGAAATTCCCTCCGTTTCGACTAACAGCAGTGGTGGTGAGATCTTTACTAGTGGGTATTTTATCATCAAGTATGGCGTCAAGGTTCTTCTTACTAGAATTCTGACCAAACAGCACAAACGGTCGTTGTCTGGAACTCTTAAGCACACTGCTGGCACATCCATGCATGTAATAACTTTTTAAAGGCTAAAATGAATATAAAATACATTTGAAGTTAGGACTTACACTTTCCAACATGCAGGTCCATTTTGATGCTTATACAGCAGCAATAGGATAAATTACTCATCATGAGTGATTTATACTTTTGCCATTATGTTATTAATTATATTTAATATTAATGAAAATACTTTCATTTCCAGAAAAGTAATAATTTGATGCCTAGATGTTCTGAAAGACATCACCGGAAATCTCTTGAATACCAGATCAGCTTCATTCAATTTCTATAAAAGCCTTTTGAATTGATTTTCTATATTTATACCTTGACGTTTTCATATTCATCTGCTGCAGATTTGTTGTATGTATCTATTTGAAGTAATTCAGCATTATGCAGGAAAATTACAATTCTATGCTAAGTAGAATATCTAGAGCATGCATTTCATCAACCGGTGTTAGGCTCTAAATTATCATGATGCAAAAGAAATGTCAGAAACCTCTCCATACTACCATATCATTTTTGAAATTATGTACATTTAATAGACAATGATATGTCTTCTAAATATTATCTGATTGGTAAATATTTCTTAGGCAAAAACAGTCATGATGTTTGATATAGTAATTATACTTTTTAACAAATAGAATGACATTGATCTACTTGGTGACACACAATCTTTTGCTCACTACTATCTGGGCAAGAATTCACTCTTTAATTTTTTGTGTAAATTTTATATACACACATAAGTAAACCAGGAAAAGGATTTGGTTTGATGTAAACTGATTGAAATATATTGTCTTGATTATAGATTTACTGATTATTTCCTTAAAATTGTCCTAAATGTATACTAAGTCTGGAAAATCCCTTATTTGAATGACAAAAATAATGAATTTATAAACCGAAAACGTGACATTTTTCACCCGATATTTTTTGAAATCGTATAAAGTACAAAGGAGTCACTTTTTAAAAGAATTATGTGCATTAACATTTCCAGTGGTAATCCTTGTTTCATTGAAATAAATATGACTAAACTGTTATGCAGTCATACGGAGGAATGATCAGCAAAACATTGATAAAGGCATGTAACGTTTTTGCGTCAACAGGTGTTACATGCATCTTTCTGAACTGTGTAAGTTCGTAAAGTATAAATGTGTAGGCAGAGTATGCCACTTTGAAGTTGTTTACATTGGGAACGAGAGGAAAGTCGTAAATTTTGTAAAATTAAATCGAAATGAGGTAATTTTATTAATAAATTATACACGTCGTTTTGTAGTCAATTTCGACATAAAACGTCCCTATTTTTCAAAAGCGTATATATTTTAAATCCGTCGATAAATTGCTGAAGTTTTTTTACGACATGTTGAGCCGAACCACTTTTCCGCACCACGCTTATTTTTCGTAATGGCGGACATCGACGGGCAGGCGAGTGAAGAAGAAAGTGAAAGCAACGGTAAAATTTACACTTAAAATGAAGTTACGCGCATGTGTTGTAGCATAATTCTGCGTTTCTACCAAGCATCTTTGTCTGTAATCTAATATCTGCTACACGAAAGAGTGTTATTAATAACCGGAGATCAATGACATGGCAATAATTCTTGATTTCGGCAAAGTTTGCCATCTGTACGTAATTTTGACAACAAAGTCAAAAAAAATTAAATGTGTCACAATTACGTACACATAGTATTTTTATCATTTCTGAATTTAAATATATATTTTAAATTTTATAAAATGCCTTTTGTAAAATTTGACCAAACCAAGCTCACATTTAAATGTCTGACTAGCATATCTAGCACAATAAGGGGAATTCAAAGTTCACGTGTATGCAACATGGACACAGAACATATTATGTCAACAGCTTATGTGTTACATGCTATTATGTATTACACTAATAATTTGTTAAGTGAATTCGTTGGGGGTTTTCAAACAGAGAAAATGTAGATTGGTGTTTCTTTGTGAATAGGGAATATTTTCCAGTTGTACCTCAGGGACATAATTTATTTTTACAAATGCATGTAACATTGACATGACAATCTTTTGTTGTGATTGCTGAATTTCAACGTCAATATGTTATGTTACATGCACTTGTAAGGGCATTTAATTTACTAAATATTAAAGGTATAAATATCTGAAATGTCTTCAATTGTTTTAATAAGAAACATAAAACTTGTTGAAGTGTTTCGTCTTTATTTTATTTACTTCTTCTGGAAATCCTACTTGTATGTAACGTTGACATCATAATGCCATTCGTTTTTATTGTCAATGTGACATGCAACAATTTGATAACTATAAGTTATAGTTTAAGTCTTAATGCAAGGTTAAATTGTGAGATAAATGCTTACTCATGAATAAAAACCTAGTTATCAGTATTAATTAAATCCGTATCATTGAAATATGTCTTAGTGATTCTATGTAACATTGACTCAAATTTTTATGTCCATTATAATTAGTTACATGCACATGCTAGGATTGATTTAATATTGATGTATGATACACATCTAGCCGAAGGTAATCCTATCTTTAACACTGAGAAAAATAAAAACTTATTTAAAGTCATTTGAACGACTGCTTTAGAAAATTTCATTTTTATGTAACATTGACACAATTTTTTTTTTTTTTTTTTTGTCGTCAATGTTACATACAACAACAAAATGACTTGGATCAATAGAAAATGGGCAGGTTTTTGGTCAGGATCCAATTTCTTTGTGAGATAAATGTTAAATCATGAAAAACACTAGTTTTCAGTATTAATTGAATCCATATGATTATAAAATGTGTCTTAGTGATTGTATGTAACATTGACTCAAACTTTAATGTCAATATAATATGTTACATGCACTTTTCAGGACGGTTAGTCTTCTAACTATGCAACGGTATAGATAACAAAAAGATCATTGTCTTTTAATAAAAATATTATAACAAATGTTTAAAGCCTTTCCTCCTCAATTAAATAACTGCTTTGGAAACTCTTGTGTGTGCGTAACGTTGACATACATTTGATACATTTCGTTTTGTCAATGTTACATTTTTGTGTCGCCCTGCATAGTATGGTAGACATTCAGGGTTTACTTTTTTTGACCAGCGTCTGTCTGTCTGTCCTTCACACTTTTCCGTCACAATTTCAAAGACCAGGTGACACAAATGCTGCATGGAGCACTCCATTCATGCTAATGTAATGTAACGTAAGATTCATGTTTAAACTTTCAATGAATTGAATGCCTTTTTCTTCATACTATTTCAGATTATTCCTCAACTCGACAACTCTACGGAGGACCAACTTCACCATCATGTAGATGAAAATCCCAAAGAGTCTACCGATACAAGACTTCCTAGCTCCCAAGTCATAGAGGTTTTAGACATACATCAACATGCTAATACTACAACTACGGTAAGATAAAACAGTTCTTGTACATTTTTGTGTCGCCCTGCATAGTATGGTAGACATTTAGGGTTTACTTTTTTTTTGACCAGCGTCTGTCCTTCACACTTTTCCGTCACAATTTCGAAGACAAGGTGACACAAATGCTGCATGGAGCACTCCGTTAATGTAATGTAACATAAGATTCATGTTTAAACTTTCAATAAATTGAATGCCTTTTTCTTCATACTATTTCAGATTATTCCTCAACTCGACAACTCTACGGAGGACCAACTTCACCATCATGTAGATGAAAACCCCAAAGAGTCTACCGATACAAGATTTCCTAGCTCCCCAGTCATAGAGGTTTTAGACATACATCATGCTAATACTACAACTACGGTAAGATAAAACAGTTCTTGTACATTTTTGTGTCGCCCTGCGTAGCATGGTAGACACTTAGGGTTTACACTTTTTGACCGGCGTCAGTCTATCTGTCCGTCACACTTTTCCGTCACAATTTCAAAGAGCAAGTGACACAAATGCTGCATGGAGCACTCCATTCATGCTTATGTAATGTAACATAAGATTCATGTTTAAACTTTCAATAAATTGAATGCCTTTTTCTTCATACTATTTCAGATTATTCCTCAACTCGACAACTCTACGGAGGACCAACTTCACCATCATGTAGATGAAAACCCCAAAGAGTCTACCGATACAAGACTTCCTAGCTCCCCAGTCATAGAGGTTTTAGACATACATCAACATGCTAATACTACAACTACGGTAAGATAAAACAGTTCTTGTACATTTTTGTGTCGCCCTGCATAGTATGGTAGACATTTAGGGTTTACTTTTTTTGACCAGCGTCTGTCCTTCACACTTTTCCGTCACAATTTCAAAGACCAGGTGACACAAATGCTGCATGGAGCACTCCATTCATGCTAATGTAATGTAACATAAGATTCATGTTTAAACTTTCAATAAATTGAATGCCTTTTTCTTCATACTATTTCAGATTATTCCTCAACTCGACAACTCTACGGAGGACCAACTTCACCATCATGTAGATGAAAACCCAAAACAGTCTACCGATACAAGACATCCTAGCTCCCCAGTCATTGGACCCCAGCAACAGTTAAATGGTTTTGACAGGTATATATATTCAAAATATTGAACATAAAAAAACAAACAATTGAAGTCATAGTTGAAATAAACTATTTTATTGTATTAAAAATTGCTTTTAACAATGACTATTATACTATAGCATGAGCACAATACTCCCAGTTGAACTCTATCCGAACAAAACACAAACTTGAATATTCATCAAACACTACACTAATTAAAATACAGATGTTTTTTTGAAAACAAGGACAAAAATATGTTTTCCTTTAAATTAAAGAGATTTTCTATTCTTTGACAAAATGCATTCAAAGTCGTCTGCTGCACAATTGTTGAATGAATGAAAGGGTTAAATAGGGAACAGAATACTTCTTCAAACAGTGATGACTCTGGCTTGCCAGTGCATTCATAGTTTCACCCCGAGTCTTCAATGTCAATCTACATGTAATCAGAGGGCATGTTTATCCTTTCTCACATACAACATTTATCTGCAGCAGACAACTTTGTAAAACAAGTTCACTCATTGTGTACAAATATATCGGTATGTTTATATCTATATAGCTTATCATTTCTTTGAACATTGAATATTAAGATGTTTGCTTTGGGTATTTAGAATTTCAGTTGGGACATATGTGTCTGTACAACATGGGAAAGATGTGTTGCCTGCAGTAGTAAGTTCTTATCGTTCAACTGTTGAACCACTTGTCAAATTGGATTGTTGAGAATGTTATTTGCTTAAGTTGTTTTGTTGAAAGTTCATTTTTGCTTACACTTTTTCCTTTGATGTTTGTGTCTTGTTACCTAGATCAATTTGACACCTGAATATCTCATACTGTACAAGGGTGCCTTAATATTAACCCTTTACCTCATACGACAATTCTGAAACAAACGACTTTGAACATATTTTGTCTAAAAAATCTTTTCAATTGAATGGATAACATATATATATATATATATATGACAACAAAAGTGGCAAACATTGTGGCAAATGAAAAAGTTGCACATGTTGTGCAATTTCTCCTTTTGTCACAATGTGATCAGAAAGCGTCTATATGAGGGAAAGGGTTAAGCTATCTAGGTTCCTTATGTTGACAGAAAGCAATGTTCACATTGTAAATAATTCTGTAAGGATGAATTTAAAACTGATTAAACAAATGCCAAATGTTAACCTAGTCATATTCATCTTTAATTTAATCCAGGTGTAAATAAATTGAAAACAGCACTTTTGAAATAAAGAAATTGAATGTGTCTCATTTTCCTCGTTTTCTAAAAAGGTTTATGTTAACCCTTTCCCTCATACGACAATTCTGCAGCAGATGACTTTGAATATATTTTGTCAAAACATAGAAAATCTCTATAATTCAGTGGAAAACATTGTGTCAAAAGGAGAAATTGCACGTTTTGTGCAATTTCTCCTTTTGTCACTATGTTTTCAAAAAGCTGTCTGCTGCAGAGGCGTCAGAAAGCGTCTATATGAGGGAAAGGGTTAAGGTGATGATAGGTTTTAACCAATGCCTTTGGGGTTTTTTCATTACAGATCACCAAACTCGAGGACGACTATTTTTGGATCCAGTATTATCGATCAGTTAAAAAAGGAAAATACATACAACAACCAAAGCAATTCACAGCCTCTAAATCAGACCTCATATTCATCCTACAGCCACCAGAATTGGTCCATGAAAGCCGTTCGAGAAGTTAATACCGTTTCAACGAATCATTTGAATAAAAGTTTTACTGAATTTATTGTATTATTTATTTTTTATACATCACTGAACTATAGAAACAGCTATTCCATGCTTTGGTCCAACCCTGTTGTTGAATATCTTGGTTTCTCACAGCATAAACTACTAAAAACAGTTCTTTGAAGCTTTTTGAAATTCTGGATTTTTGTGTCCATGTTACATGCACTTACTTTTGGTTAAAAGATGAACTAGGAACATGGAAACAATTATATATATCTATTGAAATCAAATGCACCATTTGAAATAAATAACCAAGATCTTTCAGAGTAAAATAAGATAGAGATGTCATGCTTATCCAAAGCTGAATGGGTGTATGTAACATTGACACTTAAGTATTATAAATGAAAAGTTCTATAAAATTTGGTAAATGATTTTACAAAAGTTTAACAGCAGATTATAAGTAGAGATAATAATTTAGTTGGCACATCAATAGAAAGTAATATTGGATCTTCCTTAAAGAGAGAAAGTGTTAAAATAGAATGAGCTGTTGTGTCAATGTTACATGCACCTTTTATGTGTTTTTTTTATGCTGAAAGCACAGAAGTTTATTCTTTAAACAGAAATCAATGTAGCCTGCAATCTAACACCTTGTACTACGTTGACACAAACTTTGGCGTAGATAGTGTCACTTTTACTTTTTTTTGTCAATGTCACACTTTGTGTTGCATTAGTGAATTCTTGCCCATCTACTAGTCTGTATAAATGAGCTCACATCAAAAGTCTTTGGATATTTATCTTTTGAAGATAAACTTTGGATATTCTTCTTTTGAAGACAAACTCTTTTTTTGAAATCCTAAATCAAATTTTATTTCTATTTAGTTGATAGTAATGGGATAGCATATCTTTTGAAGGATCCTGGGTCATCGTACAAAGAAATTTAGAAAGAAAATTTCCATCACTGTAATAATTCTTTAAATTATACACTTATTTAGGGCTACCCTAATTATTCATGCATTTCTTTTTTTTTATATCCTAATCAAAACTCTTTCTTTTCATTTGTACAAATTCAAAAGTGTTTTTCTCTGATCAATTTTGTGAAAAGAGAAGTGTTAACCCTTTCCCAGTAAGAGAATTGGCTATTTTACTACCTTATCTCCATATAAGGCTATGCTATCTGATAACAGTATTCCCATAGACATTATTGGAAAAGTGTAGTGATGTGATACCTGTCTATTTTATACCACTATTACTATATCAAGCATTGTTTAAACCTTTTTTGTACAAGGATAAAGTCTGTAGCCAATTAAATTGTCTTTCTAATGGTATAAAAAAAGTATATCATTGCAAGAGTAGTATGTAGGACATGGAAGGAAGAAAGGGGAATAAATGTTTTTTGTGTGATTTTTACTGTAATAAATTACATGAACATTTGTGTTTGTAATCATTTTTATAAATAAAAACACAATACTAAATATATTATTTAAATGCCTTTAAATCTCAATAAGGAAAGACATAAATGAACGAGTTTGGATGATTGGATAGTTGTTGAATGATAACAATTAATCAGAAAAGACTCATCATCAGAATCGAAAATGTCCGATAAAACAAAATCAGCCATCATTAAATACAGACATAATATTTCAGTTACTAATTATAAAGTGTAAGCTAATTGATCTGATCAATTGATTATTTTAAAACGAACTGACGTCGTCTTTTGTCCGTCTGTAATATTTTACGCATTGCATGATGGTCATTTCATTATTTTATTACCCCTAATTTAATGGACATGCCAGCAGATGCTACTAATAAGCGTATAAAAGCCTGATCAGTGGTTGATGGTTTATATTTGATTGAGTTTTATGACCTTTAAATTCCAATAAACAACAGTACAGACGATTGACGCCTTTTGACACATTGTTTCTTTCTTTATTTCTATATGATGTCATACAGATTGTACTGTTGTAATAAATATATAATACACAAGGTGAACACGGCCGCCGTGACATGATTGAAAATTGTGTCAAAATCTAATCAACCATAAGAGTTTTGTACACAGTTTTGCCTAGATAGTTTCAAAGTTGTCTGGTGCAGATTTGCCGTATGTGGGAAAGGGTTAATTGTCCAAACCGTCCATTATGTTTTATTTGCACTCCATTCCGTTTTATTTCAATTATAAGTATCAGTAAACCCACCAAATTAATTTGGATTATCCACACTTTATCCACACATAACAAATTCGGAAAATCTATTTCACTTGCTGCACACAGCATTTGTCCCAAATTTGTTGTGTAAAGGATTTGTGTCACACCATACGAAAGGGGGGAAAAACCTTGCGAGGCAGAGATCAGACTGATCATGAATTATTCTGTTTGCTTTTAAGTTGTGAATCACACTGTAAGTTTCTTGGGAAGATTCATGACCAAAAAACTACCACACAAATATGCAATTTGATCTTATTATGAAATTAACACTGAAACTATCCAAATGCGGGATTTGTGCTGACGCGGTTCACTTAAGTAAAATGCTCACGCGCTATGACGAAAGCATTTCCCATAGGCTCTCCCAAAATTCGGTGTTAAAATCTGTGACCTTTTGTGTTTGTGAAATTGGACGATTTCATTTGGATTATAAAGGATTTTCATGCAGGTTTGTGAGAAATCATTTGGATTACAAGGGATTTTTATGCAGGTTTGTGAGAAATTATTTTACAATTCATTCTCTAACAAACAAATAAATATTTTGAAAGTTTGGTCAAATATAAAAAAATGAATTTACCCTTTTATTGAACACGTCGACCATTTTCTTGTTGAAGACGCGTTTGTAGCAGACGACTTTTGAAAAACATCGTGACTAAAGGAGACATTGCTCAAAATTAGCAGTTTCTCCTTTTACCATAATGTTTTCAACATTACCATTATGTTTTCAACTGTTTGCAATGATTATACTTTATAGAATTTCCTAATTTCTAATGTTTTAAAAACTTTTTTACACATGCCAAGGTCGTGTTTTTGTTTACCTTCCATGGACACGCGATGTAAGAATTGCGCATAGAGAAATACACAGTCACGGTTTTATATTATCATTTACTGACAAACTTTATATAGTAACAATATGTTGTGATCCTTGGAACTGCATTTTGAATAATTGAAGTTTAGGTTTATTAACTTTCGGGAGTAATTTTCTTACGGAAAAGTTGAGAATTAAGCTGTTGAAAATCAGACGCGGGGGAATGCGTATCTATGAGAGAACCCTGAGACGCGGGGGAAATCGTATGTATTGGGAAATCGATAGAGGCGGGGAATGCGTATGTAAGTGGGAAAGGGTAATAAACACATAAAATGTTAAAACAAAACAATAGAGATGGGGAAATTCTTTCTTTCCTACAATGTTTTTTTTAAGTACCTTGCTGGAGTGTCATCAAAGGTTGGTCTGAGAAGGCCTATTTTTCCTTTCCATCCATCTTTTCACAGCAAATCTATACAAACTTGTACAAAAATGTTGATTGATTGTTTGGTGTTTTATGCCGCTTTCAACAATTTGTCAGTTATATCATGGCATTTCCTGGGTTAGTTACCAGTACTACTGGTCCATTTATCCTGACAACAGCCAGTCAGTCGTAATGTTAACCATGCAACCATGAGCGCCAAGGAGGGCAGCCATTACTACCATTTTAAAAGTCTTTGTACAAAAGTGTACGAAAAACAGCAAAAGACTAAGGTCCAACTGTATATATACACTATTGGATACAAGTCACTGTTTGGTTAGACCATCTTCAGTCTTGTATCACCAACTTTACTGAACATTTACAGAATAATGTAAACTCTCACCTCAAATATCTTATCCTCAGTTATATCAGAGCCATTTGATCTGAAAATATGATAAAACCGTAAAATAAAAAGTTGCTGAAACAAAACATTTATTAATTTTCAAATTGTTGATTTCAAACCTTTTCAACATACAACAAATCTGCAGCTGACAACATCTAAATAAAACAATGGTGAATCTCTATACAAGAAACTATAATTATTGAATAGAGTTAAAACATAGTGGCAAAAGGAGAAATTGTTCATTATGAATACGTTTTTCTATTGTAACAATGTTTCAACTCTTTTCAATAATTATATTATTATATTATGTTTTCAAGGGTCTCCTGCTGTATGCTGTAAAATGTGCCTAAAAGTGGCAGTGGAATAGGATTACTGTATACAATTTCTGGCAAAATCTACAAGTTGTGTGAGGTACCCTTTGTCAGACAATATGAATTTATTTGCTAATGTAGGTAAATAGAAAAAAATAATATATAACTTATCTTTTAAATGAAGGCAATTCTTATTCATAAATCAACTCCAAGTAATGAATTACCTATGTTAATTCAATCAGAGAAAAAGGGAGAAAAATAAATAAAACATAGATTGCAGAATCATAACTGGAAAAAAAGGTCAATACAACATGAAATGTATGATATAGGGAAGCAAAATATATTGACAAAGAAACTAAGACGTCCTATTTTATCCTTTAACCCTTTCCCACATACAGTAACAGACGCCGATTGACGCCTCTGCAGCACACCACTTTTAAAAACATTGTAGCAAACAGAGAAATTGCTCATTATGAGTAATATCTCCATTTGCCACAATGTGTTCAACTCTGTTTTATAATTAAACACTTTTTTATGGAGATTTGTCAAGTTTTTGCCAACATGTGTTCAAGGTCGCTGCTGCAGATTTGTTGTATGTGAGAAAGGGTTAAAACATTTTAAAAATTCACAGAAAATATTCGAAAACCTCTTGGCAAAAGTCTTGATAATCTTTAGAAATGATAGTTAAATTATTACATAAAGTTGAAAGCATTGTGGAGAAAGGAAAAATCAATCATTAAGAGCAATTTTCCATTTAGATGCATATACACATATGATAGGTTTAAAAATACAATGTGTCATACAACTTACATAAGAAATTCTACCATAGAGAACATGGTGGTCCACTGATGTTCCAGTTTGGATACTTGCTGAAAATTTAGATAAATACCAGATTTGAAGTTAATTATTCAAACAATTCAGTTCTGATGGACTCAAGTAAGAATCAAATGTTGTCAGCAGCTTTTAAAAATTTGTCCGATTTGCTATTTTACAAGATGTCTGATTTGAAAAAGACCTGAGGTAAAACATGTAACATTTGAAATATTAAGAGAATATTTCTTAATTCTTATACAAAGTTGAAAACATTGGGGGAAAAAGCAGAAATTACTTGTTTTCCGAATGTCACTTTTTCTCGAAATATTTTCAAAAGTTAACAAAACAAAGACTAACAAGAAAGATACACGAACTCAACTTTTGAACGATTTATTGAACGTTTCATATACGTTAACCAGTACATATTTGTATTACTTTTAAAGCGACTGAAATCTAGATGGCAAGAAAAAAAAAAAAAAAAAAAAAAAAAAAATCGAATTCGCCCTAAATGTTATTCTTTATGTTATCCAAGTAAAACCAGGGTAGAAAATGTATCGGTTTTTTTCTTAAAAACGGTACGTATTATGGTATGGTCATGTCCCTCCGTCCCTCCCTCCCTCCGTCCGTCCCTCCGTCCGTCCCTCCGTCCGTCCCTCCGTCCGTCCGTTCGGGTTTTCCGCACTTTTTTCTTACATACTTTGAGCTATTGAGCTGAAATTTTGTATACGGCTTTGTAGTGATGTGTCACAGATCAAGTTCATATTTTTGAATGAGTTATGCCCCTTTTTGGACTTAGAATATTTGTCAATTTCTGCATGAGTTATGCATTTTTCATAGTTTCCCATTATTCTTTAACAACTTATTCCTGAACGACTTTATTAACTTTTTACAAACAAACAATATATCAAAACAAAGAGGAAACTTACAAAGAAGTTCCTGACGGGAGTATTATGTACCGTTTGCGGTACTCTTGTTTATCAATAAAGTGAACTTGAGTGGTTTTTAATTGTCCCGATGAAGCGTTTTCCTATTTTAAAATACTTACCCCGTTACTGACAGGGTAGAATTTGCGATGGAAAAATTATCGAAAACAAGAAAATCTCACCGATTATAGGGGTATGTAATATGTCAGTTATCATATTTTAATGCCCCAAATACAAAAATTAACACTTATTTTCTTAAAATTGGGATTTTTTTTTTTTTCGACAGTTGGGTATCTGGAGTTCAGTCGCTTTAAACAGTATACTACATAGATGGACCATGCTACTTTTGATGCATGCTACATGTGTCCGCTATTTCAGCTAGTTCTTACTATATATATCTCGCCTTGCATGATTTTCGGCTGGATTGCAACTTAACCCTTTCCCTCATACGACAATTCTGCAGCAGACGACTTTGAACATATTTTGTCAAAACATTAGAAAATCTCTATAATTAAATGGATAACCTATGACTAAAAGTTGGAAACATTGTGGCAAAAGGAGAAATTGCTCGTTTTGAGCAATTTCTTCTTTTGTCACTATTTTTTTTAAAAAAGCCGTCTGCTGCAGCGGCGTCAGAAAGCGTCAATATGATGGAAAGGGGTAAATGATTATATTGGAAATTACGCATATATATTGTTTCATTGACATCTAAGATGAGACAAAACATATGCACATCTTAATAGAACTGTCACGTCAAGACCTGCCTAGAGATTCATGCTGCCTGATCCAATCGCAGGAATACACAAGGTTCTCGGGACATAATATATTGCTTTTTGACGAACTGTGTTGATCATAATCAATATGCACACAGTCGCAAGTTTCCCTGAGTGTGTCTTCTTCCTTTAGCTCAGCTTAAATAAACTAGTGCATGAGAAATGGTATAGGTTGGCAATTCTGAATAGTGTAAATTCAGATAATCTTGTCCATCTGTCCATTATTATCAGAATCTACACAATTTGACATATGCTTCTATCAAAGATTTCGAGGGATTGGCGGGAAACGGTTGTAACTAAAAATCTGAAAACCCTGGTTTAGGGGCAATTTTGACCCCTTTGTAAGCAATGCAAATTTAAGTGCCATTGCTCAGAACGAGCATTTTCCATTGTTTTCCAGGAAAAATAATTTAACACGCGTAAAGACTTTATGGCGACCTTGTTAAAAAAAATACCAATTTTAGTTACAGCCGTTTCACGCCAAACCCTCAATTTGTAAGTCATATGATATGTGAACATATTGATCAAACAGTGCGGATGAACAGGCTGATCTGGATCTGTATTATTCATAAAAGCCAAGTTCTTCATTCACTGACTCAAATATTATGCGGTCGAGCCCCGGCAGCTCAGTCGGTAGCGACGCGGGCTGTCAATCCAGGGGTTGTGAGTTCGAATCCCAGCTTGGCCAACTTTCTTTCCGACGATTGACAAAAGCCAATGCGACATGCGTCATTCGTCTTCCACCAATGGGCTATGGTCTATGTGGAAAAGCAGACAGTTGCTTGGGAAGATTGTTGTGTGGAGTTCTGGTGTGAGAAAACCAGGAAATGCATGAGTAGGTGAACTGGCCGCCGTGATATAACTGAGAAATTGTAAACAACAGCGTTAAACACAAATCAATCAATCAAATATTATGGGTTGTAGTATTGAGAATCGAATTCAATCATTTTGCGCGTACCATAATGTTCCACAGTTAATGAATATGGCCGTTATGGCGTCAAGAAGACGTGGTGGTTGAGCGGGGCGATTCCTTGAGGGTTTTAACAGTTTAACAAATGTTTCATTTATGTGATTTGTAATGCGATAAGGCGTGTTAACTTCTTTTTCGAAGGCTTTCATTTGGATGTAGTTATCTAAATGATGTTGAAATATTCGAACTTTGCTGATTTTCTTTTCTCGATTGAAAGCAAAGGCCTTTTCACTCGTTAATGCTGATCCGAGAGCGATAATAAACTATAAGCCTTTCCACGAGTAAACCTACATTGTGGATTTTGCATAAAGTATCCGGACCGGATCAGCATTAGCATGCCGTTCAGACTAGTCCGGGTAGAAACCTTTCGCCTCCTGTGAATTTTCTTTTTCAGGAATCATTAGTCTTTACCTCTATCCCCCTGAAACGGAATGTGTGGGCCCAGATTAGCCTGCGCGGACTACGCAGACTAATCTGGGTCGATACATTACGTAGAATCCATACTGTTGGTTTTCTCATGTTTGTTTTGTTGTATTGATGTTTTACGCCGTATTCAACATTATTTCAGTTATATCACGGCGACAGTTCACTTATTCATGATCCCTGGGTAAACACACCAGTACTAGGCTAGAACATGTACCTTTCCCAAGGGCACTCCACCATGACCGCCGTGCCGCGACTGGGGATCGGCTCATAATGTAGCGTAGCATTGATAAAGTGCAGTGTTAGCTCTCGTAACGGGACCTGTCATACAGCAACAATTTATTTGTTCCCCACTCTAAAGGAAATTTAACGATAACTATTTCATAAATAATTCATAATTTCGAATCGGAGTTATGCAACACTGTGAGGCAAAAGGAGCAATTGCTTGTTATGAACAATTTCTACTTTTGTCTTAACTGCTCCCAATAGTTGTTTTCATCCACACAAAAACGTTTACCCCTTATGGAGCGACACCACTTAAGAACCTATGAATTTCTTTGTCTCCACTAGAAGTTCTTCCGGAGAGGTTGGACTTTAAACTAAAAGTATTTTAGTGGTTTTCAAAAGAAAAATAACCCTAACTCGTTCGCTGCAATAGGCAATTAAAGGCTATCTCTCCTGAAATCTGCATTGTTTGCCCCCTTATACATTTAAGTTTTAACACATTTCCTATTGGATGAAAAAGTGAGGTGCACAATTTTCAACATGAAAGAGTCAGAATTTGTGAAATTCGGCTGCGAAAGAGTTAATGAATTATTGACAATTATAGATACATATCTAAGGAGCACCAACGAAATGGGATCCAAATTGGTAACGTTTGTAAATTCCTGTGAAAGATTATCTTAAAGTTCAGAATCATATAATAATGCAATGAGCTTTGGCGCTGCGTAAGCTGTTTTTACCCTGGTCGGAAATTCCTTGATGATTATATTTAAAACAGATTGATTGATTGATTGGGGTTTAACAAAAACAAAATAATTCATATCACGGCGGCCAGTTCACATACCAACCTTCTCCCTTGCCTGCTCGTACCAATACTCCACACAACAGTGTTTTCGAAGCAACTGGCTTCTTTTTCCATACAGATGGTTGGAGACGAATGACGCTTGTCACACTGAATTTTCTCCAACGTCGAAGAAGCAATGATTTATTTATTGTGGGTTTTACGCCGCTTTCAACAATATTTCAGTTATATCACGGCGACAGTTCACTTATTCATGATCCCTGGGTAAACAAACCAGTACTAAGCTAGAAAATGTGCCTTGCCCAAGGGCACTCCATCATGACCGTAGTGCCGCGACTGGGGAAATCCCCGACGCTAACCACTCGACCACAGCGGATTCCCGAAGAAGAATCGCGATATCTCAGGAGTGTGTACGAACCCAATTTGGAAATGCTTGTCGAAATATTCTTGAAATCTCCTGTGACACATTCAGATCAGATTCAGATCACATTGCGCAGATGCGTAGAGTGAACTGGATCTACACTGGTCACAAACGCACTAAGGTTGATATTCAAAACAGTAAAAGCTTGTTTAACAAGCCTATCTGCATACGTACATGTAAAAAAGGCCTTAGTTACTACATTAAATGTAGGCGTGTTATTCCGTTGCCTGAGTCGTGAGTTCGAATCTAGACTAAACCGTTGATTTGTTCCGTTGATTAACGAATGTAAGTATGGCTTGTACCATTTGGGCAGTTGCTAAATAGCGTATGTGGGGAGATAGTTAGTTAGCTGCCTGTGAAGAATGCTGTGTGGAGCACAGGGACGCGCTCCTCTTAAAATAGATATGTATGCATAGGGTCACATCTATTGTTAGAGGAGCATGTCCCTGTGTGTGGAGTATTGACGCGAGACACCCCGGAAAAAACACGTTAGGTGAAGTAACCGCCGTGATACGGTTGGAATACGACGTTAATCTTAAATCAATCACAGAACAGAACAGAACAGACATTTCATTTTCAACTTAAGCATAAACAGCTGATGGTTGATATTCACAAATATACATACAGAAATGGTTAAGACAATGAAAAAGTTGATAAATTGTACTTAAATAAGTTTAAATTAAATAAGTTTAAAATCAAGTGTATATGCCTATGTATAAATACACATATATATACACACACAATTGTATATATATATATATACATATACCCATACACATACTTACACACATATATATATATATAAATTAATTACAATCCCGAATATGTAATACGACACCAATTCCCCTGGCGCGACGCATGCGTTGCGTAACCGTAGAAACGTGCACGCATTTCAATCAAATTATTTCTTTAAACTTGATTCGACACCGTCTCCATATAGCAATGTTGATTTGATGTAATGACATCGAAATGACATTTTCGTCATCCCGTTGCATGTAATTAATTTAAATGGCACTGTCTGTGTCATCTTCACTGCGTTATGTCATGTTCGTCAATTTATGAGAGCGAGATATTTCTTTCTACCATATATATATTCCATTTGACGCATCGGTAGTACTTATTTATGTTTACGACTTTTAAAGATAGTGTTGTAAACTATGAGATAGAGGATATTTGCTTGTTTTCTGCGGATATGGAATATATCTCATCGAGTAGTGATACAATTGAAAATTTTGGAATTGTATCACTTCGAGTTGAAATATATTCCATATCCACTCAAAACTGACACATTTTCTTTTTATTTTATGATAATTGATGATAAAATAATGGAACTATTTGGTTTCTTCGTACCTGTTCACACGCGGACGAATCTGTGTGAATGTATTTGTTTACTACACAATGTCAGACAATGACAATAAGTCCGATTTGTTAAATCTTCGGAATACGGAATTATACATGGGTATATAGATAAGTTAAGGTTTTTATCACATTTATTCCCATTACGCATTTCTTTATATATATAACGTGTGTAGTATAACATGACTGGAAACTAGGAAAATGACGTCATACCTCTATATCACTCACAGTGTGGGTGATATGGATTATATCTCACTGATAGAACTCAGTATATCATCGTTTAGCATTAAATAAAAATTGTTATCACATTTTGCAACAGCAATTAGATATATGTAAAATGTACATTACGCAGAGGCCATAATACGTAACATTACTTCTGCAAATCTTTAACTCAATATCACAGCTTAGGTGTTTCCCGTTATCAACATATGTTTCAGTGTTATTGTGTCTGTGGAAATAACTCAAGCGGATGAATTTCATATAATTGGCATGTGACACATAATGTACAGAAAATAGTTCCGGCGTGAACATCAACAGATATTAAGAGATTAGAGTGTGAAATCCGGTAAATAATCGCAGAGATTTAGGACTGGATACCGAGTCGAGTCTATATGAGAGAGCTGTGCAGTGCTGCAAGGGTACCAGTCATAGAGCCATTATGACATATGCCGATAAAATCTGTCTTTATGGAAGCTCCCATCTGATATTCAAATAGTTTCGTTGTGAACATAGTTTCGATTGCTTCTGTTAGTGTTTCCAATGCTCCCCTTTCCAGACCGTTTTCAAATGTGGACTAGCGAAACACTGTGTGTATCACGGAACTGATTACTAATTGTATCGCGGTCTTTTGTAAACATTTATGAGGTGTTCGGTTTTCCTGTCATTTGTGTTACGGAACGAGTTAATATTATTTGTGTTCAATAAGCCGAGTAATGAAATACAAGGTTTAACCTACATGAGTGTAGCCGAGCCTCGGTAGCGACGCTAGTTGTCAATCCCGGGGTTGTGAGTTCGAATCCAAGCTCAGGCAACATTTTCTCCGACGTTTAACAAAAGTCATTTTGACAAATTGACCCATTGGCTAACAGTCTATGTGGAAAAGCAGCAAGTTGCTTGGAAAGAATATCGTGTGGAGTACTGGTATGAGAAAACCAGGAAACACGTGAGTAGGTGAAAAAGTTGATAAATTGTACTTAAATAAGTTTAAATTAAATAAGTTTAAAATCAAGTGTATATGCCTATGTATAAATACACATATTATACACACACAATTATATATATATATATATACATATACCCATACACATACTTACACACATATATATATATATAAATTAATTACAATCCCGAATATGTAATACGACACCAATTCCCCTGGCGCGACGCATGCGTTGCGTAACCGTAGAAACGTGCACGCATTTCAATCAAATTATTTCTTTAAACTTGATTCGACACCGTCTCCATATAGCAATGTTGATTTGATGTAATGACATCGAAATGACATTTTCGTCATCCCGTTGCATGTAATTAATTTAAATGGCACTGTCTGTGTCATCTTCACTGCGTTATGTCATGTTCGTCAATTTATGAGAGCGAGATATTTCTTTCTACCATATATATATTCCATTTGACGCATCGGTAGTACTTATTTATGTTTACGACTTTTAAAGATAGTGTTGTAAACTATGAGATAGAGGATATTTGCTTGTTTTCTGCGGATATGGAATATATCTCATCGAGTAGTGATACAATTGAAAATTTTGGAATTGTATCACTTCGAGTTGAAATATATTCCATATCCACTCAAAACTGACACATTTTCTTTTTATTTTATGATAATTGATGATAAAATAATGGAACTATTTGGTTTCTTCGTACCTGTTCACACGCGGACGAATCTGTGTGAATGTATTTGTTTACTACACAATGTCAGACAATGACAATAAGTCCGATTTGTTAAATCTTCGGAATACGGAATTATACATGGGTATATAGATAAGTTAAGGTTTTTATCACATTTATTCCCATTACGCATTTCTTTATATATATAACGTGTGTAGTATAACATGACTGGAAACTAGGAAAATGACGTCATACCTCTATATCACTCACAGTGTGGGTGATATGGATTATATCTCACTGATAGAACTCAGTATATCATCGTTTAGCATTAAATAAAAATTGTTATCACATTTTGCAACAGCAATTAGATATATGTAAAATGTACATTACGCAGAGGCCATAATACGTAACATTACTTCTGCAAATCTTTAACTCAATATCACAGCTTAGGTGTTTCCCGTTATCAACATATGTTTCAGTGTTATTGTGTCTGTGGAAATAACTCAAGCGGATGAATTTCATATAATTGGCATGTGACACATAATGTACAGAAAATAGTTCCGGCGTGAACATCAACAGATATTAAGAGATTAGAGTGTGAAATCCGGTAAATAATCGCAGAGATTTAGGACTGGATACCGAGTCGAGTCTATATGAGAGAGCTGTGCAGTGCTGCAAGGGTACCAGTCATAGAGCTTAGGTGTTTCCCGTTATCAACATATGTTTCAGTGTTATTGTGTCTGTGGAAATAACTCAAGCGGATGAATTTCATATAATTGGCATGTGACACATAATGTACAGAAAATAGTTCCGGCGTGAACATCAACAGATATTAAGAGATTAGAGTGTGAAATCCGGTAAATAATCGCAGAGATTTAGGACTGGATACCGAGTCGAGTCTATATGAGAGAGCTGTGCAGTGCTGCAAGGGTACCAGTCATAGAGCCATTATGACATATGCCGATAAAATCTGTCTTTATGGAAGCTCCCATCTGATATTCAAATAGTTTCGTTGTGAACATAGTTTCGATTGCTTCTGTTAGTGTTTCCAATGCTCCCCTTTCCAGACCGTTTTCAAATGTGGACTAGCGAAACACTGTGTGTATCACGGAACTGATTACTAATTGTATCGCGGTCTTTTGTAAACATTTATGAGGTGTTCGGTTTTCCTGTCATTTGTGTTACGGAACGAGTTAATATTATTTGTGTTCAATAAGCCGAGTAATGAAATACAAGGTTTAACCTACATGAGTGTAGCCGAGCCTCGGTAGCGACGCTAGTTGTCAATCCCGGGGTTGTGAGTTCGAATCCAAGCTCAGGCAACATTTTCTCCGACGTTTAACAAAAGTCATTTTGACAAATTGACCCATTGGCTAACAGTCTATGTGGAAAAGCAGCAAGTTGCTTGGAAAGAATATCGTGTGGAGTACTGGTATGAGAAAACCAGGAAACACGTGAGTAGGTGAACAACTGGCCGCCTTGATATGATAGAAAAAATGGTTGAACACGTCGCTAATTCCCATTTAATCAACCAATCACATGGATTTTACGCACTTTATCTATGAGAACAGGCTCGTCTAAATGTCATAGCTCAGGGGTCAACCTCTACCTATACACGGAATGAAGCTTTTATCATAATTCCGCAAAAATAAAGGTCTGGATAGTCCGTTCAGCGACGTTACAGACAAGCATATTTCTTAACGTACTTTGATCTGGGACTTCATTGTTTGTCATCTATTCGTAAAAGCGTCCCGAAAGCTTCTGATATACTGTTATGACTCAAGGACGACTGTACGACAATGCCAATTGGCGTTAATTTTAATTAAAATTTCAATACCTGAAGGTCGGATTTCGTTTTATATGGCTGACTATGTTATAATCCCCGACCGAGTCATATGAACTACTTTAATAATGGTAACGATGGCTTTCGCTCCTTGACGCCCAGGAATGTGGGGTTTAGCATTACGACTGATTCGCTAGTGTCGTGATACATGTGCTAGTACATGTAGGTCTTGCAACTTACACAGGGAACTCCGTAATATAACTGAAACATTGTTGAAAGTGGCGTAAAATACCCAAACAAGCAAACAAAACATAACATGCGACTCTTATGTAGCCTGAACAAGATATATAGAGTCACATAATAATGGTTACACAATGACCGGGCATTGGATTTTGCTGTCTAAAATGAATTCTTCATTTATATATATATTTATATATATATAAATATATATATATTTTAATTGGGGGTTTGACGCCGTTTTTTTAAACATTATTTCAGTTATATCACGGTGACAGTTCACTTATTCATGATTCCTGGGTAAAATAACCAGTACTAGGCTAGGAAATGTGCCTTGTCCAAGGACACCCCACAATGCACGTCTTGTCAACTTATAGACAAAGTATCAATCATCCCCTTTCAGGATCGTTTTTAAAAATGCACCCGCTGTCAGCGAGCAAAAAACTGTTTGTATCCGAGAGCTTAACCCTTAAAAAAACTTAACCCTTTCCTGCATACTAAAAATCTGCAGCAGACAAAAATATCTAGACATCAATGTGGAAATTCTCCACGAAATAAAAATTGAATGGAATTGAAAACATTTTGTTAAAAGGAGAAATTGCTAATCATGAGTGATATCCCGGCAGTGAGTCCTTCTACTACAAAAGTCATCTGCTTCATAATGCGCCGAAAAACGTCTGAAAGTGGGAAAGACTTAAATTTGGTTCTCCTGGAACTCAACTCACAGTATATTATATTGGTTGGTGAATTATTTTTAAAAAACTGTTATCTCACCACTATCTTAAATTTTAGATGTTTTTCAAGCTGGCTGGTGAATGAGAGGACAATTAACCCCAGGGTGTCCTTTTTAAACCTTTCTCACATACGACAATTCTGCAGCAGACGACTTTGAAAACTTATTGGCAAAAATGTGAAATATCTCCGTAAATGGAATTTTAATAATTTTTAAATAGAGTTGAAAACATTGTGGCAAAAGGAGAAATTGCTTGTTGTGAGCATTTTCTCCTTTTTTCACACTGCTTTCAAAAAAACAACTGCTGCATCCATATGTGGGAAAGGTTTAAGACGGTTTTCAAGTTGGCTGGTGAATTAGAGGAAAATTAACTCCAGGGTGTCATTTCTAAAAGACACTCAAGACAATAATGTCACAAAGATCCAATATAATGAGAGCAAATTGGTTGAGAATCAATCTGAGAAAAACCTTAAGACGGTCAATCCTGATGTGTCTGCGTTTATTGTGTTGCCTGCCTTGACAGGGAGACACATAGGCGATCTCTTCTCGGTAATCTATCCATCTGTTTGTCCATTGATCACTCTTTTTCTCTTATTTGCATTTGACACATACATCAAACACTTTTTTCATTTTGCTAATATGTGTCTTTAACTTATTTTGAGACAGTTGTCGGCTTTGAAAACATTCGTAATATCAGGAACAGCAGAAGTATGTTGGTTTTTTTTACCGGATTCGGAGACAGAATAAATTGCATGTGGAATTAATATTCTTTTTTTTCTACAATGTTTCTGAAAGGGTCTTTTTGTATGAATACTTGCATTAATCAATTTTGAATAATTCTTAATTTGCAAGCAAATGGACTTTCTAACAAATGATACATTTATGCTACTGGCCAATCAAAAAATCAAAAACTTCATTCACACAATTGTAAGGAATTTCAAATGTCCCTACTGACAGAGATGTCAGAAAGACCCAAAGATAATGGGAGAAAATTGGTGATAAGAATATATAATAGAGAACATTCCTGGAGGGTCAGTCTGGCAAATCATTGTTCTTTTCCCTGTTATTGATCTGTAACAATAGGAATCTTTCCTCAAACAGTGAGCCTTCATAAATCAGTTGGTAACAGAATGGTTTGTAGGAGATAGTGGCTCAGTGGGAAGTAACCAGCCTCATTATCCCAAGGTCCCAGGTTCAATTCTCATGAGTGCAGGGTAAAAAAATTGAGACCTCCCCTTGAGTAAATGCAAACATCAAGAGTGATTGATAAAATAAAAAAAAGTTGTTAAAATTGTGAAGCAATGTAAAATAAATAAGTTTTCATGGTTAAATTTCCAAAATTGTTTTAAAATTTGGATTCTTTCTATATGGGATTGTGATAAATCCCTTTCTGAAGTCTCTAAGATCCAAGGAGACAGTTGACAACTCAGAATTATTTTGGCACTTCTTTCTCTTTGAGTGCAGGAAAGCAAATTGAGGAATTGGTGCCTTCTACTTATTTGAATAACAAGATGAATTATTGGCTGCATTCAGAGTATCATGAAAAACATTATGCTATTGAAGAATTTGAATTATTCTGGTTTAATTCTATGCAACATCATAAATAACCATTTCCCTGCATAAAACCTCCTTTGATGTTCTTAACCCTTTGCCACATGCAGATGCTTAAAAAAAAAATGATGCATTAGCAGGAGACAACCTTTAAAACATTGTGGCAAGTTTAGAAATATCTCTTTTTGTCACAATATTGTCAGTTATTATTCAATAATAACACTTCCATGTTTTCATTTATTCGTTTTCAAAGTTGTCTGGTGCAGATTTGTCATGACGAATTGTATAGACTCTGTGTGAAAATTAAAAATTGCTCTTGCTAATGTTGCCCTCACATCATAGCAATCACCAGTTGCGTATGGTTGCGAATAAAAAATAGTGGTCATAAGTTCCGAACGCAACTCACACGCAACTAATAGGTTTTATAGGTTTGAAGTACGCAACAAGCACGCAGGTGATTGCAGACACACGCAGAATAAGTTTGGAAATTTTGAACATGTTCAATAATTCTCTGCGAATGCCTCCAATCAATTTATACGCAACAGGAACGCTATGTGCGCAACACAATCACAACAGGTACGCAACTCACATGCAACTAATAGGTTTTATAGGTTTGTGGACTCTTCGATGACCAAATCAATACTGAATTGGCTCCGCTTTTATAGGTTTTTATCACCTGACCGATATTTGCAAATACCACGCAACTAGCACGCAGACGTTACTCAAACGTTACTTGTAAGTTCAGCACGCAACTCACACGCAACTCGTACGCCGATGATTGCAGATATTGAGAGATCATAAGTTCAGTTTGCAACCCACACGCGACCCACACACAACCCACATGTAACCCACATACAACTCACACGCAACCCATAGGTCGAATAGGTTACAAATTGACAAAATTGTTGATTTCGGTTGCGTTCGGTGTGTATACAAATATATTTTTATATGCAACTCATAGGTTTCAGTATACGCTATGGTGTGAGGGAACCATAAGCAATGTTTACTTTCTATCCATTCTTTCCTCTCTGACTTAACATGATACATGTACATCTGTTAGGATTTTGCATTCTTTTCTGTACAGTTCATAACGTTAAAAGATTTTAACAGTGTATTTTGCAGGTTTAACCCTTTCCCACATACAACAAAACTGCAGCAGACGATTTTGAAATATAAAATATGGAAAATCTTGATAAATGAAACTATTATTATTGAATAATGTTGAAAATATAAAGAAGCAATTTCTCCTTCACCCAGATGTTTTCAAAAGTCATCTGCTGCAGAGGCTTAAGAAAGTGTCTGTATGAGGGAAAACAGTTCATCTCACATCATCAGAGAATCAAATTTGATAGATGAAGATGCAGACTAATTTGATTATGATTGTCAGAAATCACAGTGTGGCTGCATGGTCAATAGACTATAAGAACT
Organism: Serripes groenlandicus; assembly: GCA_031761405.1. Lineage (NCBI taxonomy): Eukaryota > Metazoa > Mollusca > Bivalvia > Cardiida > Cardiidae > Serripes > Serripes groenlandicus. Next base: position 8,398 of record JASEVX010000433.1, on the reverse strand, counting down.
GTGTCTTTTCAAAATTGTTCCCTTTGTATAATATTTCTATTCACACAAAGAGTTACAGTGGACTTTTGCTTTCTGTGAAAGCTACATCCAACTGTGTAATGTCAATGTTTAGATAGCCAAGTCAGTATGGCTAGTATGGACTTTTAAATCTGAGCCTATTTCACTATACTCCCAGGAGATATTATGGACTTTTATTGGCTTGATTTGACTTCAGGATTTATTTCATGTCTGGGGTCATTATCAGACATTACTTAGCACTTTAACGGCCAATGTAACCCTTTGAGATATTCATCAATTAGCACCCAGTGTTTTATTAATCACGACTCCACTGATTTACCTAATCCTTCCCACCAAACAGACAACTTCTGACGCCTTTCTAACATCCTTTCTAGAAAATTGTATGAAATGTGAATTTTAAGTAGATGATTTTGAAATTGTGTATAGCTCATCAGTGGGGTCACCACAATTGGGGTTAAGTCTTGTATTTAGATCTCCTTTTCTTCTGAAACATTGATAGCTTAAATGTTGTCAAAAGTTATCTGCTGCAGAGGAGAAAGTGTCTGTATGAGGGAAAACAGTTCATCTCACATCATCAGAGAATCAGATGTGATAGATGAAGATGTAGACTAATTTGATTGTGATTGTCTGAAATCACAGTGTGGCTGAAGGTCAATAGACTGGAAGCTTGTAACATTAATTCATTATCAGAAGATACCTGCCGTGTGCAAGGACCGCTCATTTTTGCATGATTTTTTGCTATTTTGAGCTTGTCTGTTTTTCAAAGGAAAAAAGTTTGGTTATTTGATACCCTTGGTAACTTTAACCTTACCTCATAACTAAAAAAACATTCAATATTTTCAAACTAAACTTAGTACACACGTCTCTAGAAACGATATGCATGTCTTTACTAAGTCACATAACTCTTACTTTAATGAGAAATGTCCCTCTTTCGACTTAGAGCGTTGGTATTTATGCCCCAAGATGCTCTTATAGATATATACCAATAATGCAGTTTTGCATTCTTCTTAATAAAGACTTGATTTTTTTTTAAAAAGTGAGATAAACTCATTGTATAAGCAATAATATTTTGCAGTCAACTGCTTGAACTGGTTTTATAATGTTATGCTTTACCTGACACACTTTCAGATAAAAAATTTACATTTTTCTCAACTCTTTTTCACAAAATTAATGTTCTTCCAATTTCTAAACATCACTCCTGTTCCTCTGATATTTTTAACCATTTTCCACCTGCAGATGCATTTTAATGAAACCATTACAGCAAAAAACGAAATTTCTCATAATGAGCAACTTTTTCTTTGGCCTCAATGTTTTCAACTCTTTTCAAGTACTATTTTAATTTGAAGAGGTTTATATTTTTGCCTTATACTTTTAAAGTCATCTGCTGCAGAATGTTGTATGTGGGAAAGGGTCATTAAAGCAGATAATTCTGAAAAGTTCATATGAAGTCAACATTTAATGGTCACTGTAAATTGATTTAACTTACCTAGAGTGAAAGTTATATTTCATTCTTTGAGATGTTTTGGCTTCACCATGATGAAGTCTGAAATAGTAAAAGAAGAAATTAGCTATATTCTAAAGTATCAAACCCCATTTATGTGTGACAGATTGTAGATAAATATCTAACCAATCCAAGTTAACTATGATGGTCAGAAGGTTTTGTGACTAATTGGTCAATATTTCAGGTTTAGATCAGATGCGGCACCATCATTGGCATGCATCAAATGTGTTGTAAATCTACACTGGTCTCAAAAGTTAAGTTGTTTTTTCAGCTCAAATCATAAAATTCGCCAAAGAAGGCCCCCTGGGTCATTATAGTTTACAGGCTTAATTGGAAATTTTCAGCATTTTTGCAATTTCTTCATATAGGCCATATTGTTAGCCTGCATGTATCTCACCTTATTAATTGGATATTTTCATCATTTTTGGAATTTCTTCATATAGGCCATATTGTTAGCCTGCATGCATCTCACCTTATTAACACAATAATACTTACATAAAACTAGATTAATGAAACTGTCTTTGCTACCCTGATCAGCCAATATTTTTTGTGCAGTCTTATAAAAATCTTCCCTACTTCTAATTTAGTTTTTCAGCCATCTTGGTAGCTAAGGAAAAAATAATAATGGTCCATATATTGATTGAATACACAATTACATTAATGTTAAATTGTTACTTGCAATTCAGCTGGCTCAGCCAGATTGTAATCATTTCATTGTGGGAAGCCAATTGTAAACCCAATTTACTTGTTACATATTCTGTATTCCTGTCTGCAACACATTGATTTAGAAATGGGAGAAAAAACATATTTCCAATTTCTTTGTATCCTTAATCCTGTACCAAATTTAGCTCACCCAGGCAAATCAAGGAATTTGTTTGCAATAAGATTATTATCCCCTTACAAGTAGCTGCGGAGGGGATATAGCTAAGCATCAGTGTGTGACTGTGTCCATGTACAACATGAAGTAAGCATTATTAAGAGAAAATTAAATTATACCAATGAGAATAATCAAATTTGGCATACTTCTTCTCAAACATGAAAGATGTGCCCTATTGATTTGAGGGTCAGAAAGTTAAAGGTCAAAGGTCAAGGCCACTGGATGCCATTATCAACATTTCTTGCGCGTAGGATTTAGAGAAAACGTGACACTGAAAATAATCTTGGCATTCTGGTTTCCAATGATTAGAAGATGTGTGCTATTAATTTTCTGGTTTAAATGTGAAGGTCGCTGGTGGTAGTTATAAAAATTTCCTCTAAGCTTTGTTTAGAGAAAACCATACCACTTTGACTATTGATATTCAAAGTTGGCATACTTGTTCTCCCATCATTAGATATGTCCTTCTAATTGTCAAGGTCATAAGTCAAAGGTCAAGGTCAGTTGAGGACATTTTAAATATTTCTTGTGGGCACGATGTAGGGAAATCTGTACAATTCAAGTTATTAATACAAAAAAGTTCCTCATTATGAGAAGATGTCCTCTAGATTTTAAATGTCAAATTCACTGCAGATCAAGAGTCAAACTGCGACAGGATGCCCCACTTTGAGATGCCCTTGTTGGCGTGTGAACCATTTCATACATGCAGACACATTTTGAAATTATTGTGAAAATGATGAAACTGCAAAGAAAGATCAATTTCTCCTTTTGCCATAATATATTCAACTATACTCAATAATTATTCTTGCATTGATATTGATAGTGATTTTTCATATTTCATGCCATAATGGTTTCAATTGAATCTGCTGCAGATTTTTTATATGTGGGAAGGTTTAAAAGCACACATAAAAGCTTGCTTTGTACTATGATAAATTGCACTTTGTATTACACTACAGGTAGAGTCACCATGAGACAGATCAGCCCTGTTTGTTTCTGCAGAATTAATCAGGTTGGATTAAATGTAAGACTGCACAGAAAAACAGGAACCTGCTCATGAATTTCTAAATATATATGTTCAATTCTAGACGACATTTTTGCGGTGCAGTCATAACCAACCCTCACAACGAGAACGAGGCTCCAATTAGGTATGGTTGTCCACTGGTCGTTGACCACAATGGGATATTTTCTCCACAAAGGCGTAGCTATTTTGTAAAGTGGTTTTACGACTGTTTGGTTTATGCTCAAAACAGGATGAGGAATGGACAATATCTATCACATACATAAATAGTTATCATACAAAGTTCAAATGGTTTTGTTTTGTTTTGTTTGCAGCAGTAATACATCGTGCACATTGAATTTTGTCAATGTCACGTGGCATGTAAGTCGATGAACTTAGCAATATTAAATATAAATACTATATTCTTTTAAGTGCATTAAAATAAATGTATTTCCTATGCATCGTTTGCTTTCATTGTTCATCAATTCAATATCCCCATAAGGTTCCTAAATGCTGTATTACGAAAGTAAACAGAGGACCAAGGTTTAACTCTTTCAGCGCCAAAGGCAATATTAAGGTTTTTGCAAACAATGCAGATTCAGGTGAGTCAGCTCGTAACGAGCTGCCTCACCTGAAATCCGCATTGTTTGCTTTTAAGTTATCAGAATATTGCAAAACTTTTATTACATGAGAATGGAGACGCCCGATTTTGAACATGGAAGAGTCTACTTTAAACAATTCGGCGCTGAAAGAGTTAACCGTTTCCCATATACATGTATAGCAATTCAGCAGCAGACGGTTAGTAAACATCTAGATTAAACAATGGAAAATCTCTATAGATGGAATATGGCAAAATATCGCCACTATGTTTTCAAAAGTCTCTTGCTGCAGATTCTTTGGATAGTCTCAATTTATCGCCGTTAGGATGCGAAAAGTCAAAATATAAAATCGCATTCCGAGTACAGAAACCTGGACTAGTCAAAATATTAAATCGCATTCCGAGTACAGAAACCTGGACTAGTCAAATTATAAAATCGCATTCCGAGTCCAGAAACCTGGACTAGTCAAAATATTAAATCGCATTCCGAGTACAGAAATCTGGACTAGTCAAAATATAAAATCGCATTCCCAGTACAGAAACCTGGACTAGTCAAAATATAAAATCGCATTCCGAGTACAGACACCTGGACCAGTCAAAATATAAAATCGCATTCCGAGTACAGATATCTGGACTAGTCAAAATATAAAATCTCATTCCCAGTACAGAAACCTGGACTAATGCTTGGGATATGTGTAAGCATGTTTGTGGAAAAGGGTTTAATTTCGCGAAATCCGTGGGCAAGATTCCAACGAATTGTGAAAAAATATGTACTACTTTTCAACTGTTTTACGTGGTTCTGTTTTGGTTCGTCTTCCACTAATGGGCTAAGTCTATGTGGAAAAGCAGCCAGTTGCTTGGGAAGATTGTTGTGTGGAGTACTGGTGTGAGAAAAACCAGGAAATGCATGAGTAGGTGAACTGGCCGCCGTGATATAATTGAGAAATTGTTATAAAAAACGGCGTTAAACCCCAATCAATCGACTGTTTTTAAAAAGGTATTGTCTTTTATTTCTTCTGACTTATGCCTATAGGTATATGGATAAACCGATAAAGTAATATATAGTACTTCCTGCCAAATGGAACTACAAATCTAAGATAACGTAATCTTATTTGACGAGCACGACATTATCCCTTTCCCACATACAACAAATCTGCAGCAGACGACTTTGAAAACATGGTGACGAAAACCTGAACAATCACCTTTGGCCACAATGTTTTCAAAAGTCGTCTACTGCTATTGCGTCAAGAGCGTCTGCAGGTGGGAAAGGGTTATCCCGTTCCCTCATATAGACGCTTTCTGAAGCCTCTGCAGCAGACTACTTCTAAAAACATTGTGACAAAAGGAAACATTGCTCAAAACGAACAATTTCTCCTTTTGCCACAATGTTTTCCACTTTTTTCAGTAACCATAATATCATTTATAGGGATTTTACTAAGTTTTGTCTAGATGTCTTCAAAGTCGTCTGCTGCAGCTTTGGTGTATGTGGGAAAGGGATGATGATTTTCTAGATTGAGTCGGATTGTATAGATTCTAGCCTATATGTTTTCAAAGTCGTCTGCTGCAGACTTGTAGTGTGTGAGAAGGGGTTAACTCATTGTCTCGTACATACGCCTTCTGACGCCTCTGTCGCAGACGACCTTTGAAATCATTGTAGCAAAAGGAAAACTTATATTATTTTCAACTCCACTCTAAATCTGAACTTTTAGAAAAAAAAAAAGAAGGCGATTTCCCATATTTTTCTTCAGATCATTTCAAAGTCGTCTGCTGCAGACTTGTTGTATATGGGAAGGAGTTATGATAATTGAATCGTGTCACGAATTGATGAAATCGTTCATTTACCCTTTCCCACATGTAGACGCTTTCTGACGCCTCTGAGCAGAAAGACGACTTTCTGAAAACATTGTGACAAGAGAAGAAATTGCTCAAAACGAGCAATTTCTCCTTTTGCCACAATGTTTTCAAATTTTTTCAGTAATTATACTTTAATTTATAGAGATTTTCACTAATTTTGCTGAGATGTTTTCAAGGTCGTCTGCTTCAGATTTGCTGTATGTTCGAAAGGGTTAAAAGTCCGACATTAACCCCGATCAAAATCTACTTTTCGGACAGTATTTATTTATTCCTCGACTGCCTTCGTTTCGGAAATTGGATACATCTACTTAGTTTTGTCCTTTCGATTGTTTTTGCTGATGACATTTCAAAAACGATAACGATGAATCATATACTTCAGGGGTCCGAATAAGAAGGGGTTCACAGCTCTCTGTCGTGTTATCCAACCAAACCCAATGATGTGGGTACTCAAAAGAATTGTTTCACAGAGACGATACTTTTGAGTACCCACAACATAGGGTTAGAAGGTCAAATAAGGATTTTAGAACATGTAAAACTCCCCCTGTCTAGATCTCTGGATGACACTTTGTTAGAGAAACAAGGGTGGATCAGGAGAAATATTGCATTATGTTTGACCTTGTATAAAGCTGTGACTTTGACCGAGAGAGTTGAAAAGAGAAGGGATGGTTATAATCTAACGTAATCTAAAAGGCGTGCTACTTGTTCGAATATTGTTCTACGCAGCTCGCAACATAATGTTAGTGCATACGTGTTCTGTTTTACAACGACATCCCTCGTGGCCGAGTGATACAGATGTCACAGGCTCGAGTGGCCATGGACTTTTGAAAACTGCAAAGTGACAATTTAAATTTTAACTTTTCGTATTTGTTTCTGGTCTAGCGAGGAAGGTTGATCATTTGTGTTTGTTTATATGGGGTTTTACCGTTTTCATAACATGTCAGTTACATTATCACGACAACAGTTTACTTAATCATAATCCCTGGTTTACAAATCAGAACTATGCTAGGAAATTTGCATTACCCAAGTGCACTTAACCATGGCCGCCACAAGTGCAGATCGAACCTATCAATCGGAAAGGTTATATAAAATATAATTTATCGCCATTGTTGTATCTGGTTTGTATCTGATAACTGTCCCCACATTATTCTAACTTGCTGAGCTTTTATGGGAACTTTGAGCATAGATATTTAACCCTTTCCTACGGGAAGCCGCACCCATAGAAAACGACTATTTAAGGTGAAAGGCTAGAGTGTGAGAAAGTGAGAGAGAGAGGGAGAGGGGGTGTGAGTGAGTGAGACAGACAGATAGATGGGGAGGTGAAATATGTGTTTCACCTCAAATCAATCGATCTTTTATTATCTCCAATTTCAATATTTACATCAGCTTGAATTGAAAAGGTCAAGTCGTTCTTGGGACGCAATGTGACCTTTAATCATTGTTTATCATACAGGCGATTTTCGACGCCTATGCAGCACATTACTTTTGAAAACATTGTGGCAAAAAAGGAAAAAATAATCATCATGAAACATTTCTCATTTCCCATCAATGTTTTCATCTTACGTTTTATTATTCAAGGTGTCAACATTTAACCCTTTCCACACTATAGACGTATTCTGACGCCTCTGCAGCAGACGACTTTTGAAAACATCACGACAAAAAGGGAAATTGCTCAAAACGAGCATTTTCTCCTTTTGCCACAACGTTTTCAACTCTTTTCAGTAATTATACCTTCATTTTCAGAGATTTTCCAAAAGAATTCTAGACGTTTTCAAAGTCGTCTGCTGCAGATATGTGGAATGTGGGAAAGTGTTAAAGTTTTATCTCACCGTATCCCTAACATGTGCCAAAGCAGACGATTCAGAAATACAAAATCCGATTAACTCTTTCAGCGCCGAATTGTTCAAAGTAGACTCTTCCATGTTCAAAATCGGGCGTCTCCATTTATCATGTAATAACTGTTTGGACTATTTTGATAACTAAAAGGCAAACAATGCTGATTTTAGGTGAGACAGCTCGTTACGAGCTGACTCACCTGAATCAGTATTGTTTGCAAAAACCTCAATATTGCCTTTGGCGCTAAAAGAGTTAAAGGTCAAATGTATTGGCTCTATATTTAGCCTCTATTAAGCACGTGGACTGAAAATATAAAATCTGGTAAAATGTCAACGCATTGGCTTTATAAAGGACAATAAAAACAAGCTTTTATTCAATATTTCGGCCTAAGTGCTTCTTAAGGGTAATACAAAGGTCACACTATTTATCTTTTATGTACTAGATTTTCCCCCAATTTATATAAAACCACAACTTGACAAGACAGTGGAGGACCATTGGACTTATATATATAGCCACAATGTTGCACGTCTGTAGCAAATGACTCGAAAATACCAAATCCGGTTTAATAAAACCCTTTGATTTTAACCCTTTCCCCTCATACGACAATTCTGCAGCAGACGACTTTGAAAATATTTTGTCAAAAAATAGAAAATCTCTATAATTGAATGGATAACCACCTATGACTAAAAGTGGAAAACATAGTGAGCAAAAGGAGAAATTGCT
>JASEVX010000432.1:0-128977 GCA_031761405.1 Serripes groenlandicus | reverse complement strand
CTGTAAAAGAGAGCTCAGATCTATTTAGAGATGTTGAAGTATCATAACATTTTTATTCGAAAGCATTTGAAGTGATCACTGTATTCAAGTGGGCAAGCTTACAAGAAAAAACATGATAAAGTGTATAATAACTATCATTGCTGTTACTTTTGTGAGGAAATGTTTTTACACCTTACCAGTGCATATGAAAATCCCACAACGACAGAAAGGTAGTAGCTGATGAACTGCAAAAGGGAAAACCGCGACTTTACAGTACTCTCGAAAAATGTGGTGATCATAACATGATAGACAAGATATGGAACAGAAAGAAGGGAGAGCTGGTGATATCAAGACGTTCAAGTCAGGATAGTTTAGATGTAAGCAACAGTATGGGCCTTGCATTAATTGTTGGGAAGTGGTCGTTGGTTGTCGGGTCTGAAAAAAACCAAGAAATATGTGAGCTACTGCTCCACTAGTGATACCCCGCTCATGTTTTGAAAGACATATGTGATGGTGGGGTAAAGGGGCCATAACTCCGTGAAAAATCATCCACACGGAACGCAAACAACGATATGTGCCATCTACACTTGGTGGTGATCTTCCTATGAAGTTTCATAAAATTCAAAAAGCGGTTGCAGAGAAATAGCCCGGAAATGAATTTAGTCATACATAGCCCGATGGTGGAGTAAAGGGCCATAACTCCGTGAAAAAATAATCCAACCGAGAACGCAAACACGATATGCGCATCTACACTTGGTGGTGATCCTTCCTATGAAGTTTCATAAAATTCCAAAAAGCGGTTGCAGAGAATTAGCCCGGAATTGATTTAGTCATACATAGGCCTGATGGAGGGGTTAAGGGCCATAACTCCGTGAAAAATAATCCAAGTCCGAACGCAAACACGATATGCGCATCTACACTTGGTGGTGATCCTTCCTATGAAGTTTCATCAAATTCTCAAAAAGCGGTTGCAGAGATATAGCCCGGAAACGAAAAGTGTTACGGACGGACGGAAGGACGGACATGGGTAAAACAGTATACCCCCCCCTTTCCTTCGGAACCGGGGGTATAATTACAGGAAATGTACAAAAGGGAAAACAATGGATTAGGGAAGAAAGATCTTGTGCTTAAAGTTCAAATTAAGGGAAGCCCTTCCAAACTAATGAACGAGGAAGTATTCCGCATAATGAAAAATGATGAATGTGACCAAAACTGCCCCAAAAATGATATGTTAATTCTTATGCTGGGGGAGAGTTGGCTTCGGAAGGAGCATAGAAAATGTCGAAAGCACGAAAATATTATGCTAGTGTTCGTATGAGGCTATGTGCCAGATTACTAAATGCACTCAATATTGTGAAAACTCAGCAAGATGAACAAAATGAATCTCAAATAGTAAACCAAAGACTATGTGAGATTTTCTAGAACCATCACACTTCGATAACATTATACACAGCTGTGCTGTCAGTAAGCATGCCGGTTATGGTTGATTTTTGGTGATTCTACATGCCTCTTCCAACGCATTAAAATAAAATATGGATGTAAAGAAGACTTCTTAATGCTAAGTAATGCATATATTTCGAGGAGGAGAATGAGAACCAAGCTGCCGAGGTTGAAAACTGCAAAATATTTCTTAATTGGTGGAAATAGAATGGAATGAACGCGTTACCAAGGTGGCTAGAACTGTATTGCAAATGCAACAATTGACACAGAAGAAATCCCAGCAAAAAGCGATGTAGAGATGCTGACTAAGCATCTTGTGTCTAAAACTTGAGAAAAACCTCAAACAGGACGCCTGAAAACTTCAGAGGCTAGTAAAACTCTGTCAAACTAGACTTCTGTTTTAACATGCGGCGTTCTTGAGAACTGGAAGTGTTAGAGTACGTTTTAAAATACATATTATACCTTCCATAAATGTCAGTAAATCGAATTTATATTAAAATATGGTACAATAAACATTTTAACAAAAAAAATAGATGGTATTTCAAGCAATATCTCGGGCCACAACACATTTAACATAAATATACCTCCGGTACCAAATTTTGAGAGTATTATTATACAGTTTTTAAGCATCTTAAGAGTAGCATTTATACTAGTGTTAACTTAATAAACAATGTGAAAACAATCAAAGTTCCCAATTAAACAAAAATTCAATGAGTTTCCAATTTTAAATACCAAAATAAGTTTGATGGGTACCCAATTAGTTTCAAAATGATATTAGAGATACCCAATTCAATGTCAAAGTTTATCAATGCTCTGTTAGATTTTAAAGCCTGCATACTCTGAAAATGGCAAGTGAATTTTTACCTTGACTTTTCGGAGAAAACAGTCAGATTTTTACACAATCTGAGTTGGGAGTCAAACCCATGTATAGTCATACTATATCAGCCCAACAAACGAACAAAAAATGTACCAAGTTTCACCAAATGCATAATTTTCTGGCAATAGTCCATCATGGCCCTCTTTTGTTTTAGTCCTCAAAGCTATGCGACAAGAAGCAGCAGTCTCAAGTCTAACGGACCAACAATCACTTTCATGGAGTACTTTCTGCTGCTGCAATGAGCTAATAAAATAAATGGTTTTCAAATGAACTATTGTCTTATTATTTTTGTGTATAAACTATAAAATATTATATAAACAATTCTAACGCTCTTCTCTGATCTCTATAACATCAAAACTTTGATTATTTGAACCATCAAGACTATTTCAGGACTTCTTTGATAATATAATATTAATATCATCAAAGTTAAAAAATTGAGATTTAAGCATTCGAATCAATATAAGGTAAATGATTACAAAAGTTGTTATCTTCATAGAGCAAAACACAACACATAACTCTTTATTCTACCAAAACTTTAAGGTTTGTTGAGTTGATTTTAGGCAGCTTAAGTTTTGTTTGAGCCAACAAAGTTGCATTCCCTAAAATGTATTTCCTTATCTTGGTATAATCGTTAATTATTAGTGATTCACCTCGTCCAGCCATGGCCTTTCATGCGCCTAGACCAGAAACATTGAACAGTCTTTCAATTAGAGCCTCAACTTACCGGTAACAGTTTTGGCCAAGCAGCCTGAACAGAATATGGCCCCTCGAATACTCATGAAAAATCAATCGGTCCATTATTCCATTAGGGTTTGAAATTATTTGTAACGTACAGGGATTTAATTTTGACAATAAGCAGTGAGATTTTGAACGTTTGTTTTACAGCTTGCTCTAATATGAAAACGCTACAGTCTTTTTTAACATTCATGTGATGTCTACGGGATAAAAATGTAACCTCATATAACCAGAGTAAACTAGGAAATATCACGTGAAGGTGATGAATACACCCCCAGCTGTGCCTGACAATATACATATGTATGCGAAATTAAAGGGGCCACAACTCATATAAAAATAATTTCCAGTGCAAAACACGCCGACAATATGCACAACTAGGCTTGGTATCAATCATTCTTGTGAATTTATATTGAATTCTGACCAAGGGTTGCTGAGAAATAGTGTTCACAAGAACAGACCAACAGACCGACCGAACAGACGGACAAACTGACAAGCGTGACTCCTATATAGCCCTATCAGCCCCCATATACTATGTATCTGGGGGTATAATAAGCATCATTTATTGAGGATTGAACCTAACAACTTTTAGAACCCATTGACCCTATTGTCCGTCATATGCTGATTTTAATGTCGTCAGTTGAAACAAAGGTCGACACATGCAAAGGTTTATGAATAAAATGCATCAAGATAGGCTGAAAAAAATTATTCTAATTACTTATTTATTCCATATGAAACACCCAATTAACAGGAAGAACAGACATAAATATTGGAAGCTGTATATACTGGAAAGGCGTGAGACATATATATGCAAACAAACCAAATTGCAAGTTAAATAGACCCCTGCAGGGAGTGACATACACTGTCAATTGAGCTACAAGATAGAAGGATAAAGAAAGGACATATATATGCTAAAGAGAGGTGCGATAGAATAAAGGGAATCGAAAAGGATAGAGTTAGAAGAGTAAAAAAAAAGGTACAGAGACGCATATAAAGGACAAGACATGGAAATTCCATGAAACCCGGTTTTCTATAATGGAAGGCGTTTGATTAAGAATTAACAGATCTGTCAAATCTTTCTGTTAATAGTTAATCAAAGCTAGTAATTCAAGTAACAGGGAATATTTCTATTGATGAATAATCATAATTACTTTGTCAATTAAATATATCACAATTTTATCTAACCAAATATCAGTTCATATCAAGTCATCATCGTGTGTTGATGGCCTCATTTATCAAGAACATATAATAGATAACCAGATATTAAGCAACCTTTTGTTGTAAGCATCCACATTTTAGGATCTCTAATGCCAGGTTGATAACCAGTGATCTGCCTTATACCCTTTACTTGATAGTAACGCGTTTATGCCTTTGCAAACAGACTAGATCCAGGGGCCCGAGGTTATGAAACTTACTCATATCTATGCTATATTCTTTTAAATTGCCAAGTTATTTAATATGGAGCATATTTGCGAAGTTATTTGAAAAATATCTATATGCATGTAAAGTTATGGTCTGAACAAAAAAAGTTCAAGTAAAGTCTATTTCTTATCACTGTGACCTTGACCACTGTAAGCTAAAGACCTTGACCTGAAAGCTAAACACAAACATTGTGCATATGACACAGCGTCTTGATATGGGTGTATATCTGTTCCCAAGCTATTTGGAAAATATCTCGTATGGATGAAAAAGTTATTGTCCGGACAAGTTAAGTTCAACTTGATGTCAATTTGTTGTCACTGACCTTGACCTTGAAGCCTACAGACAAAAGTTTTGCATGTGACACATCATATTGATATAGTTCATATTAGTGCAAAAGTTATTTGAAAATATCTCTATGCATGACACAGTTATGGTCCGGACAAGAAAGTTCAATTAAAGTCTATTTCTTATCACTGTGACCTTGACCTTGAATCTACAGATTTTTTTTGCATTTGGCACATCCGTCTTGATATGGTGCATGTTTGTGCCAAGTTATTTGAAAATATCTCTATGCATGGCAAAGTTATGGTCCGGACAAGGAAAGTTGACGCCCGCCCGCCTGCCGACTTCGCTCCAAACAAATAACCAGATTTTTCCTTCGGAAAACCTGGTTAAAAATGATACAGAGAAGTAAAAATGATAAAAAGAGACATTTGTATGGTTTTGATGAGAAATAGACATATGAGGTGAGAGAGGATAAAGAGAAACATGTATGTTATGGAGAGATGATAAAGAGAGACATATATGTGATAGAGGGGAGGATAAATAGAGACATGTAATAGTGAGGATAAAGAGACATATATGTGATACATGTAGATTGAGGATAAAAAGAGACATAATGTGAGAAAGAGAGAGAGATGTGTATGTGATAGAAGGGAGGATAAAGAGAAACATGTAGGGTGATGGATATAGGATAAAGAGGACATATGATAAAGAGAGGTGAGAGATGATTAAGAGAAAACATATACATGATTGAGTGAGGATATTACTCTGTGATAGAGGGATGGATAAAGAGAGGTGAAAGAAGATAAACAAACATATATGTGATAAAGTGAGAATAAAGAGAGACATGTATGTGGTAGAGGGAGGATACAGAGATGAGAGAGGATAACAAAGAACCATATATGTGATGGAGAGAGGATAAAGAGAGGTGAGAGATGATTAAGAGAGACATATGTGATAGAGGGAGGATAAAGAGAGGTGAGAGAGGATAAAGAGACATGTGATAAAAGGATGTGACAGCGGATAAAGAGATATGTGCGTGATAAAGAAAGTTCTGAATGGATAAAAAGCAACAATATATGTTATAAAAAGAGGTGTGAGGTTAAAGAGGCATTTTTGTGATACAGAGATGTGAGAGAGGATAAAGAGACATATATGTGTGATAAATACATGTGATATGGATAACAAGACATAAATGTGATAAAAAAAAGGTATGATAGGGGATAAATATACATATATGTGATGGTGAGAGGTGATAAAGAGATGTGAGAGGGAATAAAACAAGAGGGCCAAGATGGCCCTAAATCGATCACCTAATTGATAGTAAATTAGTAGCAAATATATGCAAATATTTAACTGCAAATATCTGGGGAAATTTTATCAAGGAGTTCAAATGAAACTGCAAGGAGTGGACACTTCTCAAGAAACAGCTTATCAGTAAAGGCCATTTATATCTTGAAATATAACAAGAATTTTAATAAGAATGGAATTATAAACCTTTTGTCATTTTGCACCTTTCCTGATGCCGCCTTGCTGCCCTGTTTTTCAACGAAATCAATATGGCTTCAACAGTTTATTTAGAGGGTCACTTAAGGAACATTTCTACCAAATTATCTTGCAATCGCACAAGCAGATTATGGAGGAAAAGGATTTTAAAATTTGGGTATTTTTCTCACTTTCTGATGCCGCAGCAATCAAAGTTCTCAATGGAATTTAAATCTATGAACAATTTTGAAAGAGGACCACCAAAGGAACATTCCTGTGATGTTTTGTGGAAATTGGTCTATTGAAATGGTAGGAGTTGGTTGTCATTTGTAGCTAAAAGTTCAATTTACCCCTTTTGTGATGACGCCTGGTTGCTATGATTGTGTAACCCATCAAAACGGCTTAAACAAATTAAATAGAGGATAATTAAAGTAAGATTCATAATATTTTTTCTTAAAATCAGAAAAGCACTTTCATAACAAGAGCTATCGGAGGACAGCGCGCTCGACTATTCCACCGCTTATTTAAGTTACTGAGATAATGGACTCTAATGTAGTTGCATGCAAAACATTAATCACAATTTCTTAGTGGGTGATAATTTGCATTATATGCAGGATAGTGTTATTTAACATGATTATTTTCATAGGTGTGATGGTTAGATAGGGTGGTATAACCTTTCAGTGGAATGCATTAAGTAGTTACTAAGATATGGACTGTTAATGTAGTTGCACGCAAACCTTTAACCATAATTTCTAAGTAAGAAAAGGGCAACAATTTGCACCATATACAGGATAGAGTTATCTTAATTGGTTGTGTTTATAGTTGTGCAATTGGGAAAGGTTGTATAAAGTTTCAATACAATTTTTCAAGTTGTTACTGAGATTACACTCTAAATGTAGTTGCAAAACTTTAACCAGAATTTCTAAGTCCAAAAAGGTCCATAACTTGCATAAAATGCAGAATAGAGTAATCATACTTGATTGTTTACATAGATGTGATGGTTGGTAAGGGCTGTATAAAGTAGTGCAATGCATCAAGTAGTTACTAAGAGATGGTCTCTTTATGTAGTTGCATGCAAACCTTTAACCAGAATTTATAAGTCCAAAAAGGCCATAACTTGCATAAAATGCAGGATAGAGTTATCATACTTGATAATCTACACAGGTGTGATAGTTGGGTAGGGTTGTAGAAAGTTTCAATGCAATGCATCAAGTAAATACTGAGATATGGACTCTTAATTTAGTTGCACGCAAAACTTTAACCAGAATTTCTAAGTAAAAAAAATGCCATAACTTGCATAAAATGCAGGATAGAGTTATCTAACTTGATAATCTACATAGGTGTGATAGTTGGGTAGGGTTGTATAAAGGTTCAATGCAATGCATCAAGTATATACTGAGACATGGACTCTTAATTTAGTTGCACGCAAAACTTTAACCAGTATTTCTAAGTAAAAAAAGGGCCATAACTTGCATAAAATGCAGAATAGAGTTATCATACTTGATAATCTACACAGGTGTAATAGTTGGGTAGGGTTGTAAAAAGTTTCAATGCAATGCATCAAGTAAATACTGAGATATGGACTCTTAATTTAGCTGCACGCAAAACTTTAACCAGAATTTCTAAGTAAAAAAAAGTGCCATAACTTGCATAAAATGCAGGATAGAGTTATCTAACTTGTTAATCTACATAGATGTAATAGTTGGGTAGGGTTGTATAAAGGTTCAATGCAATGCATCAAGTATATACTGAGATATGGACTCTTAATTTAGTTGCATGCAAAACTTTAACCAGAATTTCTAAGTAAACAAGAGCTGTCGGAGGACAGCGCGCTTGACTATATGCCGCTTATTCACATAAAGCACTACTTCATTATATTGCGCTTAAGTACTATTAACCCTTTCCCTCATATGGCAATTCTGCAGCAGACGACTTTGAACATATTTTGTCAAAACGTAGAAAATCTCCATAATTGAATGGATAACCTATGACAAAAACTAGAAAACATTGTGGCAAAATTTTCTAAGTAATTCAAGGGCCATTACTCCATATTTAGGATACAATGGAGTTATCTAACCTAATTGTACGATGGTCCTTAACAAATGTGTGAAGTATGAAGTGATTTGAATTATGAAACTTTAACGTTGAGCTAAACGCAAATGTTAAAACTGACCAAGTCCAAAAATAGCAAAACCTTAAAAAAAGGTTTACCAAATGTTTGACATCATGCAAAACCCGTTTGATATGTTGAAGAATTATATTTGATAAATGAATGATCACAATTAGAAAGGAATGTAACCAAAAATTATGAATTTATCTAAAATTCTTAAAATCAAACAAAAATCATGTTATTTATTCCCAAAAAGTCACACTCCGCATCTTCAACATACAATGTGAAGAAAGGTATTATAAACACAAGTACTTATTGAGAAAAATTAAACAAGAGGCCCATGAGGGCCTATGCTCTACTGGTATGGTTCTTTGCTCATTTTCAATCCAGAGCATGTATGTATGATGAAGATCGGATAGTAAATGGAGGCTATTTTGTGTTCACAAGCTGTATTATAGCAATTTTTACAATTTCATGGGCCATAATCCAGTCTAGCCGGATCTGGCTGGTTTTCAAAAGGAACAAAGCTCTCATCAATATTTAACTACTATCTAAGTTTGGTGAAGATCAGATAGTAAATAGATCCTCTATTGTGTTCACATGCTCAATTATAGCAATTTGAACAATTTCAAGGGCCATAATCCAGTCTGGCTGGTTATACGGAAGGAACCGAGCTCTCATGGATATCTAACTACTGTATAAGTTTGGTTGAGATACAATCAAAAGTGAAGACTGTATCGTGTTAACAAGCTCTTTTATAGCAATTTTTACCATTTCAAGGGCCATAATCCAGTCATGCATGAGCGGATCTGGCTGGTTTTTCGAAACGAACCAAGCTCTCATGGATATCTAACTACTGTATAAGTTTGGTTGAGATACAATCAAAAGTGAAGACTGTATCGTGTTATCAAGCTCTTTTATAGCAATTTTGACCATTTCAAGGGCCATAATCCAGTGATGCATGGGCGGATCTGGCTGGTTTTCGAAACGAACCAAGCTCTCATGGATATCTAACTACTGTATAAGTTTGGTTGAGATACAATCAAAAGTGAAGACTGTATCGTGTTATCAAGCTCTTTTATAGCAATTTTGACCATTTCAAGGGCCATAATCCAGTCTGGCTGGTTTTACGGAAGGAACCGAGCTCTCATGGATATCTAACTACTGTATAAGTTTGGTTGAGATACAATCAAAAGTGAAGACTGTATCGTGTTAACAAGCTCTTTTATAGCAATTTTTACCATTTCAAGGGCCATAATCCAGTGATGCATGGGCGGATCTGGCTGGTTTTCGAAACGAACCAAGCTCTCATGGATATCTAACTACTGTATAAGTTTGGTTGAGATACAATCAAAAGTGAAGACTGTATCGTGTTATCAAGCTCTTTTATAGCAATTTTGACCATTTCAAGGGCCATAATCCAGTCTGGCTGGTTTTACGGAAGGAACCGAGCTCTCATGGATATCTAACTACTGTATAAGTTTGGTTGAGATACAATCAAAAGTGAAGACTGTATCGTGTTAACAAGCTCTTTTATAGCAATTTTTACCATTTCAAGGGCCATAATCCAGTGATGCATGGGCGGATCTGGCTGGTTTTCGAAAGGAACCGAGCTCTCATGGATATCTAACTACTGTATAAGTTTGGTTGAGACACAATCAAAAATGAAGACTGTATCGTGTTAACAAGAAATTGTTTACGGACGCACGGACGACGGACAAATCGCCACGACATAAGCCCTTCTGGCCTTTGGCCAGTAGAGCTAAAAATTAAATGAAAATGCCAACTTGCCCTAAAACTTTAACCACCCAAAATCATGTTTTTTACCCCAAAAAGAAGGTCACACTCAGCATCTTCAGCATTCAATGTGAAGAAAGGTATAAGATGTAACTACATTCCAAATATTAAAGCCGTAGCACAAATACTTATTGAGAAAAATTAAAAAATTAAATGAAAAGGCCAACTTGCCCTAAATTTTTAACCACCCAAAATCACGTTTTTTACCCCAAAAAGAAGGTCACACTCAGAATCTTCAGCATACAATATGAAGACAGGTATTAGATGTAATTATGTTCCAAATATAAAAGCCCTAGCATAAGTAAGGGCTATTCCAGTAAAACATATATCCCACCCCAGGAAGGCACTTTCAAAATTGACAAACCCCCTTCAGAAGTTTATTTGACTAGAAAAGAACCCCCTTTAGAATATTTTCTGAGCAAATTCGGACCCCCTTCAGAAGTTTATATTTTTTGTTGCAAATTTCAACCCTCAATAGCAGTTTTGTCGGACTTCTGATTAGGACTTACTATAAGTGTATTCATGGTCCAACAGTAAGTTTCTGCTCTTGCATCGTAAGTAAAGATGTTGATTCTGACAGGAATTAAAATACACATGAATTTGTATTGAGGTTTAAGACTGATTTTCAACATCTTTGGTCATTTAAAGGCAGTCAGTTATCCATACCCTCTGTTCCTGGAAGACCCAGTACTAAGCCAAACCCAAACAACTGACAGTTTCCTCATATAAATCAGAGGCGGAGGCCTCGAACTCGGAACCTTCAGGTTACTAACCTAGCATATTACCAACCACGCCACAAAGGCCTTCATTAAGATGTTTCAAATTAAATTTGAACAAGAAAATGTGTCCATGGAACACAGATGCCCCAGTAGACAGTCAGATGAACAAATGTAGGGTCACAAATAGCTTTATTCAACAATTAAACAAAATAACTTTTTTCCGATTTTCAGTACCATACCGTTTTGATCGTATCTCGAAAATTTGTCTTCAAACGAATTCTGTACACTACGTTTGAGAAATATATTATGTGGTTATAACAAAACGGTTTTTCTTCATCGGGCAGTCTGTCTGTCACAGTGATTCAGATTGCAACTCGGTCTTTTAAGACAGCTGTCCTAAATGTAAAAAAAAACCCAGGCCATTTTGTCCTAAACTTAAACAAGAGGGCCATGATGGCCCTGGATCGCTCACCAGATTTTTCTTTTCACTATAGCAATATAAGCCCTGCCCCCTGGTAGTTTCCTACCTTGGCTTGGCTTGAAAAAATCTAAGAGGGTCACCCTAGGAACATTTCTAGTAAATCTTTTGAAAATAGATCCGACACTTTCGGAGGAGAAGATTTTTTAAGGTCCACTATATCCATATAAGGCAAAATAGCTCCGCTCCCTGGAGGCCATTTTTTTATGACCAATCAAAATGGCTTCAAGATATCTGATGGAGGGTCACCCAAGGAACATTTCTACAAAATTATTAAACAAGAGTACCGCGGTACATAATACGCCCGTCAGGAACTTCTTTACAAATATTCTAAGTCCAAAAAGGGGCATAACTCATTCAAAAATGCACGAAATCCCAGGAAATATGAACTTGATCTGTGACACATCACTACAAAGCCTTATACAAAATTTCAGCTCAATAGCTCAAAGTATGTAGGAAAAAAGTGTGGTAAACCCGAACGGACGGAGGGACGGAGGGAGGGACATGTATGACCATACCATAATACGTACCGTTTTTAAGAAACGGTCGTATAAAAATCGGCCTGACACCTTTGGAGGAGAAGATTTTTAAAGTTTTCAAATTAGAGTTAAATGATAGAGGGTCACCCAAGGAACATTTCTACAAAATTATTTGAAAATCGGCCAGACATTTTTGGAGAAGAAGATTTTTTAAGTTTTCACCTTAGTCATATAAGTCAAAATAGCCCCGCCCCCCCCTGGCGGCCATGTTTTTTGACCAATCAACACAGCTTCAAGGAATCTGATAGAGGGTCACCCAAGGAACATTTCTAAACAAGAGGCCCAAGAGGGCCAGTATCGCTCCACGGCCATAAGGCAAAAATAAAATCTCCAAACAGCCCTGCCCCGTGGTGGCTATTTTTTTTACCAACCACCATGGCTTAAAGGAATCTTGTAGAGTGTCACCAAAGGAATGTTTCTGCAAAATTATTTGAAAATATGCCTGACACTTTCGGAGGAGAAGATTTTTTAAGTTTTCACTATGGTCATATAAGTCAAAATAGCCCCGCCCTCTGGCGGCCATGTTTTTCGACCAATCAACATGGCTTGAAGGAATCTGATAGAGGGTCACCCAATGAACATTTCTACAAAATTATTTGAAAATCGGCTGAACACTTTCGGAGAAGAAGATGTTTTAAGTTTTCACTATAGCTATATAACGCAAAAAAGCCCCGCCCCCTGGCGGCCATGTTTTTCGCCCAATCAACATTTCTTGAAGGAATCTAATTAAGGTTCACACAAGGAACATTTCTACAAAATTATTTGAAAATCGGCCTGACACTTTTGGAGGAGAAGATTTTTTAAGTTTGCTCTTTAGCCATATAGGCAAAATAGCCCCGCCCTGTGACGGCCATGTTTTTTTACCAATCAACATGGCTTGAAGGAATCTGATAGAGGGTCACCCACGGAACATTTCTACATAATTATTTGAAAATCTGCTGAACACTTTTTGAGAAGAAGATTATTTAAGTTTTCACTATAGCTATATAAGGCAAAAAAGCCCCGCCCCCTGGCGGCCATGTTTTTCACCCAATCAAAATTTCTTGAAGGAATCTAATAAAGGGTCACCCAAGGAACATTTCTACGAAATTATTTGAAAATCGGCCTGACACTTTCGGAGAAGAAGATTTTTTAAGTTCTCACTATTTTTTTCTTTCGGTTGCCATGGAAACCAGAATTTTGAATGGATCAAAAATATTTGAAGGATTTTAGTAGAGGACATTGAGAGGATGCTTCCCATGAAGTTTCAACCAAATTGGCCAAGTGGTTAGGGAGAAGAAGTCGTTTAAAGGAAAAAGTTAACGCACGCACGGACGCACGACAGACAATTCGCCATGACATAAGCTCGACTGGCTTTCAGCCAGTGGAGCTAAAAATGATTTGAAAATCTGTCAACCAGTTTGGCAGAAGAAGAATTTTGAAGTTTTTTTCATTTCGTTGCCATGGAAACCAGAATTCTGCATGGATCCCAACAATTTGAAGGAATTCTGGTTAGGCCATTGGGAGGATGCTTTCTGTGAAGTTTCAGCCCAATTGACCCACTGGTTACTGAGGAGAAAAAGTTGCCGGACAAAAGGCGATCACAATAACTCGCTTTGAGCAAAGCTCAGGTGAGCTAAAAATTCAAACCCGGAAAGGCCACTTTTAGATGCGCTTTCCAAACTTACACTTACTGATGAACACCTATTAAAAATCTGCAGCAATATTGAAAACCTTTTAGAATTACAGTTAATATACTAACAGGTTAAGAAAACATTGTGGTAAAAGGAGAAATGAGCAATTTATTCTTTTCCACAATGTTTTCAAAAGTCTTCTTCAGGTGACTGTCTAGCTTGTATTTTAAACTTATTTAGTGTTAAGCTGGAGTGAATTATTGTAATTTTCACTTTAAACTAAATTTAAACATAAGTAAAGAGGGAAGAGAAAAAGTCATCTAATTGACTGTGGTTTCAGAGGAAAATGAAGCATTTCCACTATGTGACAGGGGATATACCTGGACAGTCTAAAATGTTTAAAAATTCAAGTAGGCTTGTATATTTATGATGTGGGGGATTCTCTTCTTTTTTTTAGACCAAAAAACGTTTTGAGTGTCTTGTAAATTATGGCCTTTTCATTTTCGCTGCTGGCCTTTATCACAACTTGTTCAAAGTTTGGCAGCAGATTTGCACAAATCACAGAGGCCTTATGGTTTTTGCTGTCTGCGTGCCTCTTTAATGTACTGGTCCGAAAATAGGAAGTCTCGTCTGTCAATGCATTTTTTATATGTTGTGCGCACAAATTGTAGCCGTTTTTCTGCATTGAAATATGCTCAGCCAGAAATTTTGAAACGCTCTAGACGATTTGACAGGCAAATCAGGTACAGTACTTATTGAGGAGTTGTGCATTTGTTCTTAATCGGCTGAATTTTGATTAAATTTTCCGTTTTAATGCTTGTCGACGCGTTATCTTTCCGGAAAAAAAAGCGATTGTCGAAAATGTTTTCGTTCCGACATTTTGAAAGGGTTTAATCCGGGTTCTTAAAAGAGGCCCTACGATTGGCTGATATTTAATGAGCCAGCCAATGAAATCAAGTTTTACATCAATGATCATTAGACGCTTTACATGTAGTATACTTTAATGCATTGTAACTGCTATGAAGCGCGTACGTAACTCGACAAAACGCTTTTTGTTTATTATGAATCAAAATGCGTCTACTGCACATGATATTTTTCAGTTGGCTTCGCGGAGATTAACTCTAGCGATGTCATATTTCCGATGCCCGACGCCAATCTGATTCTGAATCTCTGCAGTCAATATAAATGAGCAGATACGGACAGAGGCAAAAAAGAAAATGATGCCCCCCTTTAGAAGCGAAATTGGACTTTTCAACACCCCCTACAGTAGCAAATTAAGAAAAAGACCTTCCCCCTACAGAATTTTTTTATTTTGCCGTCCTGGGGTGGGACATATGTTCAACTGGAATAGCCCTAAGTACTTATTGAGAAAAAATAAATAAAAAAAGAATTCCAACTTGCCCTAAAACTTTAACCACCGTAAATCAGGTTTTTTACCCCAAAAAGAAGGTGTCATTCAGCATCTTCAGCATTCAATGTGAAGAAAGGTATAAGATGTAAGTTACATTCCAAATATTAAAGCCGTAGCACAAATACTTATTGAGAAAAATAAAAAAATTAAAAGAAAAGGCCAACTTGCCCTAAAACTTTAACCACACAAAATCATGTCTTTTACCCCAAAAAGAAGGTCACACTCAGAATCTTCAGCATACAATATGAAGACAGGTATTAGATGATATTATGTTCCAAATATAAAAGCCCTAGCATAAGTACTTATTGAGAAAAAAAAAAGAAAAAAAGAATTCCAACTTGCCATAAAACTTTAACCACCGAAAATCAGATTTTTACCCCAAAAAGAAGGTCTCATTCAGCATCTTCAGCATTAAATGTGAAGAAAGGTATAAGATGTAAATACATTCCAAGTATTAAAGCCGTAGCACAAATACTTATTGAGAAAAAATAAAAAATTAAATGAAAGTGCCAACTTGCCCTAAAACTTTAACCACCCAAAATCACGTCTTTTACCCCAAAAAGAAGGTCTCACTCAAAATCTTCAGCATACAATATGAAGACAGGTATTAAATGTAATTATATTCCAAATATAAAAGCCCCAGCATAAGTAATTATTGAGAAAAAAAAAAAAAAAAAAAAAATCCAACTTGCCCTAAAACTTTAACCACCGAAAATCATGTTTTTTACCCCAAAAAGAAGGTCACACTCAGTACCTTTAACATTCGATGTGAAGAAAGGTATGAGATGTAACTATATTCCAAATATTAAAGCCCTAGCACAAATACTTATGAATGAAAATGCCAACTTGCCCTAAAACTTTAACCACCGAAAATCATGTTTTTTACCCCAAAAAGAAGGTCACACTCAGTACCTTTAACATTCGATGTGAAGAAAGGTATAAGATGTAACTATATTCCAAATATTAAAGCCCTAGCACAAATACTTATGAATGAAAATGCCAACTTGCCCTAAAACTTTAACCGGACGCCGACGCCAGGGCGAGTAGTAAAGCTCTCATATTCTTCGAATAGTCGAGCTAAAAAAGGGCCATAACTTGCATAAAATGCAGGATAGAGTTATCTTAGATGACAATCTACACAGGTGTGATAGTTAGGTAGGGTTGTAGAAAGTTTCAATGCAATGCATCAAGTAAATACTGAGATATGGACTCTTAATTTAGTTGCACGCAAAACTTTAACCAGAATTTCTAAGTAAAAAAAGGGCCATAACTTGCATAAAATGCAGGATAGAGTTATCTAACTTGATTATCCACATAGGTGTGATAGTTGGGTAGTGCTGTATAAAGTTTCAATGCAATGCATCAATTAAATACTGAGATATGGACTCTTACTTTAGTTGCACGCAAAACTTTAACCAGAATTTCTAAGTAAAAAAGGCCCATAACTTGCATAAAATGCAGGATAGAGTTATCTAACTTGATAATCTACATTAGTGTGATAGTTTGGTAGGGTTGTAGAAAGTTATTGAAGAACTTGCATGCAAAACCTTAACCAAAGTGTGACGTGGACGGCGACGGCGACGCCAGGGTGAGTAGTATAGCTCTCATATTCTTCGAATAGTCAAGCTAAAAATGGAATTTTCAAATTTTGTCATTTTGCCTCTTTTTTGATGCCGCCTGACTGCCATGTTTTTCGACCAATCGGTATGGCTTGAACAATTTTTATAGAAGGTCACCCAAGGAACATTTCTACCAAATTATATTTCAATCTGACAGGCAGATTTCGGAGGAGAAGATTTTTAAAGTCGCAGCAACGAAAGTTCTCAATGGAATTTATTTTTTGAACAAATTTGAAAGAGGACCACCAAAGGAACATTCCTGTGATGTTTTGTCGAAATTGGTCTATTGAAATGGTAGGAGTTAGTTTAGTTTAAACTTATTTATTTTACATGGATTGCGAAACAAGCCTTTGGCTTGGATTAATCACTCTCGATGTCTGCTTCCTGGAGACTTAACCAGTACTCGCACCGTTTGTGTGGAAACATCCCAAAGTCAGGACCCGCTCATCGCGGGACTCAACCCAGGGACCTTTGATATGAGCTGAGGCCTTCGCTCTACCTTTGCACAACTGTCTTCCACTATGGTAGGAGTTGGTTGTCATTTGTAGCTAAAAGTTCAATTTACCCTTTTTGTGATGACACCTGGTTGCTATGATTGTGTAACCCATCAAAACGGCTTAAACAAATTAAATAGAGGATCATTAAAGTAAGATTCGTATTATATTTTCTTAAAATCAGACGAGCACTTTCATAAAAATGGAATTTTCAAATTTTGTCATTTTGCCCCTTTTCTGATGCCGCCTGACTGCCATGTTTTTCGACCAATCGGTATGGCTTGTACAATTTTAATAGGTCACCCAAGGAACATTTCTACCAAATTATATTTGAATCTGACAGGCAGATTCGGAAGAGAAGATTTTTTAAGTTTGGACATTTTGTCCCCTTTCTGATGCCGCAGCAACCAAAGTTCTCAATGGAATTTAAATCTTTGAACTATTTTGAAAGAGGACCACCAAAGGAACATTCCTGTGACGTTTGGTGGAAATTGTTCTTGCGGTTCAGGAGAAGATGATGTTTAAAGCTAAAGTTAACGACGGACACAGAGTGATCAGAATAGCTCACCTTGAGCCTTTGGCTCTAGGTGATCTAAAAACTTAGAGGCATGTATGTGATAAAGCGGTTAAACAGTGATAAAGAGACATATATAAGATAAATATAGGTGTGATAAGGGATAGACATATATGTGCTATATACAGGTGAAAGGGGATAAAGAGAGGTATGATAGGGATGAATATATGTGTGTGATAAAGACAGGTGATGTGGGATAAATACATTAATGTGATAAAGAGAGGTGATGTATGATAAAGAGAAATATATGTGATAAATAGGGACAATATGGATAAAGAGACATATATGTGATAAAGACAGGTAATATAGAATAAAGAGACATATGTGATAACGTGAAAATAAACAAAAGAAAGGAGAAAAAGATTTGAAATAAACTGGAAATATCACTGAAGGTGATAAATACCCCCAAAACAGCACCTTGACTCAAAATATGGCTTCCGACTGACCAACAAAAGGGCCATCATTCTGTAAAGTAACATGCAATTGTAAAATCTTTATGATATGCACATCTCCTCTTGGTATAGAAGCTTCATGCAAAACGTTATTGAATTCCACCCAGTGGTTTGTATGAAATAGGCCGGACAAAATATGGCTTCGGGCAAAAAATTGCCAACAACTACAATACCTCGGGCTGAGGGTGTCTCGCCCTTCTAAGAAAATCAGATATTAAATGGTATCACTATGCAAAAAGAAAGTAAAGTTGATAAAATGTGAAAAAGTAAGTGTCTGTCAATGCATTGTTATCAACATGTCATGATAAATAATAAACTCACTACATGTGTATATATCTTAATATATTATTACCCAACAAAGGTCAAGTTCTGCACAATTATGACCTTGACCCTGAAAATTTTGACGTTGACAGATGTCCCATGACCAAACAATACATCTGACAAAGTTTCAGAAAAATTCAAGCAGGGGTTGCCGAGATATAAGAAAGGTTAAGTTTTGAGGTTAAGTTACCTAACAAAGGTCAAGTTCTGCAAAATTATGACCTTGACCCTGAACATTTTGACGTTGACACATGTCCCATGACCAAACAATACAGCTAACAAAGTTTCAGAAAAATTCAAGCAGGGATTGCCGAGATATAGCTATTTGTAAAAGCGGCCGCCGTCACCGGAAAAGTGACTGCTATGTCTCAATCCACTATCGTGGGCGAGACAAAAAGGGCCATAACTCTGTAATTTAACATGCAACTGTAAGACCTTTAGGGTATGCACATAACCTCTTGGTATAGAAGCTTCATGTACATTTTTATTGAATTCCACCCAGTGGTTTGTAAGAAATAGGCCGGACAAAATATGACCAACAACTTAATAAGTAAAAGGGCCATAACTCTGTAAAATATCATGCAATTGTAACCCCTTTAGGATATGCACATCTCCTCTTGGTATAGAAGCTTCATGTAAAAAAAAAGAATTCCACCCAGTGGTTTGTAAGAAATAGCCTGGACAAAGGAGGATATAAACAAGAGAGACATAAGAGAACATAGAGGAGAGAGAGAGAGAGAGAGAGAGAGAGAGAGAGAGAGAGAGAGAGAGAGAGAGAGAGAGAGAGAGAGAGAGAGAGAGAGAGAAGATGAGAGACAGATGAGACTTAAAAGACGAGACATTAGAAGACAAGGAGAGGAATAGCTGAGGAGAAGAGATGAGAAAAGTAAGAGGAGAATCGAGGGGAAAAGAAACTAGAGAAGAGAAGAGAAGAGAAGATAGAGGTGACAGGGAGGATAGAGAGAGTAGACATAAGAAAACAAAGATGGGAATAACAGAAGAGAAGAGAGGAGTATCAAAAGGAAAACAACAAACAAGAGAAGAAAAACAGAATAGGAGAGAAAGCACATATAGAGAAGAGACAGGAATAAGAGAGGAAAGAAGATGAGAGAGAGGAAAGACACAAAAGAGAGAAAGGGAATTTGAGAGAGAGAGAGAGAGAGAGAGAAAGAAAGAGGAGAGAGATAGAGAAGAGAATAAATAGAGATAGAGCACAGAAGAAAAGAGTGGAGAGAGAAAGAGAGATGGATGAGAGAGTTTGAGAAGAGAATAGTGAGAGAAAGAAAGAGGAGATAGAGAAGAGAATAGCGAGAGATAGAGCATAGAAGAAAAGAGATGGAGAGAGAAAGAGAGAGATGGAGAAGAGAATAGCGAGAGAAAGAAAGAGAAGAGAGATACAGAAGCGAATAGCGTGAGACAGACAGTGACAGACAGACCAGACATATCTTGGGGCAACTTTATAAACTAAAAGAGAGGAAGATACAGATAGACAGAGAGACATCCTGCTAAACAGGGAGTGTAGAAGAGACAGACAGACGTTCAGATTGTATAGACTAGGAGGGTCGTTAATCTAGTTATGTGATACAAACAGATAAATGGTCAGCAAAATAAACAAAGAAATGGAGATTGTATTTGTATTGAGCAGATCATTTTTAAGTTGTGAATAAGGCAGTATGTCCTTTATTTACCATTTTTTCATATGGGTAGACATAAGCTCCGATAGACTAATCATCATGAACATTTCTGGCTTCGGTAGTTTTCTTGCGATTCTTCAAGTTGTTTGTACAAAGCAACAGTCTATGAGAATCAACATCGTTTGATGAATATTAATGTGACGTCATGAGATGCATACAGATTGTTTTAAAAGTGACAGTGGAAACACAAAAACCTACAACAAGACACACTACCATTATGACTGACATCACAATAATTTACAAGTAAGATAAACTTACCTCTCTAAATGCTCTATCCCCGGTGCTGCATCTCTCTTGGCTCTGAACCTGACTATGGTCGTCTTAGAGAAGATGGGGGAGAACTTGGTTGTCGTTTCATTTGCCTGTGACTGTGTAAGGTAAAATTCCCCCGTCCTTCAGTATGGCCAGGTACTTAGCAAGAGCCCCGACTCTGTCAAACCCTGGAATATTGTCTGGACCAACAGATTCCTAAAATAGTTTAAGTGAACACACAATTATCATTCCTTTTATATATGTGTTAACATTATTTCTGTAAAATATTGAACAAAACAGTCAGTCAAGTGCTTATTAATATTGATCGACGATTGACTTAAAATGTTATATCACCAGTGAAAGATATGGATATTCATGGTAAATATGACATATATAACCATTTTTAACCTGTTAACATTCAACATTGATTTTTACATGTATTATGTTTCTATATTAACCATTTCCAACATAAACACATCTGCAGCAGTTACTTTGAAAATATTTACTCCAAAGTAAGGAAAAACTATGAAGGAAAGAACAATTATTGAAATCAGTTCAAAACAATGTGGCCAAAGGATAAATTGCTCATTATTATGTCTGAAATGGTTCAATGCAAATTTATGGTCAATACAAACACACACCAACCATTTGTATCTAGCTTGTAGTAACATAATACAATTGATTGTTTTGAGCTACTTTTAACAAATTCAGTTATATCTTGGCATTTCCAGAGCAAGTTACCACTACTAGTGGTAACTTCATCCTTACACCAGCCAGTCAGTCGTAATGCTAACCCCACAACCCTGATACAGGTAATGTCAGAGATATATCATTTCAAGATGCTTCAATATGCAGTTCAGAAGTTATGGTATGTACCCAAGAAATACACCAAACAAATGAAGGCAAATCAATATGCCCTTCAGACATGTGATATTTTCCTGAAGCCAAATAGGGAGATTTGGTATTTTTGGTAGGGAGATTGGTGTCCCAAAGAGGGAGCTTTTTTCGCGACCGGTCACAATACTTTTCATTTGATGCTAAAACAAGGTCAAATCAAGCAGGGTATAACTTACATTATAGGACGTAATAATTTGCTAATTGAAAAGAATATTTCATTATCATTTATTACTTCAATTTTATTCATGAAAATATTTCAGTATAATATCACAAATATGTTTATATATGTAAAGAACTAGTCATAAAAAAAAACAGCACGGGAAACTTGGTCAAATGCAATTATTAACTAGAAAGGTTGTTTTTATGAAAAAAATTGATAGTTGTTGACAGTATATATAGGTTTATCTGACAATAGACAATGTAGAATTATACAACAACAAGCTTATTGAATGATTATGGCAAACCATTGTATTGCAACTCCAACACAATATTTTTCAACCTATAATATTATGAACTTATTTCAAAATGCTCAATGATTTGGTTTTAATCGGTCTGATGAACAGCTTCCTGAGTTATAGTTTCTTGTGAAGGAGTATCATCGCCTCTGGTGTGGCTATGTAACTTACAGGCTAAAATATTAGTAACAATACAATATGAAAGTAACAAGAGGGCCATGATGGCCCTGGAATCGCTCACCTTTATTTATTTTTTTTACTTTAGCTATATAAGGCCCGCCACTTGGCGGCCATAGTTTCTGACCAATCAACTTGGCTCGAAGGAATCTGATAGAGGGTCACCCTAGGAACATTTCTACAACATTATTTGAAAATCGACCTGACACTTTTGGAGGAGAAGTTTTTTTAAGTTTTCACTATAGCCATATAATGCAAAATAGCCCTGCCCACTGGTGGCCATGTTTTTGACCAATCAACATGGCTTGAAGGAATCTGAAAGTGGGTCACTTAAGGAACATTTCTACAAAATTATTTGAAATCGGCCCGACACTTTCGGAGGAGAAGATTTTTTAAGTTTTCACTATAGCCATATAAGGCAAAATAGCCCCGCCCCCCTGGCGGCCATGTCTTTCGACCAATCAACATGGCTTGAAGGAATCTGATAGAGGGTCATCCAAGGAGCATTTCTATAAAATTATTTGAAAATCTGCCAACCAGTTTGGGAGAAGAAGATTTTTTAAGTTTTCACTATAGCCATATAAGGCAAAATAGCCCCGCCCCCCCTGGCGGCCATGTTTTTTGACCAATCAACATGGATTGAAGGAATCTCATAGAGGGTCATCCAAGGAACATTTCTACAAAATTATTTGAAAATCTGCCAACCAGTTTGGGAGAAGAAGAATTTTGAAGGTTTTTTTCATTTTGTTGCCATGGAAACCAGAATTCTGCATGGATCCCAAAATTTGAAGGAAATCTGGTGAGGTCATTGAGAGGATGCTTTCTGTGAAGTTTCATCCCAATTGACCCACTGGTTACTGAGGAGAAGAAGTTGACGCACGACGGACGACGGACAAAAGGCGATCACAATAACTCACCTTGAGCAAAGCTCAGGTGAGCTAAAAATAAAAG
Source organism: Serripes groenlandicus (assembly GCA_031761405.1). Taxonomy (NCBI): domain Eukaryota; kingdom Metazoa; phylum Mollusca; class Bivalvia; order Cardiida; family Cardiidae; genus Serripes; species Serripes groenlandicus. Next base: position 106,207 of record JASEVX010000432.1, on the reverse strand, counting down.
CAAGTAAACATTACTTTTTAAAACAATAAACAAGATAAGTGACCAATACCTCTGAAATGGATTTGGTCGCTCTATATACTATTTTGCAATAGACAGGTTAATTGATGACCAGATAATCTGATTACATTTACTAAATGTCCCCAAGATGACTTGGATCACAGTGCTATTATGTACAAATAGTCGTTTACTGTCCTTGATCAACACATGAAGTTTTGTTTGAAATCCTTAAATACTTCTGGTGTCATGTTCTTCCCCACAAGAAGATTGATGAAAGACAATCCAAATGCTATATGCTATTAAATCCTTTGGTGGCATTGAATAAAATGTACTGTGGTTCAAAATATAAAGAAAATTGTAAATGTTTATGAAATACTGATAACAGCGTAATAATTGATTGTCATCTTACTTTATCGTATGGTTCCTATAAATCCTGGTATTGGGATTCTGTCGAGTATGACAGCAATGGCCTAGAATCAGCGTCACCTGCAAGGTAAAATGTATACTTATAATCCTTTCCCATGTACAGCTAATTTGAAGACTGTGATAACATATATGCATAACAGTGAGTAATCAAACAAGAGGGCCATGATGGCCCTGGATCACTCACCTTAATTATACAATGTAATGTTATGCAAAACACATCAAGACAATTATTCTGAATGCAACCTCCAGTGTTAACAAGATTTTCCTTCATTTGGCCTAGTGATCTATAAATTATTTTTCCTGATATGAACCATATTCCAACATGGACTAGATATCATCAAAACAACATTCTGACAAATTTTCAAGTTGCTCAAAGTAAAAATGCAGCCTCCGGAGTTTGAACAATATTTTCCTTTATTGACCTTGTTTCTGACCCCCATATGACCCATATTCAAACTTGAACTAGATATCATTTAGACAAACATTCTGACCAAATTTCAAGATGCTTAAGCAAAAAATGCGGCATCCAAAGTGTTAACAAGATTTTCCTTCCGTTTGCCCTAGTGACCTAGTTTTTGACCCAGCATGACCCGTATTCGTACTTGGCCTAGATATCATTCAGCTAAACATTCTGACCGAATTTCAAGCTGCTGTAGCAAAACATGCAGCTTCTACAGAGTTAACAAGATTTTCCCTCAATTTGGCCTAGTGACCTAGTTTCTGACCCAAAATGACCCATATTTAAACTTGACCTACATATCATCAAGACAAACATTATGATAAAGTTTCAATATGCTCAAGTTGAAAATGTGGCCTCTAGAGTGTTAACAAGATTACACTTCAATTTGGCCTAGTGACCTAGTTTTTGACCTGGCATGACCCATATTCGAACTTGACCTAGATAACAAGATTTTCCCTCAATTTGGCCTAGTGACCTAGTTTCTGACCCAAAGTGACCCATATTTAAACTTGACCTACATATCATCAAGACGAACATTATGATAAAGTTTCAATATGCTCAAGTTGAAAATGTGGCCTCTAGAGTGTTAACAAGATTACACTTCAATTTGGCCTAGTGACCTAGTTTTTGACCTGGCATGACCCATATTCGAACTTGACCTAGATATTATTCAGCTCAACATTCTGACTAAATTTCAAGCTGCTGAAGCAAAAAATACAGCTTCTACGGTGTAAACAAGATTTCCCTTCAATTTGGCCTAGTGACCTAGTTTTTGACCCGGCATGACCCGTATTCTAACTTGACCTAGATATCATGCAGCTCAACATTCTGACTAAATTTCAAGCTGCTGAAGCAAAAAATGCAGCTTCTACAGTGTTAACAAGATTTCCCTTCAATTTGGCATAGTGACCTAGTTTTTGACCCGTCATGACCCATATTCGAACTTGGCCTAGATATCATTCAGCTCAACATTCTGACTAAATTTCAAGCTGCTGAAGCAAGAAATGCAGCTTCTACAGTGTTAACAAGATTTCCCTTCAATTTGGCCTTGTGACCTAGTTTTTAACCCGGCATGACCCATATTCGAACTTGACCTAGATATTTTAAACACAAACATTCTCCTCTGGAGTGTTAACAAGATTTTCCTTCAATTTGACCTAGTGACCTACTTTTTGACCCGACATGACCCATGTTCGAACTTGACATACATATCATCAAGACAAACATTCTGATAAAGTTTCAACATGCTCAAGTTGAAAATGTGGCCTCCAGAGTGTTAACAAGATTTCGCTTCAATTTGACCTAGTGACCTCGTTTTTGACCTCATATGGCCCAGGTTCGAACTTGTCCAAGATTTTATGGAGATGAATGTTCTGATACACTTTCATGAAGATTGGATGCAAAATGTAGCCTGTAGAGTGTTAACAAGCTGAAATGTTGACGACGCACGACGGACGGACAAAATGTGATCACAATAGCTCACCTTGCACTTCGTGCATAGGTGAGCTAAAAATTGAAATTGTCGACAAATAGTGAGGTATTGAAATGAATTAAATATGGTTGTTAGTCATATATAAGGATGAGTTAACTTGTATATTCCCTCAATATCCCTCTTATGACATTATGAAACCTGATGTAACTTGCATATTGAAAAGAAGCACCTCACTGGCTCATAAGCAGATATGTGATATTTTCCTGAAGCCAACCAAATAGGGAGATTGGGGTCCCAAAGAGGGAGCTTTTTTCGCGGCAAAATTTTCTGCGATGGGTCACAATACTTTTCATTTGAAGCTAAAATAGGGTCAAATCAAGCAGGGTATACTATATAACTTGCCCTAAGGGAGGTAATAATTTGCAAATGGAAAAGAATATTTTATAATCCTTTATTACTTAAATTTTATTGATGTTCATGAAAAGAGTTTAGTATAATAACAACAAAGATGTATATATGTAAAAAACTTGTCACAAAAAAACAGCACATGAAACTTTAAAGCACTGAGTTTAACAAAGCACATATCCACACTTTCACAAGTAGAAGAGGCTTTAATGCTCTACAGCAGTCTGCAGTCTGTTGCTTATAATCAGTACAGGCTGTCTTTGCCTTTTTCAAAATTTCTGCTGTTGGAGAGTACCTAAAACATTCACAATCGTTGTTCATCTTAATAGTCATTAATGATGTTGTCTTGTGGCTAAGATTTCCACGGCAGCCTTGTTGAATTTTTCACAGCATACTGAAGCTTCGTTCTGCATCAGCATGTTAATGCATACAATGCTACCTTTGCCAGGATGTCAAATTGTTTGTTTCCATTAAATAATGTCATTTTTTCCATATTCAACGAAAAGGAATCAAATCTTGTGGTGGTATTGTTGAATTTGTCAAGGACATTCATTGAACAAAGTTGGTATTCTATGTATTGGTCTGCTAGGTTGTCAGTCTGTTATTCCAAAACGTTGAGCAAACTCTACTACTGTAACAAAAGTAAAAACTATCAGACTGTTATAAACATGCTTTTGTTATAGCTAGAATGTTTCCCATATGTACATATCTCCTGCATGTATATAATGTTATGTATCCTCAAGTGCCACTCCCTCGTCTGACAAGTTTGTGTTATTATACAGAAAAGTAGGTGACCAATTGTTTTTCAACTGCTAATTGCATTAAATGCAAATTACTGTCAAGACCAGGTTTGAAGAAAATCAGAAATACTTACCACACTGAGCATGCACTCTGTTTCTGTGTTCCGAAGGAAAGGGTCTTTAGTGTCTGGTTTTTAAATGTAAATATTTGTATCAGCTTTGTTGTAACTTCTTCGTAGAAGGATCTGACATGCCTGAAATAAACAATAATGCAGTGTAAATGTATGAAACAAATAGTTCACTGTAATTTAACTCTTCCCACTTTTAAATCCATCTTGTATCAATAGATGTTTTCTAAGTCGTCTGCTCGATATTTGTTTTATATGGTGAAGGCAAAGGATTTATTTTGAAAACTGATTGTAATGGTGTTCAAAAAAATCAATATGACTGCCAATATTATACTCACTTGAAAAAGGAGGAAATCTTTTCAGAGGGGATGTCACTATTTTCAGCCAAGAAGGATCGAGCTTTCATTCCTACAGCTATATATTCGTCAGAATGTCGATTGGTAGGAGACTTGAAATCAATCTCTGTCAAATCCTCCTTGGCCTTAATGACTGTAGTAGAAACAAACTTCCCAAGGAACTTGCGCAGGAGTCGGGTCATCTCACTGTGCAGTAAACCAATCATCGACTTGTCGGACTAAAAACCAATTGACAGAAACATTTATTTGACATGCCATCTTAAAACTCATCCATATTGAAAAAAATTCTTACTCTCTTTGACAAATTTAATATAATAAGGACTATTCTTAAAAAATAGTCAAATTTATTGCACTGAAATGATATCCGTATGTTTTGCTGCTATTCGCTGCTATTCGCTGCTGTGTTTATTTCTCACAAATTAGTTTTTCACATGAAAAACCGCTTGTTAAATCCGGGCACTTTTATTTTAGAAACCACGCTGCTAGCATTGCCGAAATTACTTTTTCGCTTTAAATTAGCTTTAAATTCTACGATAATGCCACCTCGGAGACGTAGAGCTACTAATAGTCGAGCGGGGAAACAAGGAACGCCTTATAGTCGGGCAGAACAGCAAGCGCCGGTGCAAGATGAGTTTGTGCAACTCGCGACAGACGAGTCGGACTCGGGTAGGGACGCATTTCAGGCTTTCGCACAGCTTATCAATCCCCAGAGCAGTGATAATTCCGTCCCCGGGGAGAGGTCCGTTACCGTTACAGACTTTACTTTACCCGAACAAGCTGTGCATTTGGCTGACGATGACATTGCTTTGCATGTCTCGCCGGATCTATGTTCTAAAGTCTGGAACGGTGCTTATGTTAATTTGGCACAGCTTCTTCGTAAAGAACCGTCCCCGGGCAGAGGGTCTAACTTAACCGTAAACGAACACGGCCAAATTGAGATTATACCCAAGGCCACAAAACAAATTTCCACCATCCGCGAGTGGACTGACGCCTTCCTCATATACACGTACATAATCATTAAAAAGTATCCGTCCAAAGCTGGAGAATTGATGCAGTATATGGCTACAATTAGAGAAGCGGAGGGTCGTAACGGGTCTTCTTTCGGATGGAGAACTTATGACGAAAATTTTAGATTAAGACAGGCAGTATCCCCAATGCCCTGGGGTAAGATACACGTTGACCTTTGGCTCAAAACAATGAGTATGTCAGGCAGCCATGTTGATTTTGCCAAGAGCACTGCTGCTCAGGCATCATTTCAAAATAATAATCCTAGGCCAAAAAATGTTTGTTTTGAATTCAATTCTGTTAGAGGTTGCAGATTTACAAACTGCAAATACTTACATAGGTGTTTAATTTGCAAAGGGGAGCACACCCAAATCAAATGTAACCAGAAAACACCAACTGGTCAATTTAATCCTACTTTTCGTAGGTAATGAAGTCTGTGACGATCTAGGGCTCGGTTACACGCCTGTTCAACTTGATCAATTACAAAGAGCTTTGATTGGCTACAACAATGGCTTGGCACAATATTTAGTTAATGGTTTTATGTTTGGTTTTTCTCTGTGTTACGATGGTCCACGTGTTTCCCAATCATGCACTAATCTTATGTCTGCCAGGCACAACCCAGAAATAGTCCGTAAGAAGATTGCAAAAGAAATTGCAACTGGTAGAGTTGCAGGCCCCTTTTCATGCCCCCCACTTGATAATTTCAGAATGTCCCCAATAGGTCTAGTGCCCAAAAAGGAACCAGGTGCATTTAGATTAATCCATCACCTTTCATATCCACGGGGTGAATCTGTTAATGATAACATTAACCCAGCTTTTTGCACGGTTCAATACACCAAGTTTGATAATGCTGTTAAAATAGTCCAAAAGCTTGGTCAGGGGGCATTAATGAGTAAAGCGGATATTCGGTCAGCTTTTCGTCTGATCCCGTTGAACAAAGACGATTTTTCTCTGGTAGGTTTCACTCATGAAGGGCTATACTTCTTTGATAAAATGCTGCCATTTGGTGCTAGCATTTCTTGTGCCATTTTTGAAAAATTTGCTTCTGCTCTACAGTGGATCGTGAAAAAAAATTGTGAGCAGGGCGAGATTGATCATTACCTTGATGATTTTTTCTTTGGTGGAAAAGCTGGGACTCCAGATTGCTACCAGTTAATTCAATCATTTTTCAACTGCTGCCAGAAGCTTGGAGTACCTGTTGCAGGGGAAAAAACAGTTTGGCCAACTACAATTCTAATATTTTTGGGTTTAGAATTAGACTCTAGTCGCATGCAGGTTCGTATACCTGAGGTAAAGATTAGTCAGCTAATACAGTACATTAGGGACTTTTTGGCTCATAAACAATCAGTTCAATTAAAAGAAATGCAATCTCTATTGGGTTCGCTGAATTTCATTTGTCGCGCAATTGTGCCTGGCAGACCGTTTTGTAGACGGCTTATCAATTCTACATGCGGCATATCAAAGTCTTTTCATCATATTAGAATTAAGTCAGGAATGAGGCAGGATCTCATTATGTGGTTAAAATTTCTGACATCCTTTAATGGCGTTTCCATGTTCCATGATTCGTTCTGGACTTTCAACAGCAACATTTGTTTGCACACCGATAGCTCGGCCGCAATAGGGTACGGTTTTGGTGCTACATTTGAGAATCAGTGGGCTATGGGCGTCTGGCCAAAACAATGGCATGATTCTGGCCTCACAACAGATATAACGCTACTCGAATATTTCCCACTCCTGGTCTCACTTCATATCTGGGGCGATAATTTAAGAAACAAGAAAGTTCTTTTCAAATGTGATAATCAGGCAGTGGTACATATAGTGAACAGTCAGATTTGTTAATCAGATAAGGTTATGGTCCTAGTTAGAGCATTTACTCTGCAATGCTTAAGATTGAATATAATTTTCAAAGCAGAGCACTTGCCGGGCTCTGAAAACTTGATTACAGACAGCTTGTCTCGTTTGCAGATGGAAAGATTCAGGCGTCTAGCCCCAGAAGCAGAAGAAGAGCCAAAGGAGATTCCATCACACCTTTGGAGCATCTTCAGCGAGGATGTTCAAACTTGCTGATGGCTAGCATATCTCATAATACACATCTCGTATACACTAATGCATTGAAAAATTTCAAGAGTTTCAGATTAGAAAATGGCATTCCAAATTCCTTGCCAGTCCCCCTCCAACACCTTGAATATTTCATCGCTTTTTTGCATCAGAAGAAATACTCTGCAAAATCTGCATCAACATTCATATCAGCAATAGGGTTTGCACACAAAGTTAACAATATGCCCAATTATTGTCTGCATTTCCGTTGCCAGAAATTATTAGAGGGTTATCGAAGGTTAAACCCGTCAAAAGACGGTCGCATGCCTATTTTATACAATACTTTAGTAAATATTTGGGACAAGTTGCAATCAGTATGTTCTTCAATTTATGAGGTCTCCCTTTTTAGAGCCGCATTCACATTAGCATTTTTTGGCCTATTTAGGATAGGAGAGTTAGTTTGGACCTCTTCTGTTGATCCTAATAGGTCACTGCTTCAGTCGGACATTCGTTTTTTAACATGCCCTGGCAAAGGCCAATCAATACATGTTCACTTAAGGAAATCTAAAGCAAATCAAAGAGGGCCTATGGAAATAGTTAAAATCTACGCATTGAAATCGAAAGTATGCCCAGTGCAAGCCATGAAACTGTATTTGGAGGTGAAGCCTTTCATCATCCAAACATCTTTTTTGTCATAAGGATGGTTCCCCTTTAACAAGGTACCAATTTGGTGCTGTCCTCACAAGAACCATCGCCACATTGAACATGGCAACATCTGATTACAAAACGCATTCCTTTCGTATAGGGGCAGCCACTTGGCTCGCCCAACAAGGCACGTCTTACGATGCCATTCGGAAATTGGGGAGATGGTCTTCAAACGCCTTTTTACATTACATTCGTATTTAATATAAAAAACTGAGGTTTTAATAAGGCACGCTAACGTTATGCTAAGGCAAATTCTGAAGTTATGCCAAGTCTAATTTCAGACATTTGGATCTTGGGCGATTCCTATGTTCATTGGCTGGAAGTAAGGTCTAATTTCAGAGGCATTAGCCAAAACCTTGGCTGCAGGACTGTCACCAAGGTTAAATGGATCAGCAGAAGAGGGATGCACTGGTCGGAATTCAATCAGACCATCCAGTACAACTGTCTTCACAGCAAGCCACCCAAGATGCTGATTATCCACCTTGGATCTAACGACATAACAACAGTAAAGGGCTGTGTTCTTGAGCACAAAATGAGGTCAGACTTGCAGCTATGGATAACCAATTTACCAGATACAACTTTTGCGTTTTCAGAACTACTTCCGAGAATGTCGTGGGGTTCCACAGATATGCCTTACAGGGCCATTGAAAGGAAAAGGAAACATTTAAATAACTGCATCCGCAGGTTTCTTCATTTTAGGGGTGGTAAATTCATAGGACACCCAGATGTCACGACCGATACCCCCGGTCTCTATTTTAGAGATGGTGTCCATCTTTCAGACATAGGTTATGACTTTCTTCTGCTAAGCATCAAGGATATCGTGTGAATGTGCAAGGCGGAATTTTGGGGCGAACTAGTTTGTGTGGCGGAAAATTCCGTGGAAGACCAGTTCTTTAGGCACCATATTGTACTGCGGCCTTAAACTTTAAAATATGTGCTGGCTTGCAACCGATACATAGGTTTGGGTCAACCGTTCTGCCGAATATGTATGTACTGTTTGGTGGGTAGGTTGGCCCCTTTTAACCCTCTCACATGTTCGTACTGTGGGAGTGGTGTTGGTAAGATCATGGTCTTCACTCCCTCAATGGTGCTTTTGGGGTTGAAGTGAGGTTTGTGGTGGCTGCCACATGGGTTTTGATCTTCCAGCGTTTATTGACAGGGTTAGTTGCAGTTAGCACAGTATAAGGGGTCTACACGGGGTTTTCCGCCAGCGAATACGACCAATCCGCCACATATTCATTCGATTGATTTGTAATTTAGGAAAATTAAATGTTGATGTTTATTTTTGATGTTGTTTGTCATTTTAGCCTTTTTGCAATAAATGAAAGTAAGCTGAAACAAGATGTGTTTGTGAAACACTGATGCCCCCGAATGGCAACATCTAGGTCAAAGGTCAAGGTCGCCAGGTCAAAAATGTTGGTACTGACAGAAAGGTCATGTCACAAGGAATACACATGTGAAATATGGTAGCCGTACCTGTTATGGTTCAAAAGTAGTGGTCAAGGTTAAAGTTTTTTTTGAGAATGGCAACATCTAGGTCAAAGGTCAAGGTCGCAAGGTCAAAAATGTTGGTACTGACAGAAAGGTAATGTCACAAGGAATACACATGTGAAATATGGTAGCCGTACCTGTTATGGTTCAAAAGTAGTGGTCAAGGTTAAATTTTTTTTTGTGCAGACAGACAGACTGCACGTGCAGACAGACGTGCAGACAGGCCAAAAACTAGATGCCCACCGAATCGGAGATTCCGGGGGCATAAAAATTGCAACATGCTTCATTCATATTCCACCAATGGGCTAAGTCTATGTGGAAAAGCAGCCAGTTGTTTGGGCAGATTGTTGTGTGGAGTACTGGTGTTAGAAAACCAGGAAACACATGAGTAGGTGAATTAACTGGCCGCCATGATATGACGGAGAAATTGTTAAAAACCACGTTAAACCCCAATCAATCAATCAAAAAATATGCTACCTAGAGACAAGAGTGCCATGATGGCCCGAGATCGCTGACCTGATGCAATGTCATTTCCAATGCAAAACACATCAAGACAAACATTCTGACAAAATTTCAACGTGTTCAAGTTCAAAATGCTTCCTCCAGAGTGTTAACAAGTTTTTGCTTCAATTTGGCATAATGACCATGTTTGAGACCCGGCAAGACCCATATTCAAACTTGGCCTAGGAATCATTAAGACAAACAGTCTGACAAAATTAAAAGCTGCTGAAGCAAAAAATGAGGCCCATCGGGAGTTAAAAAGATTTTCCTTCAATTTGACCTAGTGACCTAGTTTTTAACCCAATATGATCCATATTCGAACTTGGCCTAGATAATATTAAGACAAAAATTCTGACCATACTCTTAAGCTGCGGCTTAGTGTTAAAAAGATTTTCGTTCAAATTAACCTAGTGATCTAGTTTTTGACCTAACATGACCCATATTTGGACTTGGCCTACATATCATCAAGACAAACATTCAGACAAATTCTCAACATGCTCAAAGTAAAAATGCATCCTCTCGAGTGTTAACCTTTTTCCCCTTCAATTTGACCTATTGATCTAGTTTTAGATCTCACATGACCCAGTTTCGAACTCATGCAAGATTTGATGGAGATGTTTGTTCTGAAAAACTTTCATGAAGACCTGATCCAGAGTGTAGAGTGTTTACAAGGCAATTGTTGACGACAGACGACGCATGACGGACGGACGATGGACAAAATGTGATCCCAATACCTCAGGTGAGCTTAAAAGTACTAAAGACTTTGAATAATACTTTAATCATAACATTAAAAGTTACCATGCCCAATATATAAGAAAGTTTCTCCATCAACAGATGATGTGTAATACTCAACAATATACTCCTTACCCTTCAAAATTACAATTTTGTCTGCATCCAACACAGGCCTATTTTCTTCTCCTGGTCTTGCCCTCCCTATTCCTAACGCCCTTGAGTTGGCCAAGTCTTCAACAGTGAAAACTTCACTGAGCAGCCGATACATTAGGTGGTAGGCGGCATTGTCCCTTTTTTTGGTGGCAACATGACAAGCTTTGACACATAAAGGTCTGGTTGGCAGCAGCTTCACCTTTAAGAAATTTAGCTTAATTTATACAATGACTCATCATGGCAGTTATTTCCATAATCAAAGTTATTTTACATTCAAACAAAATAACCACTACTGAAAGCATTTCAAGATTAAACAAGATTACCAAATTTGAAAGTAACTCAAATAAACATGCCATCAAAGATGCTGAACCAATGCATATACAGCAATAAGTCCAGATAAAAAATATTTCACAAGAGGACCATGATGTTCCTATATGGCAGCATTATTTGCTTACATAATTTAATAGAACTTCACCAGTTTTCCAAGTTTTTACTCAATACGTATTATATAAGCAGAACGAGCCCTAGCCCAAACCAAAACGGCAAGCTTAATTAAGATTGCAGCAAGGTCGTGGCAAGGTTGCATCTAAGCGTGCTGCAACCTTATTTAAGCTTGCAGTAAGATTGCGATAGTAAGCGCGTGCAAGCTTATTATTTAATTAAGCTTGCAGAATGGTAGTTTTTTGCATGCTTCCTGCAACCTTATGAAGGTTGCGCAAACTTGCAAGGTTGCACATGCTTGCGATAGGAACCTTTACGAGCTTAATTGCGCGCTTACAAGCTTGCGCAATCATACCTGGGTTGCACGCTTAATCGCACACATACCTAGTGTGTGGGGTTGCATCCTTAATCACGTGCATGCAAGCTTGCACGATCATACAAAGCTTGCGGGGCTGCATGCTTAATCGCGCGATCATACCAAGGTTGCGGGGTTGCACGCTTAATTACATAATTATAACAGGTGACCGGGTCACATGCTTACCATGGCCTATATTGTAGCTAGATTGACCCTAGTGCACTTCTTCAATTCAACCTTGTTATGATTGCACAAACATGTGACATTAATTAATCAAAGCACTGAAAGTGCTCACAGCAAGGGGCCAACTGCAGATAACATTTGGACATGGATTTACAGATCCCAAGTCTAACTTGAACACTTTACACTAGCAATTTGTTAGTTAGCACTTTATATCCATATAATAAATGATAAAGGAGTAAAGCAAAATACTGTAAACACAGTATGATGGTCTATCGATATACTAAAAGTTGGCATACACATGCGCATCTGCTATCTGGATAGTTTCTGCTTAGCACACCTCCTGGTTTACAATGGATTTTTAGCCGTGTTTTTTTTTAATGCAATTAACACATATATATTTCATATCAAAATCACAATAACCTAACAATGATAATTATATTGAGAGTCCAATTTTACTTTCAAAGCAGAAATAAAATCCTGTGTTATTATCTACATTTTCTTCAGCGTGCAATGACTGAAATATTGTTAAAAGCGACGTAAAACATCATACACACAATTTAATCATTTCTTAGTGTTTCACAATGCATAGGTGAATAGTTTTAAATGCATTGCTTTTGAATTCATTTTAAATCCCAACATTTTGAAAGAGTTTATTGCAGCGGTGTTAAATGACAATTGCACCACTGATATCGGCAATTTATAAGACAAAAAATATTATATTTTTCTTATAAAAAAAAATTATCTGCCCAGAGCGGGAATCGAACTCAGGTCTCCCGCTTCACGTCCGAACATGCTAACCGCTATGTTACGCGACCACTTCGATGGATTTCATTTATAACATAATTATAAACCAATACACAAGTTAGCGAAATATTTAGTATTGAAACGTTTTATCTTGATAAAACACATGTCATTTAAATCATTTGTTTTATAACTGGGACTTGACTATCTTATTCCATCTGCTGGGGTTGTTCAGAATTTGATGTATTTACCTAGGAATCTAAAATGAAATACTCTATAATATTCCTGATTATCGTTACTGCTGAAAATACATTTTATTCTAAAGGATTTTTGGAAATTACGACGCCTAGGCTCTCTTGCACATTTATCGTATATTTTATATTTTGTTAACTATTTATTTTATTATCATTTAAATAATTTGAATGTTTGAGTATACATATACGTTATCATTGGGACTCATTTATTTGAATTTGAGTCGGAATCGAAAAGTTGCCTTTACTCCATTCAATTTACAATATTTAGGAATTACCAATGAACTTTACGCGCGATCAAGTATGTTGAAAGCGTAGAAATACATTTTAATTATTAATCATGTAATTCATATATTTTAACATAAAATTTCTTTTGAGTTATTTCTTTTGGGTTAGTGATGTCGAATCAAATCAATTTTCGGCTTCATATGTCAACAAGTTACCGCATTTTGATTTTTAGACAGGAACTATTGGCGACCAACATGGGAATTAGCTGGCAACTGTCATTTCATTTTTAACAAAATATTCCACAAATCATCCACTTTCATTGACATTATGTACGATCTGCAACCACCAATACATATATATGAAGTCGAGATGGTGTTCAGAAAAGGAGAGCTGATGTAGAAAGACGGATGTGAAGTTATTCACTGCCGATATCGTAAAACACCTGTCTAGATTCCGGTCTCAAAATGATGCGTCGTTTCGAAAATTAGCTACTATAGCAGTTGGCTCTAACGAGCCCTTGCTAAAAACCATATCCAGATTACATGAAACCACTTTTTTACTTCCAGGTCAATTCAAACAATAGATTTCAAAATAAAACATATGGAAGATGTCTAAAAGTGGAAATCATTGTGGCAAAAGGAGAAATTGGATGTTTTGAGCAATTTCTTTTTTTGTCACTATGTTTTCAAAAAGTTGTCTGCTGCAGAGGCGTCAGCATGCATCTATATAAATTTTGAGAAAAGGTTCATCGAAGTGTTTGAAGTAACTAAACAACTAATCAAGCTCCGTTAAATACAATGTACTGCAATGCAAAACACATCAAGACAATTATTCTGAATGCAACCTCCACAGTGTGAAGTATATTTTCCTTCATTTGGCCTAGTGATCTATATTTTTTTACCTGATATGACCCATATTCCAACATGGACTAGATATCATCAAGACAACATTCTGACAAATTTTCAACTTGCTCAAAGTAAAAATGCGGCCTCCGGAGTTTGAACAATATTTTCCTTTATTGACCTAGTTTCTGATCCAATATGACCCATATTCGAACTTGACCTAGATATAATTCAGACAAACATTCCGACCAAATTTCAAGCTGCTGACAAGATTTTCCTTCAATTTGATCTAGTGACCTAGTTTTTGACCCAGCATGACCCATAATCGAACTTGGCCTACATATCATCAAGAAAAACATTCTGATAAAGTTTTAACATGCTGAAATTTAAAATGCAGTATCCAGAGTGTTAGCAAGATTACCCTTTAATTTGGCCTAGTGACCTAGTTTTTAACCCGGCATGACCCATATCCGAACTTGGCCTAGATATTATTTAGACAAACATTCTGACCAAATTTCAAGCTGCTGAAGCAAAAAATGTGGCATCCAAAGTGTTAACAAGATTTTCCTTCAATTTGACCTAGTGACCTATTTTTTGACCTGACATGACCCATATTCGAACTTGGCCTAGATATCATTCAGCTCAACATTCTGAACAAATTTCAAGCTGCTGAAGCAAAACATGCAGCTTCTACAGAGTTAACAAAATTTTCCCTTAATTTGGCCTAGTGACCTAGTTTTTGACCCAATATGACCCATATTTGAACTTGGCCTAGATATCCTTAAGACAAACATTCTGACCAAATTTCAAGCTGCTGAAGCAAAAAATGCGGCATCAAAAGTGTTAACAAGATTTTCCTTCAATTTGACCTAGTGACCTAGTTTTTGACCCGGCATAACCCATATTCGATCTTGATTTAGATATTTTTAAGACAAACATTTTGACAAAATTTCAAACTGCTGAAGCAAAAATTGCGGCCTCTCAAGTGTTAACGAGATTTTCCTTCAATTTGACCTAGTGACCTCCTTTTTGACCCGACATTACCCATGTTCGAACTTGACCTACATATCATCAAGACAAACATTCTGATAAAGTTTCAACATGCTCAAATTGAAAATGTGGCCTCCAGAGTGTTAATAGTATTTTCTCGCGGTGCGAAGTATAGAGAGAAAATGTTGTCTTAGCGACACGTGATTTGAATTGTGAGTGGTTTACCGTTCACCCGTGCGTAGTTTGAGTAGACAAATCATTCAACAAGTCAGTCACGTACAGGCAAGACGTGTTCAATTTAGTCCTAAAATGGAGGAACAGAATAATTTACTTTCCCAGATGGAAACTTTAATTACCAGCCGTCTGGATGGATTTGAGACGCGTATGGTTGACGCACAGAGAAGAATTGCAGAATCACAATACGACAAATTGCAGCAGATTTGCAGCACTGTAGATAAATACACATTCAAAAGAAAGGGAAATGAGGGCAGTATAAATGTAACTCACAAGTTCTTAATAGTTTAAATGGAGCGGAAGGACATTTAAATGAATTAACTTCGTCAGACTCAACGCCCACAGCAGAGGCAGCTCGTCGCAAAGTTGTTGAAGGCATGACCACTATTTTACATAGGCAAAAAATGATTAAACTGGCTGATTCGTCCGACTTAGGCTGGCAAGTTGTTCAAGAATACGAGGCTCACCCACTCGCAGGACTCTGATGACGAGAAAAAGATTTATAAAGCTCAGTTACACGCTGACCGGAAAATGAAGCAAGAGAAGAAAGTCAAAACACGCCGACATGTTCCGTATAGTGCTGCACAGACTCTTGCCGCATCAACAAACACACAGCCACAGGGGCATAAACAGCATAGCGGTCGAAAGCCGGGGCTTTGTTTCAAGTGTGGAAAGCCTGGACATTGGCAGACAGACTGTAGAGTAAGAGACACAGATTTTCAGCCTCTAGAGTAAAGCAGTAGTCAGATAAGTACAATGTTAGATTGTTCCTCATTTAATCACAATAGTAAAGCTACTTTGGCTTCAGAAAGCATCATAAAAGGAGCCGGTATAATAGAGAAAGATATTATTTCACCAGTGGGGTGTTTAAAAAGTAAAATTGAGTATTGAGAAAATAAAGGTGCTGATACTTTTATACTTGATGTGTTAAGGAGCGTGTATAAGCTTCCTTTTAAAACTATTCCTTCACACTAGAGTTGAAAAATAACAAGTCTTCTTTAGATAATTCAGTTATAGTGAATAATGAGATAGGAAAGTTATTGAAAAAGGGTTGCATAACAAAAGTTGAAGACATTCCTTCAGTGGTAAATCCATTGACATTAGCGTTTAATAAATCGAATAAGCCTCGTCTTGTTTTAGATTGTAGACATATAAATTTACATTTATTTAAATACAAGGTAAAGTTTGAAGATCAGACTGTTGCGCGAGATCTATTCAGTACTGGGTACTTTCTGTTTTCGTTTGATCTAAAATCAGCATATCACCACATTGAAATTTTCGAGCCACATCGAACATTTTTGGGGTTTTCATCGGTTATCGATGGAGTAAAAACATACTATATTTTCAACGTTCTTCCGTTCGGGATTTCTATAGCAGGGGCGATATTTACCAAAGTACTTCGCTTTGTGGTAAAGCGATGGAGGTCGCTGGGTTATAAGTTAGTCATGTTTTTAGATGACGGTTTAGGCGGCAGCAGTACATATTTGCAAGCATATGCACTGGCAGTATTTGTTAAAAAGGACCTTGAAAAGTTCGGATTTCTTTTAGCAGATGACAAATGTATTTGGTTACCAACTCAAATAATTGTATGGTTAGGATACTTGTGGAATACGAGTAACGGTACTATATCAGTCACCGACGAAAGGATATCTGGTTTTGAAAGCAGCATTGGGTCTATTATCAAGAGGGTTTCGAATGGAAACTATTTGATATTCGCACGCGATTTAGCGCGAGTAGTAGGACAGCTAATGTCGATGAAATGTACGATTGGTCCGGTCGTCCGGCTTAGAACGCGCGCTATGTATGAGTGTCTGGATCAGCGAGTAAGCTGGAATTCACCTGTGAGGGTTAGTGCAGAGGCACTGTATGAGATGTTGTTCTGGAAGGAACGTATCCGATCAATGAATAAGGCAGATATTGTCCAATGCTTAAAGGAGCCAGATACTGTTATATTTACCGACGCTAGCGACTTCGGTTTTGGGGGTTACATACATGGTCAATTGGACAGTTCACTTATAGGAAGTTGGTCTCTAGAGGAGAGCAGTAAAAGTTCTACTTGGAGAGAACTAGAAGCTGTACATAGATATTTGTTATCTCACAGTGAATGTCTGGAAGGACGTCATATTTTAGTAAACAGTGACAATAAGAATGTTTCTAGTATTTTGAGTACGGGTAGTAGAAAACCTTATTTACAGGTAATAGCTAAAAGCGTTAATGATATATGTAGAAACCGTAGTATTTCTGTTGATTATAAATGGATTCCTAGAAGCTTAAATTATGAGGGAGATTGCTTAAGCAGATGTTGCGATAGTGACGATTGGTCTGTTGTTGACTGGTTGTTTAGGTATTTAGACAAAAGATGGGGCCCACACACGGTCGATAGATTTGCTACTGATTACAATAGTAAGTGCATAGAGTTCAATTCTCGATTCTGGTGTACTAATACCAGCGGAGTCGATGCATTTAAGCAAAGTTAGTCGAAGTCTCTTGGTTGGCTGGTTCCTCCTCCGAGGTTGATCAGCAAAAGCATTAAAAAGGCGGTGACAGAAAAATGTACGTGCACGCTTGTTGTACCTGAATGGAAATCTGCTCCGTTCTGGCCCATAATATTTCCAGAAGGAAAAAAATCAAGCATTATTTGTTCACGATATTCATTATTTCAAACCTGTATTTTGACCAAAAGAGGAAGGGGAAAAAACGGAATTTTCAACGGAAGGCCTCTTAAATTCGGGCCATTAGCAATTAAAATAGTTGCTTATTGTTGATATAAACCTTATTTATTGCAGGTTTAGGTTTAGAGAACAGTGTGAATGAGTTGTTGAATATGAGTGGAATACCAGCGGACCGATTTGGTAATTTACCTAGGAAAATGGCAGAACAGCTTACTTACTCAAAAAGTGACGCAACAAACAAAAAATACATGCTGTACTTTGACAAATGGAGACGTTTTATTGTGTCGATGGGTGGAAGTGCAATTCCTGCATCTCCGATACTAATTTCATTATATCTCACAGAGCTAATTGACAAACAGTGTTCATTCAACGTAATATCAGCAAATGTATACAGTATCAAGTGGGCACATTGTTTAAAGGGACTTCCCGATCCAACGGAAAACAGTTTTGTCAAAAGCTTGTTAGAATCGGCTAAAAGAACTTTATCGAAACCAGTAAATAACAAGAGGGCCAAGATGGCCCTAAATCGATCACCTAATTGATAGTAAATTAGTAGCAAATATTTAACTGCAAATATCTGGAAATTTTTATCAGTGAGTGCAAATGAAACTGAAAGGAGTGGACACTTCTCAAGAAACAGCTTATCAGTAAAGGCCATTTATATCTTGAAATCTAACAAGAACTTTAATAAGAATGGAATTATAAAGTTTTTGTCATTTTGCACCTTTCCTGATGCCGCCTCGCTGCCCTGTTTTTCAACGAAATCAATATGGCTTCAACAGTTTATTTAGAGGGTCACTTAAGAAACATTTCTACCAAATTATCTTGCAATCGCACAAGTAGATTATGTAGGAAAAGGATTTTAAAATTTGGGTATTTTTCTCACTTTCTGATGCCGCAGCAACCAAAGTTCTCAATGGAATTTAAATCTTTGAACAATTTTGAAAGAGGACTACCAAAGGAACATTCTTGTGATGTTTTGTGGAAATTGGTCTATTGGAATGGTGAGAGTTGGTTGTCATTTGTAGCTAAAAGTTCAATTTACCCTTTTTGTGATGACGCCTGGTTGATATGATTGTGTAACCAATCAAAACGGCTTAAACAAATTAAAAAGAGGATCATTACAGTAAGATTCGTATTATATTTTCTTAAAATCAGACAAACACTTTCATAACAAGAGGGCCATGAGGCCCTGGAATCGCTCACCTGAGAATGGGCTATTTAACACATAACTCTCTCATGCTCAAGCCAAACATGTGGCTTCCAGAGTGTTAACAAGATTTCCCTTAAATTTGGTCTAGTGACCTAGTTTTTGACATGACATGACCCATATTCGAACTTGGCCTGATATCATCAGGACAAACTTTCTGATAAAGTTTCAACATGCTCAAGTTTAAAATGCGGCTTCAAGAGTGTTAACGAGATTTTCCTTAAATTTGGCCTAGTGACCTAGTTTTTGACCCGACATGACTCATATTCGAACTTGGCCTAGCTATTACTTAGACAAATATTCTGACAAAGTTTCAACATCCTCAAGCCAGAAATGTGGCTTCTAGAGTGTAATCAAGATTTTCCTTAAATTTGGCCTAGTGACCTAGTTTTTGACCGGACATGACCCATATTCGAACTTGGCCTAGATATCAAAAGACAAACTTTCTAATAAAGTTTCAACATGCTCAAGTTTAAAATGTGGCTTCCAGAGTGTTAACAAGATTTTCCTTAAATTTGACCTAGTGACCTAGCTTTTGACTCAACATGACCTATTTTCGAACTTGGCCTAGATATCTCTAAGATAAACATTCTGACAAAGTTTCAACATGGTCAAGTTTAAAATGTGGCTTCCAGAGTGTTAACAAGATTTTCCTTCAATTTGGCCTAGTGACCTACTTTTTGACCCGACATGACCTATATTCAAACTTGGCCTAGATATCACTATGACAAACATTCTGACAAAGTTTCAATATGCTCAAGCCAAAAATGCAGCTTCAGGAGTGTTAACAAGATTTTCCTTAAATTTGACCTAGTGACCTAGCTTTTGACCCAACATGACCTATTTTCGAACTTGGCCTAGACATCACTAAGACAAACATTCTGACAAAGTTTCAACATGCTCAAGCCAAAAATGCGGCTTCAGGAGTGTTAACAAGATTTTCCTTAAATTTGGCCTAGTGACCTACTTTTTGACCGGACATGACCCATATTCGAACTTGGCCTAGATATCATCAAGACAAACTTTCCGACAAAGTTTCAACATGGTCAAGTTTAAAATGTGGCTTCCAGAGTGTTAACAAGATTTTCCTTCAATTTGGCCTAGTGACCTAGTTTTTGACCCGACATGACCTATATTCAAACTTGGCCTATATATCACTATGACAAACATTCTGACAAAGTTTCAATATGCTCAAGCCAAAAATGCGGCTTCAGTAGTGTTAACAAGATTTTCCTTAAATTTGACCTAGTGACCTAGCTATTTACCCGACATGACCTATTTTCGAACTTGGCCTAGACATCACTAAGACAAACATTCTGACAAAGTTTCAACATGCTCAAGCCAAAAATGCGGCTTCAGGAGTGTTAACAAGATTTTCCTTAAATTTGACCTAGTGACCTAGCTTTTGACCCGACATAGCCAAAAATGCAGCTTCAGGAGTGTTAACAAGATTTTCCTTAAATTTGACCTAGTGACCTAGATTTTGACCCCACATGACCCAGTTTCGAACTTGGCCTAGAGTTGATCGAGATATATGTTCTGATAAACTTTTATAAAGATTGGATGCAAAATGTTGCCTCTAGTGGATTAACAAGCAAATGTTGACGACGGACGACGAACGACGGACAAAAGGCGATCACAATAACTCACCTTGAGCACTATGTGCTCTGGTGAGCTAAAAATGGAATTTTCAAATTTTGTCATTTTGCCCCTTTTCTGATGCCGCCTGACTGCCATGTTTTTCGACCAATCAGTATGGCTTGAACAATTTTTATAGAGGGTCACCCAAGGAACATTTCTACCAAATTATATTTGAATCTGACAGGCATTCGGAGGAGAAGATTTTTAAAGTTTGGACATTTTGTCCCCTTTCTGATGCCGCAGCAACCAAAGTTCTCATTGGAATTTAAATCTTTGAACAATTTTGAAAGAGGACCACCAAAGGAACATTCCTGTGATGTTTTGTGGTAATTGGTCTATTGGAATGGTAGGAGATGGTTGTCATTTGTAGCTAAAAGTTCAATTTACCCTTTTTGTGATGACGCCTGGTTGCTATGATTGTGTAACCAATCAAAACGGCTTAAAGAAATTAAAAAGAGGATCATTACAGTAAGATTCATATTATATTTTCTTTAAATCAGACAAGCATTTGCATAAAAATGGAATTTTCAAATTTTGTCATTTTGCCCCTTTTTTGAAGCCGCCTAACTGCCATGTTTTTCGACCAATCAGTATGGCTTGAACAATTTTTATAGAGGGTCACCCAATAAACATTTCTACCAAATTATATTTGAATCTGACAGGCAGATTCGGAGGAGAAGATTTTTAAAGTTTGGACCTTTTGCCCCCTTTCTGATGCCGCAGCAACCAAAGTTCTCAATGGAATTTAAATCTTTGAACAACTTTGAAAGAGGCCAACCAGAGGAACAGTCCTGTGATGTTTCACGGAAATTGTCCTTGGAGTTTGGGGGGAGATGATGTTTAAAGCTAAAAGTTAACGCCGGACGGACGACAGACGACGGACAAAAAGTGATAGGAATAGCTCACCTGAGCCTTCGGCTCTGGTGATCTAAAAAGGACCCTATAGACGCAGATATTTTGAAGAAAGTTCGTTCCGAATATTCATATTACGTAGATGTAATGGTCGTTAGTGATTTGTGCTTTTTATTGCTCGGTTATGCCGGGTTTTTAAGGTTCGACGAGATAAGTTCATTACGATGTAATGACGTGGCATTTTATGATGATTATTTCACATTAGTTATTAGAAAAGGCAAGACTGATCAGTATCGCTCCGGTAATACTGTTGTTATTTGTAAAGGAGATTCTGTAGCTTGTCCCTACAATATGTTAAAGCGTTACATGTCAATTACTAGTCAGATTGTTACTGACCTCAATTATCTGTTTAGACCTTGTTATAGGTCTGGAAATATATGCAACTTGATTTTTAAAGATAAATCACTTAGTTATACTAGGGCTAGGGAGACTATGATAGGTAGATTGCGTCCCTTTACAGGTGATTTAAACATTGGTTTGCATTCATTGAGAGCAGGAGGTGCTACTGCAGCAGCAAATTCAGGGGTTAACGATAGATGTTGGAAAAGGCACGGTCGGTGGAAGTCCGACAGTAGCAAAGATGGTTATGTCGCAGATTCATTAGTTAAAAGACTTGAAGTGACAAAAAGCCTTAAACTGTAAATTGCATCTTTATCTGTTGTTTCCGCCCTTACTTTGGGTGTCTAAAAAGCCTGCCTGGTAAATGCTAACAATGTTGTTGTTGTTGTTGTTCATAGGAGTATGAAAGAAGTGTAGCTAAGACTAGTATTTTCTCGCGGTGCGAAGTATAGAGAGAAAATGTTGTCTTAGCGACACGTGATTTGAATTGTGAGTTGTTTACGCACGGGTGAACCTGTGCGCAGTTTGAGTAGGCAAATCATTCTACAAGTCAGTCACGTACAGGCAAGACGTGTTCAATTTCAATTTCATTAATGATTTCGTTTTTCTTTATACATTACTTTAGATGAAAGTCGATTATTTTAAATAATTGAAGTCCTTTGAGATTTGAAAGGGACAATATTTATACTTGTTTAAGTCACCATGTACTACTAAAGGTATTACTGCGCACTTATAGAGTGCATATTGCATTTGTCTAGAGCAAAGTAAGGTCCGGCGCTTCGCGGTATGGCATTTGACGTCCGGACACAGGTTTCCAGAGTTATTTCATCCAAAAGATGTTTTTATCTCTGGTTGTTCCTGGGCCAGTTGACCGCATTAAAAGCTCATATTGTTTATAGATCTGTTCGATATATCAAGGTTTATATAACTAATGTTGATTTAATACTTGACCAGAAGAATCTGTTAATGATTACTTGTTCCTCAGTCCTGTACTAAAAAAGCCTGCCTGGTAAATGCTAACAATGTTGTTGTTGTTGTTGTTCATAGGGGTATGAAAGAAGTGTAGCTAAGACCAAGATTTCCCTTCAATTCAACCTAGTGACCTAGTTTTTGACCTCATATGGCCCAGTTTCGAACTTGTCCAAGATTTTATGGAGATGAACGTTCTGATAAACTTTCATGAAGATTGGATGCAAAATGAACAAGCTCAAATGTTGACGACGCACGACGTACGGACACCGGACAAAATGTGATCACAATAGCTCACCTTGCACTTCGTGCATAGGTGAGCTAAAAAGTAAATGTTGTAAATGTTGTGACATCAATTGATTGATTGATTGATTGGGGCTTACCGCCATTTTTAACAATTTCTCAGTTATATCACGGTGGCCAGTTCTCCTACTCATGCATTTCCTGGTTTTCTTACACCAGTACTCCACACAACAATCTTCCCAAGCAACAGGCTGCTTTTCCACATATGTCACATCGACTTTTGTCAATCGTCGGAAAGAAAGTTGGCCGAGCCGGGATTCAAACTCACAACCCCTGGATTGACAGCCCGTGTCGCTACCGGGGCTCGGCTATTGACGTCTAAGTCATGTGGTATATACACACTGATAATCAAAGCGTGACGAGTAATATCAATGGTTATCCAAATTATCTGCGATTACATACCTAACACACAAAATTAGCACTCATGGCTTTAAACCGCGCCTAGCTGTGGCACACTTTGAGTTTACAATGGCATTAAAGCTTGTTAAACTTAATGCTGGCTCGTCAGATTCTTTCTTAAATTTCATGAGCACAAAATCCAAAATAGCTTTTAGAACGAGCTGGTTGAGAGGCTTTGCTGGCGTTTTAGCATTATGGGCCTACCTTTTGCCCGACGAATTGCTAATAGATAGATGCTCCCGGCTGAAAAAACACTCCAAAAGTTGGATAGTTAACTTCCTTGGACAGGTCCCAACTATTAATGCTGTTGAGAGTTTCACTTATAAACACATTGTATCCTTTCATCAGTAGCACTTTCTTCCCGCCATTTTCCTGCAAATGAAAACATATCAGGGTGAGTACAAAGTTACATAAATGATCATGCTGGAGTTTTTATATCATAGGCAATATATGCTTCTAAAACCTTAAGCTTGTAACTGACTTTTAAATGTGTCTTATTCTCCCTTATAGCAACAAATTAACAAGCATTTTGTGTTCACTTTGTAGCACTATTTCAATATTGTTCAGTTAATGAGCTAAAATGAAGTTTACAGATCAGAATGTGTAAAATTCCACCCAATTCAGATTTTTCCTTAAAGTGAAGCCAGTAATTATGGATCCAAAGCAGATCCCGTGTAGACTGCCTCACTAAAACTAAACAAAATCAAAACTAACTGTCCCTGTCTTGTCCCATTCACTAAGGCTCGAGCTCGCAGTAGATGTAAGTGGGCTTGAGCACTCTGGAGATGATAGCAGACTGGGGCTTGTCATAGATATTAGCAGACTTGAACTCAAGGGAGAAGTTAGTAGGCTGGAGCTCACAGATGTTGGAGGGCTGGAGCACTCAGGAGATGTCAGGATGCGACTCCCAGGAGATGTGAGCAGGCTTTTCCTGCAATGTCTATAATGCAAAGATTCTTTTAGCCAAATCATTTAAAAAAAAAAATATTAAAAGGCAGCACTTTTTTTCAAAGTACAAATTGTGCATAACTCATTACTTTCTTAACCAATGTGTACTTAAGTTCATGCCAAAGCTATGTTTTGTAAGAATTGCAAGGTAAAAACAAGATGTGTTTGTGAAACACTGATGCCCCCAAATGGCAACATCTAGGTCAAAGGTCAAGGTCGCCAGGTCAAAAATGTTGGTACTGACAGAAAGGTCATGTCACAAGGAATACACATGTGAAATATGGTAGCCGTACCTGTTATGGTTCATAGGTAATGGCCAAGGTTAAAGTTGTTTTCGAGAATGGCAACATCTAGGTCAAAGGTCAAGGTCGCAAGGTCAAAAATGTTGGTACTGACAGAAAGGTCATGTCACAAGGAATACACATGTGAAATATGGTAGCCGTACCTGTTATGGTTCATAAGTAATGGCCAAGGTTAAAGTTGTTTTCGAGAATGGCAACATCTAGGTCAAAGGTCAAGGTCGCAAGGTCAAAAATTTAGGTACTGACAGAAAGGTAATGTCACAAGGAATACACATGTGAAATATGGTAGCCGTACCTGTTATGGTTCAAAAGTAGTGGTCAAGGTTAAAGTTTTTTTCGTGCAGACAGGCCAAAAACTACATCTAGGTCAAAGGTCAAGGTCGCAAGGTCAAATTTTGGTACTGACAGAAAGGTAATGTCACAAGGAATACACATGAGAAATATGGTAGCCGTACCTGTTATGGTTCAAAAGAAGTGGTCAAGGTTAAAGTTTTTTTCGTGCAGACCGACAGGCCAAAAACTAGATGCCCACCGAATCGGAGATTCCGGGGGCATAACAAGACCTAACTTGATAACTACCACTATTATAGCAAATTGATAAGCCTTGCTATACACATGCATATCGGCTCAAGCAATGAGTACCTAAAATATCCACTTATCATCTGCAACAAGAGAAATTGTCCTCTTGTTCATGAATGTGAAAGTTTATAATGCAGAACAAGTAAAATTCAAAGTGCAATGCATTTGATCTGTAATTGGCTTATTGCTATATTTTCCAGTTGAAGGACAGATACTCTAAGTTTCAAGGAATTTTAAAACCCTGCAACTACCACCTTCTACTACTTTTTTTTTTTTTTAAAACAACAACAAAAACATCAGATAAACTTACCAGAACATGTGTCCGATGTTAAGTCAAAGACAATAGTTTGGGAGCAAATTAACTTTAAAAACATTTGTATAATAAGAAAATTAGTCATGATTAAATTATGGCTAACCTTTTAACAGGCTGTTCTGGGGTCTGCAAAATGGACTGCTCTCTCTCAAGCCTGGTCGCCAAGTTTTTTAAAAAAGATACCTTCCTTGGTGTCACTGGGAGACCTGCAAAATTTGTGGTATTCAATCTTAATGTCAACAAGAAAAGTTTGTCCTTTAAAGTTTGCAAATTCACTAAGGCCTAAAAAAATATGTTTGTTTCAGTTTTCATGCTCACATAAAATATGGTAGGTAAATAGATTTTTCATTAATTAGCCAGATTTTTCCATTTCCCAAAACAATCAATTTGTATAGATGTTTTTCATTATAAGCATTGCAGGTATTTTTAAAAGCCGTTAACACTTCAATTTTGAAACAATTTTTACGGCAATAAAAAGACAAACATAATTCTTTCTTACACCTTAAGTTTATACAAAATTAATGGTTACTATGAAAAAGGTTAGACACGAAAAGTAGTCCGACGCAACCACACATGAATGGACAGACATTGATGTCACTTCCAGAAATTGTTCCCATAAAAAAATAAATTTGAACAATATGTGTTTGTGAAACACTGATGCCCCCGAATGGCAACATCTAGGTCAAAGGTCAAGGTCGCAATGTCAAAAATGTTGGTACCGACAGAAAGGTCATGTCACAAGGAATACACATGTATAATATGGTAGCCGTACCTGTTATGGTTCAAAAGTAGTGGTCAAGGTTAAAAAAAAAATCGACAGAGAGACAGGCCAAAAACTAGATGCCCACCTAATCGGTGATTCCGGAGGCATAAAAAATAACTTCTACATTTAAATATAACAATATTGATAAATACTTTTAATTAACTTATAATTGGCATTGTTCAAGACTTACTGTTGTCAGCTATCTGCTGTCTGAGAGCTGCATTTTCTGCCTTGAGCTGTTCATTCTCACGCTCAAGTCTGTTTTTATCTTCCTGCAGCTCACTGAAATGTATAATGTTGTATCCAACAAATGATTATCTGGCAGTCTATGATTAATCGTATTTTTACATTGGCCAATAAATTATTTTTTCATGGTACTTATCAAAGAACACGGCATTAAAAATTGTGCAGAATACCATTGTCAAGTTAATTAATTTTCACTTTAAAATGATTAAGGGATATTTATATTACAGTCAAGTCATTAAGTAATCAAAAGCTACAAAAAGTATTGTTATGACAAGGTCGAGACTTGCTAAAAATTGGGATGGGCAAAATATCCTTGATACTCACCAAACTTAACATTTAACCCTTTCCCTCATATATACGCTTTCTGACGCCTCTGCAGCAGACAGCTTTATGAAAACACAGTGTCAAAAGAAGAAATTACTCAAAACGAGCAATTTCTTCTTTTGCCACAATATTTTCCACTTTGAGTCATAGAAAATCTCTATAATTGAATGGATAACCTATTTTCTTACAAAAAATGTTCAGTCGTCTGCTGCAGAATTGTTGTATGAGAGAAAGGGTTATTGAGTCAAACTTAAACAAATAAGGCAAACTTTCTTACAGAATTTCCTGGTTTGCCATTTCCCAACAAATGAATTCTGTATTTTTATGTAAATGAATGAATTTGAGGTATAAATGTTTTCTACAAAATTGCTTACAAACTTGACAATAGGTTGGTGAACTCATTTTCTGTGCCCATCCCAGAATAGTCAACAGACTGTGGCTGGAGAAGTGACATGTAGGAACCAGATATCATGTTGCTTGCTGGTGGAGTCTGTTGGCTGGATGGCAGTGACATAAAGGGTTGCAGGGGAGTCTCGGATGGCAGTGGAGACTTGGGGTTCATGCTGATAAGCACTGTCAAAATTAAAATACAAGTTTAACCCTTTCCCTTATATAGACGCTTTCTGACGCCTCAGCAGCAGACGGCTTTTTGAAAACATAAGACAAAAGAAAAAATTGCACAAAATGTGCATTTTCTCCTTTTGCCACAATGTTTCCAAATTTGAGTCGTAGGTTATCCATTCAATTACAGAGATTTTCGAGTTTTTGACAAAATATATTCAACGTCGTCTGCTGCAGAATTGTCGTATGAGGGAAAGAGTTAAGCATTTGTGTCACAAGTCCTAAAATGTTCACACGCCTTGGTTTTTGGTATATTGTTATTTGTTAAAAATGTTAAAACATATAACTTCCATTTATTTATTTAAATCAGTTTGGTGACGAAATCAAGCAGAGTTTAAGCAGTTTTATCTTTAATAGACAAAA
The DNA here is from genome assembly GCA_031761405.1 of Serripes groenlandicus. NCBI lineage: Eukaryota > Metazoa > Mollusca > Bivalvia > Cardiida > Cardiidae > Serripes > Serripes groenlandicus. Next base: position 78,470 of record JASEVX010000432.1, on the reverse strand, counting down.
AACAAAATCAAAAACTTTCAAATATATTTTTTGTATTTTAAGCACTTTTTCAATATTAAACAAGGCATAAGTTGATATATGTTTACAACATATTAGGGGGCAGATATGTGATCTCTCCCGATATCGGCGGAAGCTTCCGATTTTAAGCATCATCTTACGCTCTCCCGATCGGGTAACGAAATCTCCCGCCGAAAAAAATAATAACAAGCATTTTCAGTGAAAAGATATCCCCCGCCAACCATGGCTTGTTTGTGCATGAAGGTCTTTATGTTTAATGTGCAATTGACCTTTAAATTTCAACTTCTTCGCACAAGATCAAGGGGAAAGAATAAAGTTATGACACTGGTTTATCCCGTTCCGCGCCAAATTATAAAATATCGACTGGGATTACTTTATGATAAAATATTTTAACGAAATAAATCAGAGGGACGATTAAATAAAACTGTATTTTCCGAAACTGCTTACTCGGGAACATAAATTATTGCAAAATAGTGCAGTCCAAGATAAGACGCCACCTTTAAAAGCGGCGTCTTATCTGGAACTGCACTATTTTAAACAGAGTATTTATGCGGTGAAAGGGTTAATAATCAATATTACAAAACTAAAGGGATGTCATTTGTTATTTCTTAAATAACACAGGAAAAATGTGAATACTAGGTTTTGCTTCTTAAACCAACAGTGACACAAATACAATAGATATCTTTACTCTTCTTAAAGTGGAGCTAAAATGCATGGATAATTATGTATCAGACAGTGTTATATAATAAATGTAAATGATTTGATACCATATTTATTCAGAAGTTCATTGCAGTATGTTGGTTCATATCACATTCAAGTTTCATCAAATTCTAGCAGCTAGTTACTGAGAAATAACTGTAGGCGTGGATTTTTTTAATAAATCAGGGGCAGTAACTCTAAAAAAAATTAAGGAATCCAAAAAAGAGTTGGAGGGGAATAATGGCAGGAAGTTGGTTAATATTACATTCAAGTTTCATCAAATTCTAGCCGCTAGTTACTGAGAAACGGCTGCGAACGATGTTTTTTTAATAAATCAAGGGAAACTAGAGATTGCTTTTTTGAAAAAGCGCTTGTCTCCCCATTTGTGTGGTCGTAGGGGAGGAAAAGAAATGATGGAGATGAATTTTTTAGTTTTGGACTGGAGATGAAGCAACAGTGACAATCCTCAGTTATTGAGCAGAAACCATTTTTCAGCTGAGGGTTACCATGACCTTGGTCTTTGACCTAGTGACCTCAAAATCAATAGGGGCCATTTGCTGCTGGTGACCAACCTGCACACCAAGTATGAAGGTCCTGGGCCCGAGCAATCTTCAGTTATTGAGCGGAAACCATTTTTCAGCCAAAGGTCACCGCGACCTTGACCTTTGACCTACTGACATCAAAATCAATAGGAGTCATCTACAGGTTAGGACCAAGCTGCACACCAAGTATAAAGTTCCTGGGTATAAGCGTTCTTGAGTTATTGAGTAACACACATTTTTCAGCTGAAGGTTACCGTGACCTTCGACATTTGACCTTGTGACCACAAAATCAAACAAATTCAATAAAGGTCATTTACTGGTTAGGACCAACCTGCACACCAGGTATGAAGTTCCTCAACATAAGCATTCTTTAGTTATTGAGAGGAAACCAATTTTCAGCTGAAGGTTACCATGACCTTGACCTTTAAGCTAGTGACCTCAAAATCAATAGGGGTCATCTACTGGTGGTGACCAACCTGCACACCAAGTATTAACTTCCATGGCCTAAGCATTCTACAGTTATTAAGCAAAAACAATGTTTCAGCTCATTGTCACTGTGACCTTTCAGCTCAAGGTCACTGTAACCTTGACCTCAAAATTAATAGGGTCTTCTACTGGGCATGGCCAACCTGCATACAAAGTATGGAGTTCCTCGGCCCAAGCGTTCTTCAGTTATTGAGCGGAAACCATTTTTTACCTCACAAGGTCACCATGACCTTGACCTTTGACCTACTGACATCAAAATCAATAGGAGTCATCTACTGGTCATGACCAACCTGCATACCAAGTACAAAGATCCTATGCCCAAGAGTTCTTCAGTTATTGAGCGGAAACAAGTGTGACCTTGACCACTGTGACCTTGACCTTTGACCTAGTGACCTTAAAATTAATAGGGGTCATTTGCTGGTGGTGACCAATCTGCACATCAAGTATGAAGTTCCTGGGCCCAAGCAAAAACTATTTATCAGCTCATTGTCACTGTGACCTTTCAAGCTCATGGTCACTGTGACCTTGACTTTAGACGTACTGACCTCAAAATCAATAGGGGTCTTCTACTAGGCATGGCCAACCTGCATACCAAGTATGGAGTTCCTCAGCCAAAGAGTTCTTCAGTTATTGAGCGGAAACCATTTTTTACCTCACAAGGTCACCATGACCTTGACCTTTGACCTTCTGTTATTAAAAACAATAGGGGTCAGCTACTGGTCATGACCAACCTGCATACCAAGTATGAAGTTCCTACGCCCAAGCGTTCTTCAGTTATTGAGCGGAAACAAGTGTGACAGACGGAAGGACGGAAGGACGGACGGAAGGACGGACGGACGGAACGGGCAAAAACAATATGTCACCCATATGTAATGGGGGAGACATAATAACTCTAAGAAAAATTGACTAATCCTAATGAAAAATGAACAGGCATCATCCCAGTATAGTGGTTCATATTTATTTTAAGTTTCATGAAATTCTACCCGCTAGTTACTGAGAAATGGCTGAAAACGTAGGTTTTTCAAAAAATCAAGGGCAATAACTCCAAGGAAAATTGACTAATCAAAAAAAAATTCATGAAATTCTACCAGCTAGTTACTGAGAAAATGCAGGTGACGGACGGACGGACGGAAGGAAGGACGGAAGGACGGACAACGCCATTTCAATATCCCCCTCCCTATTTCATAGGTGGGGGATAATAAAACTAAAATTAAAGTTACCTAAATTACAACAGATGCTCGTAATTCCTTAAGTTTTACATCATCTAGTGGTGTAAAGCGATATCGACTTTCTGGGTAAAGGTTAAAGTCATGTCTTGTGTAAACTACCTGTACACAGTAATGTGTTAATTTATGACCATTGGCTAATGTCAATTATAGTTGAAGAGCGTGTTGATCAACCTCTGATTAGTGGAGTATCACACTTAGTCTGCCAGGCTGCAGTGAAAAAGATTCCTCTTCCAGTGGAAGAACTTCTCAAAGAAACGACGACCCTACCTTTTAAAATCCCATTAAATCCAGAATTAATTTATCCTGACAAACTGTTGATAACCTCTTCAAATAAAAGTGTAATTAATAGCGTTGAAAACATCATAGTAAAAGGAGAAGTTGCATCCATTTCTCATTTTGTCACAATGCTATCAAAAGCTGTTTGCTGCAGATGTTTCAAAATTCATCTGCAAATAGTTAAGGGTCAAATTTTCCCCAAGAAATAAACCACGTCATACAAAAATGACCTTTTTTGGAATGGGGTTTTACAACCAGCCAAAATTTATATAAGCCTTTGCAATCTGATCAGGTAATTCTGTTCACCATTGACAGTAGTCACACACAAGCATCTTCGACTCCGCAAGGAAAGAACAATGACTTTAAATAAACTAACAGTAGGAGTATCATGAAATATGATTTTGACTTTCATTGATTTTTAAGGTGGATTCATTTGACGTGGCTATTCTACCCGGGATAATTAGGTCAAGTCAAATCATTGCGTCATCTATTATTTTAGCTGAGAAAGGTTACATAAGAGTCCAAAATAGTTTAGGCCCCTGGATACAGTGAATTCACATGAATTCAGCGAGAAGTAAACAAGAGGCCCAAGAGGGCCAGTATCGCTCCACGGCCATAAGGCACAAATAAAATCTCCAAACAGCCCTGCCCCGTGGTGGCTATTTTTTTTACCAACCACCATGGCTTAAAGGAATCTTGTAGAGTGTCACCAAAGGAATGTTTCTGCAAAATTATTTGAAAATATGCCTGACACTTTCGGAGGAGAAGATTTTTTAGGTTTTCACTATGGTCATATAAGTCAAAATAGCCCCGCCCTCTGGCGGCCATGTTTTTCGACCAATCAACATGGCTTGAAGGAATCTGATAGAGGGTCACCCAATGAACATTTCTACAAAATTATTTGAAAATCGGCTGAACACTTTCGGAGAAGAAGATGTTTTAAGTTTTCACTATAGCTATATAACGCAAAAAAGCCCCGCCCCCTGGCGGCCATGTTTTTCGCCCAATCAACATTTCTTGAAGGAATCTAATTAAGGTTCACACAAGGAACATTTCTACAAAATTATTTGAAAATCGGCCTGACACTTTTGGAGGAGAAGATTTTTTAAGTTTGCTCTTTAGCCATAAAGGCAAAATAGCCCCGCCCTGTGACGGCCATGTTTTTTTACCAATCAACATGGCTTGAAGGAATCTGATAGAGGGTCACCAACGGAACAGTTCTACATAATTATTTGAAAATCTGCTGAACACTTTTTGAGAAGATTATTTAAGTTTTCACTATAGCTATATAAGGCAAAAAGCCCCGCCCCCTGGCGGCCATGTTTTTCGCCCAATCAAAATTTCTTGAAGGAATCTAATAAAGGGTCACCCAAGGAACATTTCTACAAAATTATTTGAAAATCGGCCTGACACTTTCGGAGAAGAAGATTTTTTAAGTTCTCACTATTTTTTTCTTTCGGTTGCCATGGAAACCAGAATTTTGAATGGATCAAAAAAATTTGAAGGAATTTAGTAGAGGACATTGAGAGGATGCTTCCCATGAAGTTTCAACCAAATTGGCCAAGTGGTTAGGGAGAAGAAGTCGTTTAAAGGAAAAAGTTAACGCACGCACGCACGCACGACGGACAATTCGCCATGACATAAGCTCGACTGGCTTTCAGCCAGTGGAGCTAAAAATGAAACAAGCTCCGCCCCCTGGCGACCATGTTTTTCAACGGATCGGAAATATTTGAACAAATCTTGGTAAAGGGTGCCCCAAGGAACATTTGTGCAAGATAATTTTCAAATCGGGCCAGTACCTTTGGACAAGAAGATTTTTAAAGTTTTAACAATGCACATATTAGGAAAACAAGCTCTGCCCTCTGGTGGCCATGTTTTTCAATGGATCAGAAATATTTGAAGAATCTTGGTAAAGGGTGCCCCAAGGAACATTTGTGCAAAATAATTTTCAAATCGAGCCAGTACTTTTGGACAAGAAGATTTTTAAAGTTTTAACAATGCACATATTAGGAAAACAAGCTCCGCCCCCTGGCGGCCATGTTTTTCAACGGATTGGAATTATTTGAACAATCTTGGTAAAGGGTGCCCCAAGGAACATTTGTGCAAGATAATTTTCAAATCGGGCCAGTACTTTTGGACAAGAAGATTTTTAAAGTTTTACCAATGCACATATAAGGAAAATAAGCTCCGCCCACTGGCGGCCGTGTTTTTCAACGGATCGGAAATATTTGAATAATCTTGGTAGAGGATACCCCAAGGAACATTTGTGCAAAATAATTTTCAAATCGGGACAGTACTTTTGGACAAGAAGATTTTTTAAGATTTGGCAATTTTCCCCTTTTCTGTTGCTGCAGCAACCAAAGTTCTACTTGGAATTAAATTCTTTGAACAACTTTGAAAGAGGACCACCTAAGGACCATTCCTGTGAAGTTATTTTGAAATCTGTCCATTGGTTTAGTAGAAGTCATTTGTAGGAAAATGTTAACAGTCGGACAGACGACGACGCCTGACGGTGAGTGATCACAAAAGCTCACCTTGCACTTCGTGCTTAGGTGAGCTAAAAAGTTTTAACACTTGTTTTACGATATTTCTGTCATATTTCCGAAATTGAAATATATACAAATAAATCTATCAAATGTCATAGAATCAGACAGGAAATATGTCTATATGTCTCTGAATCGGGTAAAATGTGCAGAACAAAAGTTCAGCATACCAAGAATCAAAGTACTGAAAGTACTGTATCAAATTATTTTGAACATGTATTGAAAAATGTAATTAATAATTGCATTTTACCAAGTTTCATGTGCTGTTTTTTTTTATGACTAGTTCTTTACATATATAAACATATTTGTGATATTATACTGAAATATTTTCATGAATAAAATTGATGTAATAAATGATTATGAAATATTCTATTCAAATAGCAAATTATTACTTCCTATAATGCAAGTTATACCCTGCTTGATTTGACCATATTTTAGCATCAAATGAAAAGTATTGTGACCGGTCGCAGAAAATCTTGCCGCGAAAAAAGCTTCCTCTTTGGGACACCAATCTCCCTACCAAAAATACCAAATCTCCCTATTTGGCTTCAGGAAAATATCACATGTCTGTTAGGGGGGCAAAACCTTAAATTTTCCTTCAGAAGAGGCCCAGCCCCAAAAGTCTTACTTTCTCAATTTGAAAACTAACAAACATACCATTAATGTTGTCATCAACCTGGCATTTTGGCGTCTTCTGTGCACTTCCCTTGGTCATCTTCTTCTGTCTGCTTCCATTGGATTTGTGGACATTTCCTTTGAATTGAATATCAATAAAGTACATTTCATTGAAACATATTCAGTCTAAGAAATTCACATTTAATATCAAGCACTATAGCCCTAATGTCTATAGATCCTATGTCAAGTAGCCAAACCCTAAATAGCCAGGCACCATATAAATCATAGAAAATTTGGAAGAAATTTCTAAAAGCCTGCCAGCCAATACTTCTGGTTTTAGGCCATTGTATAACCCGTAACTTGGCTAATAGTAATAACAAAGAAAACCTTGTAATTTAACATGCATGTAAAATACCTTCATTTTCATAATAAACAGCATGTGTCAACACTTTTTAATTTTATTAGAACAACAATAACAATTGATTGGAAAACCAAAATTAAACACTTTTATAATTTTATAAGAATTATGGCCAAGAGAAGGTTCTTATTTGCACATCTGGTTTTTCAATTCAATCTATAACAGTCACACATGTTTAAATACAAACCATTTATATATTTGATGATGCACTTCTCTACATCATCTGGCACTTCCTCCATCAGGCAGATGTTGACAAATTCCTTGAAAGATTCCTTGAGGATGGCCGTTGGATTATCCTCTGACAAAATGAAAAAAATTATAACACCATGCAGCAATTTTTTCCCTTCTATAGATGGTACCTTTTAACATTGCAAACGATTCTTCTCAATTCTTGCCAATTAAGCATAATTTGAACTTGATTTTCTGACGAAAAATATAAAATTCTTGACCAGTCTCCTTTGTTTACATTTTTAAATGCTGCATATAATATATTCATTCAGGTATCGCCTTTTTTAAACTGCAGATGTCCAGAATGATAAGGAGGGGTATTCACTATTCAACTCTTTCCCCCACAATTTCTCTTATTATTAAAGCAACCCTATGTTGTGGGTACTCATAAATTTTTTCTCACTAAGACAATTCTTTTGAGTACCCACAACATAGGGTTAGAGGGACAAATAGGGTATTTAGAACATGCAAAACGCCTTTTATCTAGAGCTCTGAAGCTGCATAAAAAGTGGGGTGGTACAAAAAACAAATTCTTAGTCGAAAAAAGGGCATAATTATTACGAAATCATTGACAGCGTTATGTACCCTTGTCTGTAGAGAGAGGGAATGATGGGGAACAAGTATTGAAAGTTTCAAAGCAATATCAAATTGATAACAAGAGTACCGCAAACGGTACATAATACGCCCGTCAGGAACTTGTAAGTTTCCTCTTTGTTTTGATATATTGTTTGTTTGTAAAAAGTTAATAAAGTCGTTTAGGAATAAGTTGTTAAAGAATAATGGGAAACTATGAAAAATGCATAACTCATGCAGAAATTGACAAATATTCTAAGTCCAAAAAGGGGCTTAACTCATTCAAAAATTGACGAAATCCGAGGAAATGTGAACTTGATCTGTGACACATGATTACAAAGCCATATACAAAATTCCAGGTCAATAGCTCAAAGTATGTAGGAAAAAAGTGCGGAAAACCAATATTCTAAGTCCAAAAAGGGGCATAACTCATTGAAACATTGTGAACTTGATCTGTGACACTTGATTACAAAGCCATATACATAATTTCAGCTCAATACATCAAAGCATGTAGAAAAAAAGTGCGGAAAACAAATATTCTTAGTCCAAAAAGGGGCATAACTCATTCAAAAATTGTCGAAATGCCAGGAAATATGAACTTGATCTGTGACACATCACTACAAAGCCTAATACACAATTTCAGGTCAATAGCTCAAAGTATGTAAGAAAAAAGTGCGGAAAACCAATATTCTAAGTCCAAAAAGGGGCATAACTCATTCAAAAATTGATGAAATTCGAGGAAATGTGAACTTGATCTGTGACACTTGATGACAAAGCCATATACATAATTTCAGCTCAATACATCAAAGCATGTAGAAAAAAAGTGCGGAAAACAAATATTCTAAGTCTAAAAAGGGGCATAACTCATTCAAAAATTGACGAAATTCGAGGAAATGTGAACTTGATCTGTGACACTTGATTACAAAGCCATATACATAATTTCAGCTCAATATATCAAAGCATGTAGAAACAAGAGTACCGCAAACGGTACATAATACGCCCGTCAGGAACTTCTTTGTAAGTTTCCTCTTTGTTTTGATATATTGTTTGTTTGTAAAAAGTTAATAAAGTCGTTCAGGAATAAGTTGTTAAAGAATAATGGGAAACTATAAAAAATGCATAACTCATGCAGAAATTGACAAATATTCTAAGTCCAAAAAGGGGCATAACTCATTCAAAAATTGACGAAATCTGAGGAAATGTGAACTTGATCTGTGACACTTGATTACAAAGCCATATACATAATTTCAGCTCAATACATCAAAGCATGTAGAAAAAAAGTGCAGAAAACAAATATTCTAAGTCCAAAAAGGGGCATAACTCATTCAAGAATTGACGAAATCCCAGGAAATATGAACTTGATCTGTGACATATCACTACAGAGCCTAATACACAATTTCAGGTCAATAGCTCAAAGTATGTAAGAAAAAAGTGCGGAAAACCAATATTCTAAGTCCAAAAAGGGGCATAACTCATTCAAAAATTGACGAAATCCGAGGAAATGTGAACTTGATCTGCAACTCATGATTACAAAGCCATATACATAATTTCAGCTCAATAGATCAAAGCATGTAGAAAAAAAGTGCGGAAAACAAATATTCTAACAAATATTCTTTCTAACAAATATTCTAAGTCCAAAAAGGGGCATAACTCATTCAAAAATTGACGAAATCCCAGGAAATATGAACTTGATCTGTGACATATCACTACAAAGCCTAATACACAATTTCAGGTCAATAGCTCAAAGTATGTAAGAAAAAAATGCGGAAAACCAATATTCTAAGTCCAAAAAGGGGCATAACTCATTCAAAAATTGACGAAATCCGAGGAAATGTAAACTTGATCTGTAACTCATGATTACAAAGCCATATACATAATTTCAGCTCAATAGTCCAAAAAGGGGCATAACTCATTCAAAAATTGACGAAATCCCAGGAAATATGAACTTGATCTGTGACACATCACTACAAAGCCTTATACAAAATTTCAGCTCAATAGCTCAAAGTATGTAAGAAAAAAGTGCGGAAAACCCGAACAGACGGACGGACGGAGGGACATGACCATACCATAATACGGACCGTTTTTAAAAAACGGTCGTATAAAAAAGTGCGGAAAACAAATAATCTAAGTCCAAAAAGGGGCATAAATCATTCAAAAATTGTCGAAATGCCAGGAAATATGAACTTGATTTGTGACACATCACTACAAAGCCTAATACACAATTTCAGGTCAATAGCTCAAAGTATGTAAGAAAAAAGTGCGGAAAACCAATATTCTAAGTCCAAAAAGGGGCATAACTCATTCAAAAATTGACGAAATCCAAGGAAATGTGAACTTGATCTGTGACTCATGATTACAAAGCCATATACAAAATTTCAGGTCAATAGCTCAAAGTATGTAGGAAAAAAGTGCGGAAAACCAATATTCTAAGTCCAAAAAGGGGCATAACTCATTTAAAAATTGACGAAATTCGAGGAAATGTGAACTTGATCTGTGACACTTGATTACGAAGCCATATACATAATTTCAGCTCAATAAATCAAAGCATGTAGAAAAAAAGTGCGGAAAACAAATATTCTAAGTCCAAAAAGGGGCATAACTCATTAAAAAATTGACGAAATCCCAGGAAATATGAACTTGATCTGTGACACATCACTACAAAGCCGTATACAAAATTTCAGCTCAATAGCTCAAAGTATGTAAGAAAAAAGTGCGGAAAACCCGAACGGACGGACGGACGGAGGGAGGGACATGACCATACCATAATACGTACCGTTTTTAAAAAACGGTCGTATAAAAAGGAAGTGGAACGAAAACCATAACCATAATTACAAGTCATAATTCTTTTAAAAACCTAGACAGAGCTATGTACTCTTGTCTGTTGATGGAGATAATGATGGTGAACAAGTGTTGTAAGTTTCAAAGCAATATCTCTAATGGTTTTGGGAAAAAAGGGGAGGGGGTACAAAAATCCCAACCACAATTCGAAGTCGAAAAAAGGCCATAATTCTTGACTGAGTTATGTACTCTTGTGAGTGTCGAGAGTTTGAAAGCCATTAACAATTTTGGGTAAAAAGTTCACTGAGTTGTCAAGTTATTATAATCACTGTGGTAACTCTCATTGACATGTGACACCATTTTCAGCCATTGCAGTTTTGGCCCCTCCAAATTTTGTTTGTTGTGTACAAACTCGTATGCCTCATGGCACCATTTTTATCACAGAATGGATTCACTCGAGAGATCAAAACACTTACTTGCGATTATTAACGACGGATACATTTTCCCACTATACTTTGTATCGGTTCGCTGTCCCGGCAAAATATTTTCTAGTATCGCAGATTCACTGACGATCGACCATTGTTGCTCCGGAGGCCAATAAACTAAAACTCTCATGTTGGATGCCATTTTAACCGGTGCTGGTGGTCATTTGAAATTTCCGAGAATGTTCGTATTGAAATCTGATTCGTTGCTGTTGGTCAAGTGATGCAAAAATATTTTGAGACGAAATGAATATTTTCTAAGGAAAGTGTTGATTGTTTCTTAATATCAGCGATCTTTGACGAATCCATGAATGGAAAAGAGGGACGGCTAATCAGTATCTAACCACAGATTCTTCAAAACTGCCAAAAACATAGAAATGGAGAGTTAAAAACCGTTTGAAATCGGAAAGCATAAGGTAGGTCACGTGTGTTGAAAGATTATTTCAAACAAGAGATGTTTGTCAAACATTATGCCCCCCCTGAGCGCCATGTTGTCAGGAATATTTGGACAATTGAGTAGAATTTGCATGGACCGAAATGCCAGCCGATTTTTCATTTCACATTGGATGTCTATGAGTCAGTTTTAAGATTATGAACAATGTTCATTCAAAGTTTGAGGATGGTAGGTGTTCTTAATCACATTGTGATGATGACTGATATTTGCAGATAAACATGTATCCTCCAGGTCCAGGCATTGTCGAGTTATCACTCGGACAAGCTTAAAAAAGGTTTTTGTGTTCAAGGTCACTGTGACCTTGACCCAATGACCTCAAAATAAATAGGGTTCAACTACTGGTCAGGCCCAACCTCCAAGTCAAATTTGAGGACCATAGGTCCAGCCATTGTTGAGTTATCACTTGGACAAGCTTAAAAAGTTTTTTGTGTTCAAGGTCACTGTGACCTTGACCTTTGATCCAATGACCTCAAAATAAATAGGGTTCATCTACTGGTCAGGCCCAAGCTCCAAGTCAAGTTTGAGGACCCTAGATCCCGGCATTGTTGAGTTATCACTCGGACAAGCTTAAAACAGGTTTTTGTGTTCAAGGTCACTGACCTTGACCTTTGACACAATGACCTCAAAATAAATAGGGTTCATCTACTGGTCAGGCCCAACCTCCATGTAAAGTTTGAGGACCATAGGTCCCGGCATTGGTTGAGTTATCACTCGGACAAGCTTAAAACAGGTTTTTGTGTTCAAGGTCACTGTGACCTTGACCTGTGACCTTTGACCCAAAAAAAAATAGGGTTCATCTACTGGTCAAGCCTTACCTCCATGTAAAGTTTGAGAACCATAGGTCCAGGCATTGTCGAGTTATCACTTGGACAAGCTTTGGTCTACAGATGGACAGACGGACCAACCGGCCCACAGACATGTGCAAAGCAATATACCCCTCTTCTTCGAAGGGGGCATAATAATATTTTCAAAAAGTGATTATCCATCTTATGACGGGCCTCAAGCATCGCGAAAACCGTTTGTCCTGACCGGTGACTGTTCACTCGGTCTAACAATATAAGGTTTAGGTCCGTATGACAGACAAAACAAGAGTACCGCAAACGGTACATAATACGCCCGTCAGGAACTTCTTTGTAAGTTTCCTCTTTGTTTTGATATATTGTTTGTTTGTAAAAAGTTAATAAAGTCATTCAGGAATAAGTTGTTAAAGAATAATGGGAAACTATGAAAAATGCATAACTCATGCAGAAATTGACAAATATTCTAAGTCCAAAAAGGGGCATAACTCATTCAAGAATTGACGAAATCCCAGGAAATATGAACTTGATCTGTGACACTTGATTACAAAGCCATATACATAATTTCAGCTCAATACATCAAAGCATGTAGAAAAAAAGTGCGGAAAACAAATATTCTAAGTCCAAAAAGGGGCATAACTCATTCAAAAATTGACGAAATCCCAGGAAATATGAACTTGATCTGTGACATATCACTACAAAGCCTAATACACAATTTCAGGTCAATAGCTCAAAGTATGTAAGAAAAAAGTGCGGAAAACCAATATTCTAAGTCCAAAAAGGGGCATAACTCATTCAAAAATTGACGAAATCCGAGGAAATGTGAACTTGATCTGTAACTCATGATTACAAAGCCATATACATAATTTCAGCTCAATAGATCAAAGCATGTAGAAAAAAAGTGCGGAAAACAAATATTCTAAAAAATATTCTAAGTCCAAAAAGGGGCATAACTCATTCAAAAATTGACGAAATCCCAGGAAATATGAACTTGATCTGTGACACATCACTACAAAGCCTTATACAAAATTTCAGCTCAATAGCTCAAAGTATGTAAGAAAAAAGTGCGGAAAACCCGAACGGACGGACGGACGGATGGACGGAGGGACGAACGGACATGACGATACCATAATACGGACCGTTTTTAAAAAACGGTCGTATAAAAACTAGAACTATCACTGAAGATGATAAATACCCCCTAAACAGCACCTTGACCTACACCATAACTTAATTAGTAAAAGGGCCATAACTCTGTAAAATATCATGCAATTGTAACCCCTTTAGGATATGCACATCTCTTGGTATAGAAGCTTCATGTAAAATTTTATTGAATTCCACCAAGTGGTTTGTAAGAAATAGGCCGGACAAAATATGGCTTCCGACCGACCGACAGCCCGACACAGTGACTCCTATATACCCCCTCTTCTTTGAAGGGGGTATAATAAATAGAATTCATCTACTGGTCAGGCCCAACCTCCATGTAAAGTTTGAGGACCATAGGTCCCGGCATTGGTTGAGTTATCACTCGGACAAGCTTAAAACAGGTTTTTGTGTTCAAGGTCACTGTGACCTTGACCTGTGACCTTGACCTTTGACCCCCAAAAAAATAGGGTTCATCTACTGGTCAAGCCTTACCTCCATGTAAAGTTTGAGAACCATAGGTCCAGGCATTGTCGAGTTATCACTTGGACAAGCTTTGGTCTACAGATGGACAGACGGACCAACCGGCCCACAGACATGTGCAAAGCAATATACCCCTCTACCTAATATTTTCAAAAAGTGATTATCCATCTTATGACGGGCCTCAAGCATCGCGAAAACCGTTTGTCCTGACCGGTGACTGTTCACTCGGTCTAACAATATAAGGTTTAGGTCCGTATGACAGACAAAATAAGAGGCCCATGAGGGCCTATGCTCTACTGGTATGGTTCTTTGGTCATTTTCAATCCAGAGCATGTATGTATGGTGAAGATCGGATAGTAAATGGAGGCTCTTTTGTGTTCACAAGCTGTATTATAGCAATTTTTACAATTTTATGGGCCATAATCCAGTCTTGCATGGGCAAATCTGGCTGGTTTTCAAAAAGAACCAAGCTCTCATCAATATTTAACTACTATCTACGTTTGGTGAAGATCAGATAGTAAATGGAGCCTCTATTGTGTTCACATGCTCAATTATAGCAATTTGGACAATTTCAAGGGCCATAATCCAGTCTTGCATTGGCGGATCTGGCTGGTTTACGAAAGGAACCGAGCTCTCATGGATATCTTACTACTGTATAAGTTTGGTTGAGATACAATCAAAAGTGAAGACTATCGTGTTAACAAGCTCTTTTATAGCAATTTTGACCATTTCAAGGGCCATAATCCAGTCATGCATGGGCGGAACTGGCTGGTTTTCGAAAGGAACCGAGCTCTCATGGATATCTAACTATTGTTTAAGTTTGGTTGAGATACAATCAAAAGTGAAGACTGTATCGTGTTAACAAGCTCTTTTATAGCAATTTTGACCATTTCAAGGGCCATAATCCAGTCATGCACGAGTAATTTTTGGCTGGTTTTCGAAAGGAACCGAGTTCTCATGAATATCTAACTACTGTATAAGTTTGGTTGAGATACAATCAAAAGTGAAGACTGTATCGTGTTAACAAGCTCTTTTATAGCAATTTTGACCATTTCAAGGGCCATAATCCAGTCATGCATGGGCGGATCTGGCTGGTTTTCGAAAGGAACCGAGCTCTCATGGATATCTAACTGCTGTATAAGTTTGGTTGAGATACAATCAAAAGTGAAGACTGTATCGTGTTAACAAGAAATTGTTTACGGACGCACGGACGCACGCACGCACGGACGACGGACAAATCGCCACGACATAAGCCCTTCTGGCCTTTGGCCAGTAGAGCTTAAAACTAGAACTATCACTGAAGATGATAAATACCCCCTAAACAGCACCTTGACCTACACCATAACTTAATTAGTAAAAGGGCCATAACTCTGTAAAATATCATGCAATTGTAACCCCTTTAGGATATGCACATCTCTTGGTATAGAAGCTTCATGTAAAATTTTATTGAATTCCACCAAGTGGTTTGTAAGAAATAGGCCGGACAAAATATGGCTTCCGACCGACCGACCGACAGCCCGACACAGTGACTCCTATATACCCCCTCTTCTTTGAAGGGGGTATAATAAATAGAATTCGAAACAAAAAACACCGCCATACGCATGCGCAAGTGAAAATGCGTTTTGTTTACTTCCGACTTTTGTTGGTGGTTTTAATTGAAATATATTGTTTGCAATCTGTGTTTTACGTATATAGAATGACAAAATTTATTTCATTATATTAATAGAGAGGAATAACTGTCCACAGCATAGAATGAAATGATGTTTTTGTGAGTTTTAACAATATTTTTTGGGACTGACCAGAGCTCTAGATAAGGGGCGTTTTGCATGTTCTAAAATCCTTATTTGTCAATGTAACCCTATGCTGTGGGTACTTAAAAGAATCGTCTCAGTGAGACGATTCTTTTGAGTACCCATAACATAGGGTTTGCTTTAATAATAAGAGAGAAATTGTGGGGAAAAGAGCTGAATACCCCTCCTTATCTGGACCTCTGACTGACAAAATTTCAGATGATGTCAGTCCGAATGAGACGATCACTCAATGACTGAAACTTTTTTCAAACTTTCGATGTCTGGGCCAAGGGAACTTTATTTTCAAAATATGAGTATGTACTGTGTGGAGAACACAGCAACACCTGGTAATCTGTCTGCTAGTTTCTCTTCTTCTGACTTCTCTACAGTTATTCAGTGAAATGAAATCACCTATTGTTAAATAATGGAGAGTGGTATCAGGGACGTAGATAAGAGGGATAAGTAACTAAATTATATACTAAAATATCACCCGTGCCGACATTTGTAGCAAGTAAAACTCAAAAACTATTAAAGATATGAAAATAAAAAATATATTTTCTGGAAGTTTAAACATTCTTCTGTTGCAGTAGATAAAAATATTTTAATATATTACAGGTTTTGATAATATGTTATCCGTATGAAAAATGTCAGTCTATTGGTATTAATTTTTGGAAAAAAATAATATAATTCAGAAATCCCAATATCTGTGTCTTTTAAACCAGTCATTGTTCAAAATACAAAGAATTCCAGTTATTCATTGTATCTGTAACCTTAGTTGAAATGTTAAACTTTCAGAAAATGTATGAATGCCAATTGTGACTTCAAAGTTTTATTTGCTACAAAATGTGAAAATTTGGACAATTTATTTCTATGACTGATATTTTAACCAGATAACAGGTGTACAGTTGCCTATCCCTTTTATCTATGTCCCTGGTGGTATTGAATGTAATGTTATGTAGATGTTTGTTTAAATAATGTCTGGATTAATTATTTGTATAGGGATGTCACATCATTCGCAATTTCGCTGGGTCAACCATTAGAAACTTTATTTACAGATTAGACAGTGCGTGTCGTGTTTGTGATGATATACCTTCTGATATTCCAACTGATGAAGCACTTGGTACCAGCACACCTGATGATAGTTCATCAACATCCAAGTCTTCTTTTAGGTATGTGATACATGTTTATTATCAATATAACAAACTTCAAAAGCCTTCATCAACTTACTAAATAATACATTTATGCAAAATACCAATATATGAAATTAATGCTGTAACCGGTACAGTTTATACATGACAGAAACTGTACATATAGTATTTGATTGGTATGTCCTTAAAGATTGACAGTTATTTCGTAATGTTGAAACACTGTTTTTCCTGCATTTTTCGTTTAAACATTTTTTCAATGGCTATATCTCAAATCTTTACAAGGTTTTCACATGAAAACTTAAACAAACATTGCCAGAGACAATACACACATGCGTTTCAAGGGCCATAATTCTGGCTTAAATAGTCGAGATCTTTCCCTTTTCAACTTAGAAAAAAAATAGACGAGCATTCAAGTATGCTCTGCATAGCTTTTGTTTATAATTCTTTTCTCTATTTACAGTGCTGGAGATGATGATATTTGGTGGAATGCCAATGATGACAATTCTGTATGGTTCGATGCAATGGAAGGAAGATATGGACCCAGAAGAAATCGTGGATCCAGAGTGAGTCAAGGAAGACACTGTTCCAATATATAAAGGCGCAAGTCTTAATGTTGCAGAAAGTGCTGTTCTCATTCTGACATTTGCTTTACGACATTCTTTGAATGGTGAATGTCTCTCTGATCTTCTCACATTAATTTCTTTACACTGTGCTACAGTGAATTTACTGTACACGTCTCTTCACCGCTTCAGGTCATTCTTTAGTCAACTAAAAACTCCTTTAATATTCCATTCTTAATTACTGTTCAACATGTGAATTCCCTGTAAAACAAGAGGCTCTACTGGCATTGATCTGGCTTGTTTCAAAAGGAACCAATATGTAATAAATATTCAAATACCATCTAAGTTTGGTGAAGATCAGATAGTAAATGGAAGCTCTATTGTGTTTACAAGCTGTATTATAGCAATTTTGACAATTTCAAGGGCCATAATCCAGCCATGCATGGGTAGATCTGGCCGTTTTTTAGAAATGAACCAAACTCTCATGGATATCCAACTACTGTATAAGTTTGATTGAGATACATTCAAAAATAAGGACTGTATCATGTTAACAAGCCCTATTATAGCAATTTTGACAATTTCAAGGGCCATAATTCAGTCATGCTTGGGGCGGATCTGGATTGTTTTCGAAAGGAATCAAGCTCTCATGGATATCTAACTACTGTATAAGTTTGGTTGAGATACAATCAAAAATAAAGACTATTGTGTAATCAAGCTCTATTATAGCAATTTTGACCATTTCAAGGGCCATAATCCAGTCATGCACGAGTAATTTTTGGCTGGTTTTCGAAAGGAACCGAGCTCTCATGGATATCTAACTACTGTATAAGTTTGGTGGGGATACAATCAAAAGAAGCGAAGACTGTATCGTGTTAACAAGCTCTTTTATAGCAATTTTGACCATTTCAAGGGCCATAATCCAGTCATACATGGGCAGATCTGGCTGGTTTTTGAAAGGAACCCAGCTCTCATGGATAGCTAACTACTGTATAAGTTTGGTTGAGATACAATTAAAAGTGAAGACTTTTGTGTTAACAAGCTCTTTATAGCAATTTTGACCATTTCAAGGGCCATAATCCAGTCATGCATGGGCGGATCTGGCTGGTTTTCGAGAACCGAGCTCTCATGGATATCTTACTACTGTATAAGTTTGGTTGAGATACAATCAAAAGTAAAGACTGTATCGTGTTAACAAGAAATTGTTTACAGATGGACGGACGGACACACGGACGACGGACGAATCGCCACGACATAAGCACTTCTGGCCTTTGGCCAGTACAGCTAAAAATCAGAAAGGCAGTGTCCTGTTTGTAAAAAAGATCTGAAAGAAACTTCATCATACTTTGTAGGAATTTTTCAATCGTTCAACTTTTCATAGTAAATTGCAACATAGGAGATCTAGACCAAATAGACCAGACACTATCTGTAACAAAATAGAGTTGGCTTGGCCTAAATAAAAGACGGTCAGTCAGTTCAGGTTGGTCACGTATGGTTTTAACTTATCGCAGGATTGTCAGGGAGATCATTGTTTATGAAGTTATTATCATATACATATGTGATAAGTGATATTAAGCATATTAAGAGTTCATTTCATGTAAATCCGTTGAGAATTAAGGAATTGACGGGTTTAAAAACGTTAATTACGTTAAACTATGTTGCTATTTTCATTTGGCCTATAAATGTATTGAAACTAGTTGTTGATTGTGAATTACGATTTGCACGGGAATTTTGCCTGTCATCAGGAGACCCAGAGGTTGATTGGTGCTATATAACTTACTCAAACATTTGTTTTGACCGTCAGTATCACAGGAGTTACCAGATGGTTTTCACTCGTTATAGTGAGAGGTAGTTGATGTGACCAATTCACACGGCATATGGGTATGTAAATTCTTAGTTATTGTGCAAAGGGGTTTTCGGCATAATTAAGGAATGGAATCTGTGCAAATTTACAATGTTAGGGATTGAGATAATTATTACATGATTGAATTGTTTAGAGAATTTCTGGTTCACGAAGTGAATGTTTTTTACAGAAATTGAGTCCGTTAGGAGCGAGACAATGTGTTATGTTATTGGGAAAGATATGTTGTATGAAAAGGATAAGAATGGAAGTGGGAAATGTAAAAGGATATTAGTACAGAGATGAGCTACCATAGGAGTATAAAATGGTAGGCTGTTAGGTTTACGGAACATTATTGATATTATTGTAAGACATGGTTATTTATTACAATTTTAGCCGTTTTATGTCTGGCAGACAATCGAAGGTCCAAACGTAGAAGTTTGAAGAACCAGTGTGTGACGCAGTCCACAACATAATAAGACGTCGTAACGGGGGACATTAGGAGGAGTGCCGTCATAGGACGTGTAGAACCATATAACCACAGTTGTGTGGCTTGTCGATCCCGGAATCCAAGGATATACGCGACGCAATGAATATAAGTACAACGACTCGGTGAAGTCGGGAAACGGATACAGTTGGATGTGAAGTACAACGTGTATGAACATTCCAAATACAGGGTACAGTAACGGAAGTGATGGGACAGTTAAAGTGACTGGGGTGAGAGTGTGTATGAGAGTGCGTGAGTAGTCCTTTTGTTTATAGCCTCTCGATTTGTCAGGAAAGAAGTGATTATTTAAAAAAATTGTATATATTTCATAACTGTAAATTAAACATATATTTTTATTCAACCATCGGCGTTCAATTCTACTTTAGTGAGTTGTCGACCCTTGACCATCTTGTGACACTATCGGTGACATTCATGATGGGGAGTTATATAGAAAGCACTGTGCACCTGGTGAATTTTTGGATGACAAAAACAATATCTCACTCATGTGGTACACTGATGGTGTGCCACTCTTTAAGTCATCAAAGGTAAGTATCTGGCCCCTTTTTCTCGCCATAAATGAGTTGCCTTACTCTGAACGTTTTGTACAAGAGAATCTAATTTTTACTGGCTTATGGTTTGGAAAGTCAAAGCCGTCTATGGCATGTTTTTAAAGCCATTTCATGACACACTCAACACATTTTTTCGGAATGGTTTCACAGTTCAAAGTATTTGAATGTTCGTGGTCTGTTCATGTGTGGAACATGCGACTTGCCAGCAAAATGCATGGTTTTAAACATGAATCAATTTAATGGTCAGTATGGGTTTGCAACATGTTTGCAACCAGGTACTGTATTGTCTGTAGGTAAGGGCTATTCCAGTAAAACATATGTCCCACCCCAGGAAGGCACTTTCAAAATTGACCAACCCCCTTCAGAAGTTTATTTGACTAGAAAAGAACCCCCTTTAGAATATTTTCTGAGCAAATTCGGACCCCCTTCAGAAGTTTATATTTTTTGTTGCAAATTTCAACCCTCAATAGCAGTTTTGTCGGACTTCTGATTAGGACTTACTATAAGTGTATTCATGGTCCAACAGTAAGTTTCTGCTCTTGCATCGTAAGTAAAGATGTTGATTCTGACAGGAATTAAAATACACATGAATTTGTATTGAGGTTTAAGACTGATTTTCAACATCTTTGGTCATTTAAAGGCAGTCAGTTATCCATACCCTCTGTTCCTGGAAGACCCAGTACTAAGCCAAACCCAAACAACTGACAGTTTCCTCATATAAATCAGAGGCGGAGGCCTCGAACTCGGAACCTTCAGGTTACTAACCTAGCATATTACCAACCACGCCACAAAGGCCTTCATTAAGATATTTCAAATTAAATTTGAACAAGAAAATGTGTCCATGGAACACAGATGCCCCAGTCGACAGTCAGATGAACAAATGTAGGGTCACAAATAGCTTTATTCAACAATTAAACAAAATAACTTTTTTCCGATTTTCAGTACCATACCGTTTTGATCGTATCTCGAAAATTTGTCTTCAAACGAATTCTGTACACTACGTTTGAGAAATATATTATGTGGTTAAAACAAAGCGGTTTTTCTTCATCGGGCAGTCTGTCTGTCACAGTGATTCAGATTGCAACTCGGTCTTTTAAGACAGCTGTCCTAAATGTAAAAAAAAAAACAGGCCATTTTGTCCTAAACTTAAACAAGAGGGCCATGATGGCCCTGGATCGCTCACCAGATTTTTCTTTTCACTATAGCAATATAAGCCCTGCCCCCTGGTAGTTTCCTACCTTGGCTTGGCTTGAAAAAATCTAAGAGGGTCACCCTAGGAACATTTCTAGTAAATCTTTTGAAAATAGATCAGACACTTTCGGAGGAGAAGATTTTTTAAGGTCCACTATATCCATATAAGGCAAAATAGCTCCGCTCCCTGGAGGCCATTTTTTTATGACCAATCAAAATGGCTTCAAGATATCTGATGGAGGGTCACCCAAGGAACATTTCTACAAAATTATTAAACAAGAGTACCGCGGTACATAATACGCCCGTCAGGAACTTCTTTACAAATATTCTAAGTCCAAAAAGGGGCATAACTCATTCAAAAATGCACGAAATCCCAGGAAATATGAACTTGATCTGTGACACATCACTACAAAGCCTTATACAAAATTTCAGCTCAATAGCTCAAAGTATGTAGGAAAAAAGTGTGGTAAACCCGAACGGACGGAGGGACGGAGGGAGGGACATGTATGACCATACCATAATACGTACCGTTTTTAAGAAACGGTCGTATAAAAATCGGCCTGACACCTTTGGAGGAGAAGATTTTTAAAGTTTTCAAATTAGAGTTAAATGATAGAGGGTCACCCAAGGAACATTTCTACAAAATTATTTGAAAATCGGCCAGACATTTTTGGAGAAGAAGATTTTTTAAGTTTTCACCTTAGTCATATAAGTCAAAATAGCCCCGCCCCCCCCCTGGCGGCCATGTTTTTTGACCAATCAACACAGCTTCAAGGAATCTGATAGAGGGTCACCCAAGGAACATTTCTAAACAAGAGGCCCAAGAGGGCCAGTATCGCTCCACGGCCATAAGGCAAAAATAAAATCTCCAAACAGCCCTGCCCCGTAGTGGCTATTTTTTTTACCAACCACCATGGCTTAAAGGAATCTTGTAGAGTGTCACCAAAGGAATGTTTCTGCAAAATTATTTGAAAATATGCCTGACACTTTCGGAGGAGAAGATTTTTTAAGTTTTCACTATGGTCATATAAGTCAAAATAGCCCCGCCCTCTGGCGGCCATGTTTTTCGACCAATCAACATGGCTTGAAGGAATCTGATAGAGGGTCACCCAATGAACATTTCTACAAAATTATTTGAAAATCGGCTGAACACTTTCGGAGAAGAAGATGTTTTAAGTTTTCACTATAGCTATATAACGCAAAAAAGCCCCGCCCCCTGGCGGCCATGTTTTTCGCCCAATCAACATTTCTTGAAGGAATCTAATTAAGGTTCACACAAGGAACATTTCTACAAAATTATTTGAAAATCGGCCTGACACTTTTGGAGGAGAAGATTTTTTAAGTTTGCTCTTTAGCCATATAGGCAAAATAGCCCCGCCCTGTGACGGCCATGTTTTTTTACCAATCAACATGGCTTGAAGGAATCTGATAGAGGGTCACCCACGGAACATTTCTACATAATTATTTGAAAATCTGCTGAACACTTTTTGAGAAGAAGATTATTTAAGTTTTCACTATAGCTATATAAGGCAAAAAAGCCCCGCCCCCTGGCGGCCATGTTTTTCACCCAATCAAAATTTCTTGAAGGAATCTAATAAAGGGTCACCCAAGGAACATTTCTACGAAATTATTTGAAAATCGGCCTGACACTTTCGGAGAAGAAGATTTTTTAAGTTCTCACTATTTTTTTCTTTCGGTTGCCATGGAAACCAGAATTTTGAATGGATCAAAAATATTTGAAGGATTTTAGTAGAGGACATTGAGAGGATGCTTCCCATGAAGTTTCAACCAAATTGGCCAAGTGGTTAGGGAGAAGAAGTCGTTTAAAGGAAAAAGTTAACGCACGCACGGACGCACGACAGACAATTCGCCATGACATAAGCTCGACTGGCTGAACAGTGGAGCTAAAAATGATTTGAAAATCTGTCAACCAGTTTGGCAGAAGAAGAATTTTGAAGTTTTTTTCATTTCGTTGCCATGGAAACCAGAATTCTGCATGGATCCCAAAAATTTGAAGGAATTCTGGTTAGGCCATTGGGAGGATGCTTTCTGTGAAGTTTCAGCCCAATTGACCCACTGGTTACTGAGGAGAAAAAGTTGCCGGACAAAAGGCGATCACAATAACTCGCCTTGAGCAAAGCTCAGGTGGGTGAGCTAAAAATTCAAACCCAGAAAGGCCACTTTTAGATGCGCTTTCCAAACTTACACTTACTGATGAACACCTATTAAAAATCTGCAGCAATATTGAAAACCTTTTAGAATTACAGTTAATATACTAACAGGTTAAGAAAACATTGTGGCAAAAGGAGAAATGAGCAATTTATTCTTTTCCACAATGTTTTCAAAAGTCTTCTTCAGGTGACTGTCTAGCTTGTATTTTAAACTTATTTAGTGTTAAGCTGGAGTGAATTATTGTAATTTTCTCTTTAAACTAAATTTAAACATAAGTAAAGAGGGAAGAGAAAAAGTCATCTAATTGACTGTGGTTTCAGAGGCAAATGAAGCATTTCCACTATGTGACAGGTGATATACCTGGACAGTCTAAAATGTTTAAAAATTCAAGTAGGCTTGTATATTTATGATGTGGGGGATTCTCTTCTTTTTTTTAGACCAAAAGACGTTTTGAGTGTCTTGTAAATTATGGCCTTTTCATTTTCGCTGCTGGCCTTTATCACAACTTGTTCAAAGTTTGGCAGCAGATTTGCACAAATCACAGAGGCCTTATGGTTTTTGCTGTCTGCGTGCCTCTTTAATGTACTGGTCCGAAAATAGGAAGTCCCGTCTGTCAATGCATTTTTTATATGTTGAAATATGCTCAGCCAGAAATTTTGAAACACTCTTGACGATTTGACAGGCAAATCAGGTACAGTACTTATTGAGGAGTTGGGCATTTGTTCTTAATCGGCTGAATTTTGATTATTTTTCCCGTTTTAATGCTTGTCGACGCGTTATCTTTCCGGAAAAAAAAAAGATTGTCGAAAATGTTTTCGTTCCGACATTTTGAAAGGGTTTAATCCGGGTTCTTAAAAGAGGCCCTACGATTGGCTGATATTTAATGAGCCAGCCAATGAAATCAAGTTTTACATCAATGATCATTAGACGCTTTACATGTAGTATACTTTAATGCATTGTAACTGCTATGAAGCGCGTACGTAACTCGACAAAACGCTTTTTGTTTATTATGTATCAAAATGCGTCTACTGCACATGATATTTTTCAGTTGGCTTCGCGGAGATTAACTCTAGCGATGTCATATTTCCGATGCCCGACGCCAATCTGATTCTGAATCTCTGCAGTCAATATAAATGAGCAGATACGGACAGAGGCAAAAAAGAAAATGATGCCCCCCTTTAGAAGCGAAATTGGACTTTTCACCACCCCCTACAGTAGCAAATTAAGAAAAAGACCTTCCCCCTACAGAATTTTTTTATTTTGCCGTCCTGGGGTGGGACATATGTTCAACTGGAATAGCCCTAAAGGACATGCAAGAACATTCCAATTTATTGAGGAAAACATTGCTGGTCCAACTAGGTCCCATGGTGACTTCATAAACCATAGAGGAGGCATTTGTTAGTAATGAGCCAGTGTTTGGGAAAAAGGGGCCTTCATGGTGGGTCAAAATTTGTCCTGATATTATAAAAGGAAACGCTATAAACTACATGCACTGTGTGTTATTAGGAGTAGTACGAAGACTGCTTGTGCTATGGTTTGACCCCAAGTTTAGTGCCATGCCATTTTCAATGTCTAGTGTTGTGTCTGTTGTTGACAGTAATTTGGCAAGAATAAGACCGCCATACTTTATAAAACGCCATCCTAGTAATATCAGGGAACATTCTAGCCACTGGAAAGCTTCTGAGTGCAGAGCTTGGCTGTTTATTCCATACCAGTGCTATTTGGAGTCATGAAAGCTGAATTTTTTCACCATTACCTTTTATTCGTTGAAGCCATATACATATTTAATTTAGATAATATAACAAGTCAGCAACTTGAACATGGAGAAGATATGATAATTCAATTTTGTGGCATGTATGGAGACCAGCACATGTCAGCTAACATTCATCAGCTTCTCCATCTTGGGGACACTGTCCAACAACTAGGACCTCTGTGCGTTTACTCTTGTTTCTCTTTTGAAAGTGTTAATGGACAACTTGTAAAATTATTCCATGGAACACAAAACCCTGTCATTCAAATTGCAAATGCTATATCATCAATGCTCAAAATTCCAGACTTGTCTGAAAAACTTCGTTGTTGGATCTCCTACATATAACTTTTACACTAAGTTAACTGAAGTGAACCATCATTTCAGGATGACAGAGACGATATTTAATGGTGCCTATGTAATTGGTAGTATAAAATTAACGAAACTTGATGTTATGCATCTTAATGTTGTTAGTCAATGTGTGGGTTTTGCAGTTGTGTTTAACAATCATACTCGTGCTAGAAATTCTTGTACAGTTGTCTTCAATCATAATGGTGAAAGAAAATGTGGGAAAGTACTGTTCTACCTGAAAGTGTATCCAATCTGCCATTGTATGGGATCCGAATGTAGATGTAGTGTCAAATTTGTTTTATTAATTCAAGTAATGACCATAGACGATGTGTGTTCTTTTGTTGGTCAAGACATTATTAAAGCACAACTAAATCATGTTTTAACTAGCAGAATGTCACCTGACTTTATTGCTATCAATATAGAAGGCATTGTCGGATTAGGTGTATGTGTTGAACTTACCCCAGGAAATATGTGTGTTACTCTGCCTCCAAACAATGTTGAGGGAGATTAAGGAAATTACACAGGCAAAAAATAATTCAATTGAATTGTCAATTACATAACATATGTTCAAATATTTTTTTTGCACCAATGGCGTTGTAGTAATTTTAAAATATTTCAACAATTAATTTTCATAATGTTCGATGTTATAATTTAATAGTGTTACTTGTAGGTTGAAATGGTAAATATATTGGTTGAATATTTAATAGTGTACATTTATTGTTTGTGTAGCGATCATTTATTAACTAGGCCACTTTTGTCAATAAAAGTGAGTCCTGTTTTGTCAATATGAAAAACAATTCTGAACATTATATAAATTAATGTTTTTTGGGGTGTCTATATAAAATTAAACGTTCATCCATATAGACACCCAAATAAACAATTACCTATACTTGTTGAACCCTGATGAAAAATATATTTTAGCAGTACATGTATTGTTGCAATTCATTTTGTGATATTAGTAGTACTTCTAATAAACTTTGGGTTTTTATAATTTTGTATATTTGGTATTTTTGCTTACATGTATATGAATTGATTGATTGGGGTTTAACGCCGTTTTTAACAATTTCTCGGTCATATCACGGCGGCCAGTTCACCTACTCATGTTTCCTGGTTTTCGCACACCAGTACTCCACACAACAATCTTCCCAAGCAACTGGCTGCTTTTCCACATAGACTTAGCCCATTGTACATGTATATGAAACAATATTGAATATAGAATAAAATTGTTTGCTTTACATTCAGTGCTTTTCCTATTTTGTTAAGTCTGTTTTTTGTTATAAATTCAGAAATTAACTTTTTGGCAATGTGTTTTTGGAGCTAATGTTTTTATATTTGCATGTTGAACTGGAAATGCAATTTCCTGTAAAACATGTTATTTCTTTAAAAAAATATATTTTATGAAAGAAAATATATAAAGTGTCTTGAAATAATTTTAAGCTTGCAAGATCGCAACCATTTCGTGATCTTAATGATACTATATAGAATTTTAAGCTTGCAAGAACACAAGCTTCTCGAGAACTTCAATGTTATATTAAAAATTAAGCTTGCAAGACCGCAAGCTTCTCGCGATCTTCAATAATATATTTAAGATTAAGCTTGCAAGACCGCAAGCTTCTCACAATCTTAACTGGTATATAAGATTACAAGCTTGCAAGACCGCATGCTTCTCACGATCTTCAATGATATTTAAGATTGCGAGAAGTTTGCGGACAACACCTATCCGCAACCTTTATTTCTGTGCAAGCGAGCGCGCTCAAATCTGCAACCATAATATTTAAGAAATGCAATCATGTTTAGATTGCAGCAAGCTTGCCGCAAACTTGTGACAAGCATGCCGCAAACTAGCATTTTGGTTTGGGAGCTGCTGGCTACATTTTTCCACATACATTGTATCTGAATAACAAAAGGAAAATGTGCACTAAATAATTTTTCAAAACGAACCAGTATTTTTTGAGAAGACACCACTGGAAGGTGAGCGATCACAATACCTCAAACCGCACTTTGTTCTCAGGTGAGCTCAAAATGGCATAAACATTAATTGACAGAATTTGTTTTATATTCTTTAAAAATCTAACCTGATCAGCACAGTCTGTTGTAGTAGGGGAGGGAAAAGTTGTAAGGCCGGCCAAGTGTCCTTGGGTATTTTTGTTGCGGTGTCTGTGAAAATAAACAAATATTTTCATGTTTTATTTAATTGTGTTAAACAATTCAAATCAAGAAGACAGATAATTCATTTATTAGTAGAAAAAAGTCGGTTCTAAAATTCTGAGAATTTCTGTCCTCTGCTACAAAGATGGAAAGGCGTTTCTTTGTTCTGCGACTGTTACTATTGACAGCCAACATATTTTACTGCGGTAACTTTAACAAATTCTGAGAATCACAGTTTAAACACTAAACTTTAGAAATACCAATAAATAAATACTGAAAATAACATTGCTATGCAAATAACTTTTGGTAATATAAAACAAGTATTGCATGATTGACCGTGAAATCTTTGAAAGTTTTTTTTGTAAATGACTTCAAACAGAAAACTTAAATTCCTCCGACATTTAAATGTCTTTTCTTTATTATAATCAATTATTAAAGACACACAGCCACAATTTGATGTCATAACGCACATACATGTAGTTGCTAGATTAGAATTTTGTTATAATTTTGCAAAACTGATTACTATCTTCAAACCATACCTTATCATTACAGTCTGGCGAGGAAGTGGATGGAAATATTGACTGAACTAACTTCCTCTGGGATGTATGAATAAATTTCCTTGGGGATGTACGTTTTGGTGTCTGTAAAAAAATAAGGATTTAATTCTAATATAATTCATTTAAAAGCAATTGTATTGTGTACTGATCACATTTATATCCATCTTTTAAATTCTTTCACACCAGATCAAATATTTAAATAATTTATTTACTTATATATACCAAAAGAAATAGAAAGACAAGAGGGCCATGATGGCCCTATATCGCTCACCTGATTTAATAGAACTTCAATAGTTTTCAAAGTTTTTACTCTATACATATAAGGAAAACAAGCAACTCCCTGGTAGCCATGTTTTTCAACGGATCAGATTTATTTGAACAACCTTGGTAGAAGGTCACCCAAGGAGCATTTGCCCCAAATAAATTTTAAATCAGGCAGGTGTTTTGGAAAAGAAGATTTTTAAAGATTTTACAATGCACCCATATAAGGAAAACAAGCCCCGCCCCTGGCAGCCATGTTTTTCAATGGATCTGAAAAATTTGAACAATCTTGGTAGAAGGTGCCCCAAGGAACATCTGTGCAAATTATTTTCAAATCGGGCCAATACTTCTGGACAAGAAAATGTTCAAAGTTTAAACAATGCACATAAAAGGAAAACAAGCTCCGCCCCCTGACGGCCATGTTTTTCAACGGATCGAAAATATTTGAAGAATCTTGGTAGAGGGTGCCCCAAGGAACATTTGTGCAAAATAATTTTCAAATCGGGCCAGTACTTTTGGACAAGAAGATTTTTAAAGTTTTAACAATGCACATATAAGGAAAACAAGCTCCGCCCCCTGGCGGCCATGTTTTTTAACAGATTGGAAATATGTGAACAATCTTGGTAAAGGGTGCCCCAAGGAACATTTGTGCAAAATAATTTTCAAAACGGGCCAGGTTTTTTGTACAAGAAGATGTTTTAAGATTTGGCAATTTTCCCCTTTTCTGATGCCGCAGCAACCACAAAGTTCTACTTGGAATTAATTTCTTTGAACAACTTTGAAAGAGGACCACCTAAGGACCATTCCTGTGAAGTTAATTTTAAATCTGTCCATTGGTTTAGTAGTAGAAGTCATTTGTAGGAAATTGTTAACAGACGCCGACCTGATACTCGTCAATCAAACGTTTTGAAAGTCGTCTGCTGTTCATATTCTTTTATTCAGTAAAATTCTAATTTTCCTGTCGTTACTGACTTTTGTTGCAGATAAATAATAACAAGAGGGCCATGATGGCCCTGGAGCGCTCACCTGATTTTTTTTTCCCTTCACTATAGCTATATAAGACCCGCCCCCTGGCGGCCATAGTTTCAGACCAATCAACTTGGCTTTAAGGAATCTGATAGAGGGTCATCCAAGGAACATTTCTACAAATTTATTTGAAAATCTGCCTGACAATTTCTGAGGAGAAGATTTTTTAAGTTTTCACTATAGCCATAAAAGGCAAAATAGCCCCGCCCCCTGGCGGCCATGTTTTTCGACCAATCAACATGGCTTAAAGGAAACTGATAGTGGGTCACTTAAGGAACATTTCTACAAAATTATTTGAAAATCGGCCTGACACTTTTGGAGAAGAAGATTTTTTAAGTTTTCACTATAGCCATATAAGGCAAAATAGCCCCACCCCCTGAATCTGAAAGAGGGTCACTTAAGTAACATTTCTACAAAATTATTTGAAAATCTTTTTTAAGTTTTCACTATAGCCATATAAGGCAAAATAAACCCACTGGTTACTGAGGAGAAGAAGGTGATGCACGACGCACGCCGGACAAAAGACGATCACAATAACTCACCTTGAGCAAAGCTCAGGTAAGCTAAAAAAGACAGAAAACAGAACAGAACTAATGCATCACTTACCAGGTAATTTGGTAGGTCTGTCCATAACTGGGGATGAACTCATGGCAGATGAAGCAGCACCTAAACCATGCACCATGGCATGCACTCCAAGTTTCTGTCAGTCCAGTTTCTGGTTGATTTGCATCTGAGATTTGTATTTATTTCTCTTGCACCATGTCTTGGACCCTTGTCACAAGCCTCTTTAGTCATATTTGTGATGACATCTTGGTCACCACCTTGTTCTCCAGCCAAGTTCTCATTAAATTGGCTTAAAAGACTTGTGACAGTGGCCGTCCTTACTTCCTGAGCCCTTTCTTCGTTTGGCAGATTTGTTTCAGGCCTTGCCTCCTTTCTTTTAGACCTGTTGTTCGTGGTCTTCTTTTTCTTCGTAGTAAATTCTGCATTTTGTATTTTACTTATTTCTATATGTTTTGTTGGGATGCGTTCCCGTTTACCGACCGTTTTATCGACAGGCTCAAATGTATGGAGCTGTTATGGTGCTGGTGAACCTGCGGGCACCCCCTGAAGGACAGCCTCCCATGCCTTTGATGCGAATTACGACACCTCTGATTCTGAAATATTTCAAGTAATCTCAAGCTGTAGATAAATAAACAACCAAAGAAAGGCAAGGTGTTAAATCAAGGAAAATCGGATGGTCTTATAAATTATAACATATTTCACCTAATTAAATAGAATCTTGCGAAGTTATTTTTAATGTTCTTACCGTATACAAATAAAGCTAAAAGCCCCACCCCTGGAAGCCATGTTTTTCAACGAACAATAATTATTTGAAAAATCTTGTAGAAAATCTTATAATTTGACAAAATATTGAATGATGCTGCCCGAAACTGTGGCAAGATCAAATTCACAGTGAGGGATAATAACCATAACTCAATTCCAGACAGGAAACATGTGCTTGTAATACGCGTCTGTTACAAAATTTATAACAGATGATAAAAACGAGCAAGCGAGTAGCTAACCAACAAGCAAAATAAATTTCACTTACGCTCACTTTAGAATGTATATTGTTTTATGGCGCATCGACAGCCAAGGTCATTTAGCGCGCAATTAAATTTAATCATTCATGATCCCTGGGTAAACAAACCAGTACTAGGCTAGAAAATGTGCCTTGCCCAAGGGCACTCCACCATGACCGTAGTGCCGCGACTGGGGATCGAACCCGGGACACCCGGTTTCGAAATCCCCGACGCTAACCAATCGACCACAGCGGACTCACTTTAGAAACAAATATCTTTCAAAATATGCAATGTCACAGCATGCCACTGCACATTTGGGCGCATATATTGCTTAGAAACATATTAACATGGATCAATTTATTTATTGGGGTTTTACGCCGCTTTCAACATTATTTCAGTTATATCACGGCGACAGTTCACGTATTCATGATCCCTGGGTAAACAAACCAGTACTAGGCTAGAAAATGTGCCGTGCCAAAGGGCACTCCACCATGACCGTAGTGCCGCGACTTGGGATCAAACCCGGGACACCCGGTTACGAAATCCAAGGCTAATCAAAACATAGATCAAACAATAGATTATAACTGACATAATAGGAAAAACAAATATGGAAGACCTTGAAGACGTTGATTGTATTTCTCTCCCATCAACAAGACAGACATTTCCATTTCAAGATTTAAAACGACAAAAATGATCTTCAACGACTTCAGAAATCGGGGCAAGTTTCTTGACCGAGATTCGGGAAATAATCTCGCTCGGCGATCTCCGTTATATTCCGTTCAACAAAATGGCAGCCTCCACATGCCAACACAATACTGGGATATCGACTCTTAACCCTTTCCCACTTACATACGCATTCTCATAAATTCTTACATCACGTGTCCATGGAAGGTAAACAAAAACATGACCTTGGCATGTGTAAAAAAAAAAAAAAATTGCCGGGATCCCAGTCATTGTGAAAAATCCCGGTTTTGTGTCTTATTTTCCCGTTTTGCTTAAACCGGGACCCCGTATAAAATGCGGTTTCCCCGCATAATCCCGGCCGGGATTTACTATCCTGGCGGGATCCTGCTTCTATTTTCACTTGGGAACTCTATCCAGTATATTATATATGGCCCTTTTTTTAACTAGAAATTTGGTTTAAGTTTTGCATGCAACTACAGTAGTTAGTGTAATGCACCTGTCTTAAGTTAACACCTTTAATCAATTTAGGTAATGGTTTTAAATCCAGCAGATGCAAATCCTGTAACTAGATTGGCGCGATTCTTTCGCTGGACAGGACACTGTTCTATACTATCTGCTAAAATGCTGGAGTATAAAAAGGCTGAGTAATGACATCTGATCAAACATCGTATCTTAACTTTTTTTTTTGTGTTGATGAAAATCACGTTCCTCTTTTAGGTAAAATGAAGAAAAAGGAAGCATACTCATCAATATTGTAAATATTATTACCTTGTAAACTTGTTTCTTAAAAGCTTCATAAGTGACTTCACGTAGGAGTTCACTTTACCTATCAGAGTGTTGACAAGGTCAGGAAGACATTTTGCCATTCCAACTGCAAAGCAGATCTGTATGTAGAAAGAGAAATATTCAACATTATAGAAAATATATTCCAATGAAGTTGCATAATGTATTCATGAGTCTGGGGTTTAAAGTTATTTTATGGTTAAAATAAATATATAAATTTAGGAAGACCAATTCGTCATACTTTTATATAGCCAAAAATAGCTTAAAAAATTACACAGTAAACATGTTTCGTTGTTGGTAATATTATACCTGCCTATTACCTTTCGAAACTATGAGGTTTGAATTATTTAACAAACTTCAAAGTCTTGAATGCACGAAACTATGAGGTTTGAATTATTTAACAAACTTCAAAGTCTTGAATGCACTATATTTCTAGTTGGCCTCAAGGCTATTCAACTGATAAATTCAGAAAAATACGAATTTATAAAGAATTAATATATATTTATTTACATGAACTACTAGATAATATTTGTTCATTACAGATTATAGATACCATATTGAATGTGAATTGATCAGAAATATGCTCTTCTATGAATATTGTTTGGATGCTATGACCTTACCTGATCATTAATATACTGTGTTCCATGCACCATGTTCTTTAGATGGTTGTTCATTGACTCAAAGCC
This sequence comes from Serripes groenlandicus, assembly GCA_031761405.1. Classification (NCBI taxonomy): domain Eukaryota; kingdom Metazoa; phylum Mollusca; class Bivalvia; order Cardiida; family Cardiidae; genus Serripes; species Serripes groenlandicus. Next base: position 45,150 of record JASEVX010000432.1, on the reverse strand, counting down.
AAAACCTGAGTATTGGAAAAGTGGCCCATGCAATCTGACGAACTGAGGCATATGGCGTAACGCGTGTATGTTCATGGTTTGCTTTTTCGGATCTGGAATTATAAGGTTCATATCGCATTTACACACAATTTTCCTGTATGTACATCATTTTAAAACAAGAGATTGCTTTTTTGAAAAAGCGCTCGTCTCCCCATTTGTGTGGTCGTAGGGGAGGAAAAGAAATGATGGAGATGAATTTTTTAGTTTTGGACTGGAGATGAAGCAACAGTGACAATCCTCAGTTATTGAGCGGAAACCATTTTTCAGCTGAGGGTTACCATGACCTTAGTCTTTGACCTAGTGACCTCAAAATCAATAGGGGTCATTTGCTGCTGGTGACCAACCTGCACACCAAGTATGAAGTTCCTGGGCCCAAGCAATCTTCAGTTATTGAGCGGAAACCATTTTTCAGCCAAAGGTCACCACGACCTTGACCTTTGACCTACCGACATCAAAATCAATAGGGGTCATCTACAGGTTAGGACCAAGCTGCACACCAAGTATGAAGTTCCTGGGTATAAGCGTTCTTCAGTTATTGAGTAAATAACATTTTTCAGCTGAAGGTTACCGTGACCTTCGACATTTGACCTTGTGACCTCAAAATCAAACAAATTCAACAAATGTCATTTACTGGTTAGGACCAACCTGCACACCAGGTATGAAGTTCCTCAACATAAGCATTCTTTAGTTATTGAGAGGAAACCATTTTTCAGCTGAAGGTTACCATGACCTTGACCTTTAAGCTAGTGACCTCAAAATCAATAGGGGTCATCTACTGGTGGTGACCAACCTGCACACCAAGTATTAACTTCCATGGCCAAAGCATTCTACAGTTATTAAGCAAAAACAATGTTTCAGCTCATTGTCACTGTGACCTTTCAGTTCAAGGTCACTGTGACCTTGACTTTGACCTCAAAATGAATAGGGTCTTCTACTGGGCATGGCCAACCTGCATACCAAGTATGGAGTTCCTCAGCCAAAGCGTTCTTCAGTTATTGAGCGGAAACCATTTTTTACCTCACAAGGTCACCATGACCTTGACCTTTGACCTTCTGTTATCAAAATCGATAGGGGTCAGCTACTGGTCATGACCAACCTGCATACCAAGTATGAAGTTCCTATGCCAAAGCGTTCTTCAGTTATTGAGCGGAAACAAGTGTGACAGACGGAAGGACGGACGGAACGGGCAAAAACAATGTCACCCCCATGTAATGGGGGAGACATAATAAAATTGACTCTAGTATAGAAATCAATCAAATTACTCAATTCAATTAAATGGATGAATACTATATAAAACAAGATGTGTTTGTGAAACACTGATGCCCCCCAATGGCAACATCTAGGTCAAAGGTAAAGGTCGCCAGGTCAAAAATGTTGGTACTGACAGAAAGGTCATGTCACAAGGAATACACATGTGAAATATGGTAGCCGTACCTGTTATGGTTCAAAAGTAGTGGTCAAGGTTAAAGTTTTTTTCGAGAATGGCAACATCTAGGTCAAAGGTCAAGGTCGCAAGGTGAAACATTTTGGTACTGACAGAAAGGTCATGTCACAAGGTATACACATGTGAAATATGGTAGCCATACCTGTTATGGTTCAAAAGTAGTGGGGAAGGTTAAAAAAAAATTGAGAATGGCAACATCTAGGTCAAAGGTCAAGGTCAAAAATGTTGGTACTGACAGAAAGGTCATGTCACAAGGAATACACATGTGAAATATGGTAGCCGTATCTGTTATGGTTCAAAAGAAATGGCCAAGGTTAAAATATTTTTTCGAGAATGGCAACATCTAGGTCAAAGGTCAAGGTCGCAAGGTCAAAAATGTTGGTACTGACAGAAAGGTCATGTCACAAGGAATACACATGTGAAATATGGTAGCCGTACCTGTTATGGTTCAAAAGTAATGGCCAAGGTTAAAGTTTTTTTCGAGAATGGCAACATCTAGGTCAAAGGTGGTCAAGGTCGCAAGGTCAAAAATGTTGGTACTAAAAGAAAGGTCATGTCACAAGGAATACACATGTGAAATATGGTAGCCGTACCTGTTATGGTTCAAAAGGAATGGCCAAGGTTAAAGTTTTTTTCGAGAATGGCAACATCTAGGTCAAGGTCGCAAGGTCAAACATTTTGGTACTGATAGAAAGGTAATGTCACAAGGAATACACATGTGAAATATGGTAGCCGTACCTGTTATGGTTCAAAAGTAGTGGTCAAGGTTAAAGTTGTTTTCGTGCAGACAGGCCAAAAACTACATCTAGGTCAAAGGTCAAGGTCGCAAGGTCAAAAATGTTGGTACTGACAGAAAGGTCATGTCACAAGGAATACACATGTGAAATATGGTAGCCGTACCTGTTATGGTTCAAAAGTAATGGCCAAGGTTAAAGTTTTTTTCGAGAATGGCAACATCTAGGTCAAAGGTCAAGGTCGCAAGGTCAAACATTTTGGTACTGACAGAAAGGTCATGTCACAAGGAATACACATGTGAAATATGGTAGCCGTACCTGTTATGGTTCAAAAGTTGTGGTCAAGGTTAAAGTTTTTTTTGTGCAGACAGACAGACCAACAGACAGACAGACCAACAGACAGACCAACAGACAGACAGGCCAAAAACTATATGCCCCCCGAATCGGAGATTCCGCGGGGGCATAAAAAATTAAGACAGGTGTAAAACAAGTATGATAAAAATAGCTCCTCTTCCATAGAATAAAAGAATAGTTTTTAAAATACATATTATAAAACAATCCAACATCATTTTCATATTAAGGCTTTACCGTAGAGGTTAGGGAATAGCCGACAGAAATCCTTTAGACACTCCTCAGCTGTATCAACATCGCTTCCACCGAGATTCCTGGTTAAGAAGGAAGACGGCGGTAACCAGTAAAGAATAGTGGATGCTGATATCTTCATTCTGAATACCAGATATTAAAGGCAGTGAGTAATGAAGCAACCACTCTCTACATTCAGAAGCTGAAAAATAGAGCAATTAATCTTCTAAATAAAAGACTCTTAGCAGTGAAAAACACTCGAAAGGCAAAGTCAAGTCAATTGACACATTATCTAGCAAACAAGCTTAAGAAACAGCACTAATATTTTCTAACAGTTTCCATGAAATAGCTTTTTAAACTATAAAACAGACATTTCAGTGAGGTCCCCGCATGTAGCTTTAATATATTACAGTTTGATTATTTGTAAGACTGAAAATCTGAGATTTGACCCAAATTTCAATTTTCATGAAAATGGGATATGCACAACTACACGTAACGATGATATGAGAAAATACTTCTTTATTTACCGTTCCAGTGCTTGTAGTCATCAATGTTTCTCTGCTGTCTATTTATATAGTCTGGTAGCCGAATACCAAGCAGTCGAACATTAATCAAAGCAATCTGCATTAAAACAAGAGGGCCAAGATGGCCCTAAATCGATCACCTAATTGATAGTAAATTAGTAGCAAATATTTAACTGCAAATATCTGGAAAATTTTATCAGGGAGTGCAAATGAAACTGAAAGGAGTGGACACTTCTCAAGAAACAGTTTATCAGTAAAGGCCATTTATATCTTGAAATCTAACAAGAACTTTAATAAGAATGGAATTATAAAGTTTTTGTCATTTTGCACCTTTCCTGATGCCGCCTTGCTGCCCTGTTTTTCAACGAATGAATGAATGTATATTGTTTTATGACGCATCGACAGCTAAGGTCATTTAGCGCGCAATTAAATTTAACTATTCATGATCCCTGGGTAAACATTTTTTCAACGAAATGAATATGGCTTCAACAGTTTATTTAGAGGGTCACTTAAGAAACATTTCTACCAAATTATCTTGCAATCGCACAAGTAGATTATGGAGGAAAAGGATTTTAAAATTTGGGTATTTTTCTCACTTTCTGATGCCGCAGCAACCAAAGTTCTCAATGGAATTTAAATCTTTGAACAATTTTGAAAGAGGACCGTGACCAAAGGAACATTCTTGTGATGTTTTGTGGAAATTGGTCAATTGGAATGGTAGGAGTTGGTTGTCATTTGTAGCTAAGTTCAATTTACCCTTTTTGTGATGACGCCTGGTTGATATGATTGTGTAACCAATCAAAACAGCTTAAACAAATTAAATAGAGGATCATTACAGTAAGATTCGTATTATATTTTCTTAAAATCAGACAAACACTTTCATAATATTTTCAAATTTTGTCATTTTGCCCCTTTTCTGATGCCGCTTGACTGCCATGTTTTTCGACCAATCAGTATGGCTTGAACAATTTTTATAGAGGGTCACCCAAGGAACATTTCTACCAAATTATATTTGAATCTGAACGGCAGATTCGGAGGAGAAGATTTTTAAAGTTTGGACATTTTGTCCCCTTTCTGATGCCGCAGCAACCAATGTTCTCATTGGAATTTTAATCTTTGAACAATTTTGAAAGAGGACCATCAAAGGAACATTCCTGTGATGTTTTGTGGTAATTGGTCTATTGGAATGGTAGGAGATGGTTGTCATTTGTAGCTGAAAGTTCAATTTACCCCTTTTGTGACGACGCCTGGTTGCTATGATTGTGTAACCAATCAAAACGGCTTAAACAAATTAAATAGAGGATCATTAGAGTAAGATTCGTATTATATTTTCTTAAAATCAGACGAGCATTTGCATAAAAATGTCTGAGCACATTCAAACTGATAGTTCATACCTTGTCTCCTATGTAAAAAGTTCTTCCTTTGTAAGATGCATCTAACCATAAAGTAAGCATTGTCTTGACTACCCCCAACAACACTGAATGCATCCAGTCAATCACAAACGTCTTGGGTAAATCAATATGTCTCAGCACGACAAGAGGACTTGCACCTTTGATTCCTTTGACCTATAAAATAATAAGATAATTCATTATTTTCATGACTTCTTATATGGAGAGGTTACATAACAATAAAATAAATTAGTTTTTTTCCCAAAAAGCTATTTATGCCAGCTAATTTATGCACAAAACATGTTTAATCTAAACTGGAATGTGTCGCTTGCCAGCTTCCCTGTTCAAAAATAATTTCATTTTGATAGAAGTAGAAATAACTCAAATGTAAATAAATTTAGATTATCCCCCCTTTTGTGTTACAGTCACACATATTGATATTAACATTTGTCTTAAGTTTCAATCCAATCCTTCAAGTAGAAAAAAAGGTATTTGAATACATGACAACAAGTGTTAGACGCCAGAACAAAACTAGACTGGAGTACTCCTGGGGCGCGTGTGTCGCCTACCGACTTTTCATTTTTTTTCCCAACAGATAAAGGGCCAGAGCTCTGACATAAATAACATTGGATTTTCCCCATTTTGTGTACCCATCCACACATATTGATATTAACATTTGTCAATAGTTTCAATTCAATCCTTCAAGTAGAAAAAAAAAGTTATTTGAAAAACACGAGCGCCAAATGTCACAAAATACGCCTGTCCTGGTTTTTTGAGACCAATTAAGTATAGTGATAATTGGTTGTACATCAGGCAAATTTAGAGAGCAGACACTGTTAGTACAGTTTTGGCCATTTCGAGGGACATAAGTGTGTAGTGACTAAGATAACGTGGTAAGTTATCAAACTTGTCCAAGATATTATCCCAATACACATTCTGACCAAATGTGGTGATGATTGGACAAAGGCTTCTAAATTTTGAGCTGACAAGACCAATTTTAGGTAATTTCTATAATTAAAGGGCAATAACTCTTGATTGACTAAAGCAATATGGCTAGTTATCGAACTTGTTTGAGATATTATGCCAATACATATTCTGACTAAATTTGGTGATGATTGGACAAAGGCTTCTGAAGTTATTGAGCCGACAAGACCAATTTTAGGTAATTTCTTTAATAAAAGGGCGATAACTCTTGATTGACTAAAGCGATATGGCTAGTTATAAAACTTGTCAGAGATATTATGCCAATACACATTCTGACTAAATTTGGTGATGATTGGACAAAGGCTTGTAAAGTTATTGAGCTGACAAGACCAATTTTGGGTAATTTCTATAATTAAAGGGTGTAAACTCTCGATTGACTAAAGCGATATGGCTAGTTATCGAACTTGTCCGAGATATTATCCCAATACACATTCTGACCAAATTTGGTGATGACTGGACAAAGACTTCTAAAGTTATTGAGCTGACAACATACTGGACGCCTGTACGCCGCCGCAGGTGAAACTATAAAGCGATCCTTTTTTTCAAAACGGGCGTATAAAAAGTTGTACACCGCAGATAGACACCGCACAAAAAAAGTCATCCGAAGTGTCTGCCATGCTCACGCAGGCGACAGTATAGTCTTACCACATCTCCACCAGCTCTTCTTGCATCATGTATCATTGTCTGGTGCTGAAGAGGCACAGAATTAATATTATATTGATAATATCTGTGCATTGGACAGTTCGGTGGATTTGTACCTTCATCCTCACAGTAGCAGCAACCAAATTTACCATTGTACTGTTTCATGTTCAAAACCATTGCTCTGGCAGGAAGGTCAAGGGTTACAGCAAGAAGATGGAAACTCACCAGTATTTCTCCTCTGGGTGTTGTGACTCTCAAACCTATTGTAAATAAGTTGTAAAACATATTTTGAAATTAGTTACAATGTCGACATACATTTTACATTTGAACATTTATTTATGTCAAAACCATTTAAAGATAGTATAGTAAGATTTTTCAAGAAAATAATTTTATTAAATTAGTTTCAAATTCTTGCAGTTGAAATGTTTGGATATCATTTATAATTAGAAACAGTACATGCATGAAGAAGGAACAGGTAACCATAAATATATGTATCTATATATGGACTAGTTATTATTTGTTTAACCACAAGTTAAATCTGGGGATTTTCATAACAAAAAGTTATTTTAGGAAATGTTGCATAATTTTACTTGCCTTCAGTGTGTAGTTTCTTTAAAGAGTCCAACAAAGGAGACAAGTACGTAAGCATAGTGGGCTTATTAGGTTGGCAGTATAAATGACTAGTAATAATATACTTCTTCGAAAATCTTAATTTCACAGAAAGCTTGTTTACTGCCAAATACACCCCAAGTGAAAATATATGCGGGAATCCCGCCGGGATAAAAGTATGGGATTACCGATTGGGATCCAGGCAAATCGGGATAAAAGTACGGGATTCCCGATCGGGATTCCGGTCGGGATCCCGGTTAGAATCCCGATCGGGATAAAAGTATGGGATTCCCAGTTGGGATCCCGGCAAAATCCCAATTAGATTATGGGATAATCAGCCGGGATCCCGGTTCAAATCCCGATCTGAGTTAATGCAAAACCGTGATCAAGCTATATATATATATCTATTCAGACCAATCAAATTTCTCCAGACTTGTGTGATCACAATAAACAGTTCATTTTTTAAGCAAATGAACTGTACACATACTCATGTATTAAATATAAAACATACCACATTTAAACTTAACTGAATTCCTTTAATAACAGCTTTTTTACCATGATAATTAAAACAAAAATGAATTTACATTAGATCACATGGTTCCCTTTTATAACCATTTCTATTTTATAATGAATGTATATTGTTTTATGGCGCATCGACAGCTAAGGTCATTTAGCGCGCAATTAAATTTAATTATTCATGATCCCTGGGTAAACAAACCAGTACTAGGCTAGAAAATGTGCCTTGCCCAAGGGCACTCCACCATGACCGTAGTGCCGCGACTGGGGATCGAACCCGGGACATCCGGTTTCGAAATCCCCGACTCTAACCACTCGACCACAGCGGATTCCTTTCTATTTTATAAACATTTAATCGTTAATTTTTGTCCTTATATTTCCCATTCCTTATTCCACGGATTTTGTCATTCAGTTAGTAAACAATTCTTTCACTCCAGAATCTTGATTTTTCCTCCTCGGAGCTCTCCTTCATGTAATGACTGAATATCTGACCTGAAAAAGATGCATTAAAAATGGAGGAGTGTCAAATTAATTAAGGTGCAAGTGTTTTTACAATAATACAAATTAATTGTTAATTGACAGACTAGAAAAAACACACTGTTTTCAAGCTTATCCTGAATTAATCCAAACTAAAAATTGTGTGCGTCTTATGTATAATTTAAAATCTATTTTAAAGACAGTTAAACAATCAACAGGATTTTTAATATCTGTTGATTGTTTAACTATCTATTTAAGTGAACTATTTGATAAAGTTGGTAAGTTGTTAAGCCATATTCAATGTCTTTAATACTGCATGTCTATAAATACAGCTGTTGAGCATAAAGTTGCTTATAACTATTTGTTATAGGTGGCACAGAAGCTGACATGCTCGATCAGTATTAATTTCCAAAATTAACGAAATTATACGCTGCAGCAGGGCTCCGGAAATTTTGAAATCTCAATCGGTCCAGAATATTTTAAACCCCCCCCCCCCCCCCCCGTTTTGTTTACATTGAAACTCTTTTAAAAAACCAAATATACACAAATTTCATGTTTATTGCAGGTTACCTTGCATAGATGGTTGTATAACAGTGTCCTCGCTCGTTAATGTCATTGTAGAAGTACTTTACAAATCATAATTTTCCAAAATGTGCAGACGAACATAACCGCGCATGTGTGTTTACATTGCTCGTTCGTACTTAAGATTGTTCGACCCGTACGTACTAGAAAATTATTTGTTTCGCACAGAAGATACATTGTACGGTTAACTTTGTTTTGTCTACATACAAATAAAAAATTTACTACAAAAAAGGTCTTTGTTATTTTGGAATTACCATGACTGAAATAATTAGAGAAAGCCATTTTTTAGGTAAGTACATTTACCCAGTTGAGTAATTATGGACCGGTTTGACCCGGTTCTCTTTGTCAACATGATTTGCGTTGCCAAGCCGGTCATTTGCCTTTTTGAACATCGCAAGTAAATTTCGTTGAGCCTTTTCACTAATGTATCGAAAGACCAAATTAAATGAAATGAAGTTAAAATTCTGCCTTATAAAATATACAGTGACAATTTTATTTTTACAAAACGTTCGTAAATAACTCTTTTTCCATGCCATCTTGAAAGGGGGGGGTTACAAAGGTCACGTGACCTATGGAATTCCTAATACCCCAACAGCCAATCATATGCATGAAATTATTACCGCATGCATTCAAGGGATTTCTCGGGTAATTCCGTCATCCATTCATCACAGAGGTATTCCGATTGGATTATCTATCAGTTTGTACACGATTGTCAAACTTAAATTGGATCGATAATCCTGTTACGTCACGGTAAGTGACTATCTTGAAGGTGTACAGACGACTCTAGTTTACAAATTGACCTGTAGCGGAGCGTGTTATATAGTTAAGCTTATAGAAATTCCTGGACCGATTTTTTTATAGTTTTAATTTATAAAATTTCCTGGACCGATTTATTTAATAGTTTTAAGACTGAATCGGTCCGCCGAGTTCAAAATCGGTTTAAACCGGCAATGTTTCTCAGTTTTGCGTAGCCCTGCAGTGCAGATATATTGAACAGTGTTACATGCTACATATGAGTTTTATAAATATACTTATTTAACATCACATAAGTTTACTTTCCTCTGAAATTTCACCATAATCAATATTTTGTATATATATGAACCTTTAAATCAAACAAAGCAATCTCATGATCCTTACTTCTTAAAGCCCTTCTCATATTAGGAGCCATTTCCTTCTTCGTCTTCCCATGGACATAGACAGTCATGTCTGCAGTCTTCTGCCGACACCAGGAACTCCAATAGGTTTAAACCCAGCTTTTCTGGGGTACAGCTCTGCTCCAAACATCTCTTCAAATCTTCCCCACGCATCTGTACACCATACTTTGCCTCTCCAAGATATACCAAATCTAGATATTTTGTAAATGGAAAGAAATGTGTAAACAACTAAACATGTACTAACTTAGATCTAGGTTCATTCATTCTCTAGCCATGTGCATGGTTTTTACATTGTTGTGAATCACAATTTGTAACTTATATATGATAGCCAAACACTAGGGGGCCAAACAATGTGTTTCAAATGTTTTTGTTGATGTTTTAAGGAGTTCTGACTAAATATTTCTTTAATTTTTAAAATCATGACTTTTATCTGTTTGTGATAAAACGGCACTCATACTAAATGTAACAAATATAATAACTGATTATATAGAGGATCTTACATTCGTGCTTATTTGATATTGTTTTTATGAAACTCGTCGACTGAAACGAATATGACGCTCGGCAGAGCCTTGCGTCATATTCGTTTCAGTCGACGAGTTTCATAAAAACAATATCAAATAAGCACGAATGTAAGATTCTATTTATCACATAACACCATAAAAAGATTGTTTTCAATCTTTAAATCTATCTTTCTTCGCCCTCATATAAAAAGTGACAGAGTTCACCCCGAAGTTCTAATGCATACTTCCACTGTAAAAAATAGTCCCTATCAATAACCTTTTGATTTTATACAAAATTAGCAACAAGGCACTTATAACATTTCATTTATCGAGATTTATTCTCTTTAAACAATATTTTTAACAAGTAACTGGAGGATTGCAAGCAATACCATAGTCCCCTACCGGTTTGCACTTTTAAGTCTGTTTCTGTTGTCATAGCAACCCAATGTTTAGGTATATCAAGACAATAAAGTATGAAAATAAAGAAAGGGAAATAACTCAAAAATTAGGGAAGCAAGAGTTATGGTTCATGTGCACTGCACTCCCCCTTGATACGATGTATTCATGTGTGAAATTTCATAGCCATAGCTAGTATAGTTATGGAGATATGCTCCGGACAAAAATCAAGTATGAAAATAAAGAAAGGGAAATAACTCAAAAATTAGGCAAGCAAGAGTTATGGTTCATGTCCACTGCACTCCCCCTTGATACGATGTATTCATGTGTAAAATTTCATAGCCATAGCTAGTATAGTTATGGAGATATGCTCCGGACAAAAATCAAGTATGAAAATAAAGAAAGGGAAATAACTCAAAAATTAGGCAAGCAAGAGTTATGGTTCATGTCCACTGCACTCCCCCTTGATGAGATGCATCCATGTGTGAAATTTCATAACCATAGCTAGTACAGTTTAGGAGATATGCTCCGGACAAAAATCAAGTATGAAAATAAAGAAAGGGAAATAACTCAAAAATTAGGCAAGCAAGAGTTATGGTTCATGTCCACTGCACTCCCCCTTGATACGATGTATTCATGTGTGAAATTTCATAGCCATAGCTAGTATAGTTATGGAGATATGCTCCGGACAAAAATCAAGTATGAAAATAAAGAAAGGGAAATAACTCAAAAATTAGGCAAGCAAGAGTTATGGTTCATGTCCACTGCACTCCCCCTTGATGAGATGCATCCATGTGTGAAATTTCATAACTATAGCTAGTACAGTTTAGGAGATATGCTCCGGACAAAAATCAAGTATGAAAATAAAGAAAGGGAAATAACTCAAAAATTAGGCAAGCAAGAGTTATGGTTCATGTCCACTGCACTCTCCCTTGATACGATGTATTCATGTGTGAAATTTCATAGCCATAGCTAGTATAGTTATGGAGATATGCTCCGGACAAAAATCAAGTATGAAAATAAAGAAAGGGAAATAACTCAAAAATTAGGCAAGCAAGAGTTATGGTTCATGTCCACTGCACTCCCCCTTGATGAGATGCATCCATGTGTGAAATTTCATAACCATAGCTAGTACAGTTTTGGAGATATGCTCCGGACAAAAATCAAGTATGAAAATAAAGAAAGGGAAATAACTCAAAAATTAGGGAAGCAAGAGTTATGGTTCATATGCACTGCACTCCGCATTGATGAGATGTATCCACATATGGAATTTCATAGCCATAGCTAGTACAGTTTTGGAGATATGCTCCGGACAAAAATTTGCCGGACTGACTGACTGACTGACAGATGGACAGACGGAGTGCAAACCTAATAGTCCCCTTCGGCACGCCGGTAGGGGACTAATAAATGCCGAAATTCAGAACAATTGTAAACAATATATATGCTGTCATTTAAAGTGACGTCACACTGGAGTGATGTCACGTACGTGCTGTGAGTCGGCTATTTATGTAACTAGTTACATATGATATTTATGTCACTGCTTTATGTCACTCCTGAAGTGCAAGTTATGTGATAAAAGTAAATATTGCCTTAATTGAATTTAATCTTCATTTTAATTATTGTTGAAAAAATTACCGCCAACATCCTTTTCTACCACAATTACGCTCATCTCCAATTCCCTCAACTCTTCTTCAACTGGCTTGGACAAGGTCTGTGGTGTTAATGGTGTATTGGTAACAGGTGAAGCTGGAGGTGGTGAGGCTACTGGCAATTGTATTGTAGGTGAGTTTAGTGGAGTCCCAGTAGTATTGCCCAAAGAAGACCTTTTGTTACCCTGATAAAAGAAATTAAAGTTGATTATACATAAATGTTAATTTATCTAAAAATTAATTTGATTTGATGATGTGGACAAGTCTTTTTCCCCCATTAAATTGATTGAAATCCTGCAGCACCAGGAATTAATATGCCAGTCTTCTGCATATTTGATTTACTAAAAGGAAGTTTGCCAAGATATAATGTAGTCCAGCACATCTGTACATGTTTTAACCATAAATATTCGGCAGATTTCTCCTCTTAAAATAAAATCATCATTTCGATTTCTTTTAAACTTCACAAATGGTTTTTGATCAGTGGTAATCCTGTATATATTTGACATTTTAAAAATAAATTGAACAGATATTTTCCTTATAATATACATTAACTTTAAGCATTGATTGCACTGGAATGTCTTCAGCAATGGTTCAATCAATGAAAATATTTTATCTTGATTTGAGACCACCGTTTTAAGGTCTGCTTTAATGGTGGCCATTTCAGCTACAAGTTGATCTATCTGAAAAATGAACATTACATACTCAAAAATTAAGAGCTGTTCGAGTGAAATATCGCTGGACTATTCCAAATACTTATCAAATATGTATAAAATTAGCCATTAAACATACAAAAGAGGTCAACAGACATATGTTTTTTCGACACTTTATATTTTTATTTCTAAGTACATGTTAATGTATTTTTACATCTAAAACACTTACAATTTTACAACACTATGCTGATCAAATTTATTTCAGACCCAGAGAATACTAACAAAGAAATCTACAATGCCATATATATTGCACACTTTAGCACATTTAAGTGTTGTAAAGATCTTTTTATTCCCTTCTTGTATTTCCTTTTTAAACAAATCTTGTTTTACATGTAACTTTATGCGATGTATTAATTGTCATTTGCCATGTAACTGTAAAATTGTGTAACAAAACAGTTCAACTTTCATGTATTAACATGATAATATAGTTATGCATAGAAGAAACTGCTGAAGACGGTTAGGCCGGATTGTCACAGTTTGACCTTCAATATAAACAATACCAAGGTCAAGGTTACCATAGAAAACAATAGAACTTCTTACTGGTAACCTTCATGCCAAGGTTCAAGATTGTACCCCTTTCCATTGCTGAGATTTTGCTTAAACAGAAATTTTAACCAAAATGATTACAGACGGACAGTGCTATACAATATTAACACAGATGTGGTAAACTGTTTTATTGGCTAAGTATTTTTCGGGGGAAAATAAAAACAGCTATTTCATATATATTTTTTACAAAACATATTTAACTCAGAACTTGCCTTTGATGTCATGCTACAATCAGGAAGAACTTCCAAAGACATCCTACCCGAAGCCTCAGCCAAGACCTTTTCCTTCTGTCTTTTCAGTCTGGCTGCCTCCTTTTTGGCACTTTGAGCCTACAAAACAAATACAATTTATTACAGTATGTATTGATTAAAATATAAAATATATTTTGAAAACAAGAAAATGTGTAAATGGAACACGGATGCCTTGGTTGGTAGACGGATTGACAAACAAACAGACAGACGAATGGATGGACACATGGAGGGTCACAACCTCCACTAGACATACATTTTTAATAATAGGTCTTTTGTGTTAAGTTTCATCATGATAGGACATCAACTTGACTTTAAACTTGCTTGACCAAATTTTTTAACCTGAGCGAAATGGATAAACAGAGGGCGGCAACTCCAATTAGACATATTTTTTAAACATAAGTATGTTGAAGATGATGCTTTGTGTTATGTTTCATTAAGATCCGACATCAACTTCAATAAAAACTACCTTGACCAAAAACATTAACCCGAGTGGAACATATGAATGAACACACAAACAAAGGGAGGGTCGCAACCTCCGTTGATTTAAAACAATATGTTGATGGCCATTTGTGTGAAGTTTCACTAAAAAACAATACCTCAACTTGAAGATCTTTCTTTGGCGGCATTTGGGTGGCCAGGGCAGCTTTGCTTGGTACAAGTTCATTTTCTGTAAACGAAATAATATAACAGATTTCTATAATATTTAAAAAATATATTATAAATGGTTAAGCTATATCTGTAATTGTTTTGAAAAAAAATAATTTGGTATGAATAAATTTATAAATTGAAAATGGCCATAATTCTTAAACAAAACTTGACAGAGTTATGTATCCTTGTCGGTTGATGGAGGTAAGGATGATAAATAAGGCGAAAAATTGCCATTATTATTACAAAACCTTGACAGAGTTATGTGTTCTTGTCTGTTGCTGGAGGTCATGATGGTGAAAAAGTGTTGTAAGTTTCAAAGCAATATATGTAATGGTTTCGTAAAAAAAGTAAATTGGTACCAAAAATTTAACTAAAATTCTAAGTCGCAAAAGGGCCATAATTCTTACAAAAAATTTGACAGAGTTATGAACTCTTGTCTGTTGATGGAGTTAATGATAGTGAATAAGTGTTGTAAGTTTCGAAGCCATATCTGTAATGGTTTTGAAAAAAAGTAAATTAGTATAAACTAGAACTATCACTAAATGTGATTAATACCCCCGAACATTGCCCCGATAGGAAAAGTGGAATATTTAGAAACCCCACCTTAAATTCCAACTTGTAGTTTTAAAGATAATCTCCGGACAAGAAAAAAATATAAGAAAGGGCAATGAAAATTATTCTACGAACAAGAAAATATAACAAAGGGCAATAAATCGATAATTAGCTAAAATAGAGTTATGGTTCTTGTTCACTGCACTTCCTCTCAATGTGTTGTATCATAGTATGAAGTTTTATTGAATTCCATCCATAAGTTCTGAAATTATTCTACGCTCCACAAAAAGTAACAAAGGGCAATTACTCTGTAATTATGTAAATTAGAGTTATGGTTCTTGTACACTGCACTTCCTCTCATAGTGCTCTACCATTGTATGCAGTTTTATTAGATTCCATCTATTAGTTATTAAGTAATTCTCCGGACAAGTAAATAACAAAGAGCAATAACTCTGCATTTAGGTAAAATAGAGTTATGGTTCCTGTACACCGCACTTCCTCTCAATGTATTGTATCATCATTTGAAGTTTTATTAAATTCCAACAATTAGTTTTAAAGTTATGCTCCGGACAAGACTCTATGAAAAAGAAAAAGTGACAAAGGGCAATAACTCTGTTATTATGTAAATTAGAGTTATGGTTCTTGTATACTGCACTTCCTCTCATTATGCTCTACCATTGTATGCAGTTTTATTAGATTCCATCAATTAGTTATTAAGTTATTCTCCGGACAAGAAAAAGTAACAAAGGGCAATAACTCTGTATTTAGGTAAATTAGAGTTATGGTTTCTGTACACCGCACTTCCTCTCGATTGTTGTATCATTGTATGCAGTTTTATTAAATTCCAACAATTAGTTTTAAAGTTATGCTCCGGACAAGACTCTACAAACTAGAAAAAGTAACAAAGGGCAATAACTCTGTTATTATGTAAATTAGAGTTATTGTTCTTGTACACTGCACTTCCTCTCATTGTGCTCTACCAGTGTATGAAGATTCATTAGATTCCATCTATTAGTTATTAAGTAATTCTCCTGACAAGAAAAAGTAACAAAGGGCAATAACTGTGTAATTAGGTAAAGTAGAGTTATGGTTCATGTACACCGCACTTCCTCTCAATGTGTTGTATCATCATATGAAGTTTTATTAAATTCCAGCAATTAGTTTTAAAGTTATGCTCCGGACAAGGAAAATCGCAACGGACCAACCGACCGACCGACCAACCACAGGGCGACTCCTATATACCACCTCTAAACTTCGTTTATCGGGGGTATAAAAACATAACCAAAATTCTAAGTCGAAAAAGGGCCATAATTTCATTCAAAGGGTTTTTGTAATAACAATATATAGTATTCTATAATTAATAATACATACCAGATTCATCCACCATCTCAATGTCGTTATTTGTCTCATCGTCAGATGGCATAGGGGGCACAGTTACCGGACCCTTGCGTTTTCTAAACAAAAAAGAAGTATCATAAGTTACAATTAAACTGAACATTGCTAAATGGTGATTGTAACCATCATAATAATCATCATCACTTTCTGTCAATGCCTTAATTTACAACCAATTCTTTTAATTTTTTTATATAATACTAGAATGGAGTGCTCCTAGGAGCACTGACGTTTAATTCTAATCCTTCAATAGAAAGTTATTTGAAAATGCAGCGAAATAGTGTAACAGACGCACAGCACAGACAGATGCCGCTAACTGTCCAGGTCTTCAAATCTGAACCAGACTACATATAGGCCAATATTTTTTCTGGTGTAAATTACATCATAATTATTGCACGGCTGCAAATGGGGTTCTAATCAATTATATATAATACTTAAGCTTATTTTCATTTTATAAACAACTTAATTAAGGTATTGTTAATATAATAAACCTGTATACCTTTCAGCCGTTTTCTTTGGTACATGTGTATCCACTTGTTCCTGCTCTATCTGCAGCACAGTAGTTTGTTCTTCTACCTCAGAAGCACTTTAATATTATCAGTCTGTCTCGGCCATACTCTATCAACAAGATCTTTGTAGTCTTTCCCAGCTAGGGTAGCCTCCAATGCCTTCTTTCCTGATTCGTCTGAAATGAATACAAGTCATGTATATACATTTCTCATTTTTGTGTGATAATAACCATGATTAAGGACTTAATTAAAGGTCAACCATGCTTATTTAAAATCACAGATTTACTGTGCTTTTTCATAATTGCATAGAACAACTGGCATAGCTATTGAGTTAGTGCCCATTTCCTTTGATTGATACATGCTAAGATAATAAAACATTTTACCAATTTTAATAATGAACTTGATTCTAGGATAAGCACAATGTTATGTGCTAAGAAATAAAAACAGTTACCCCACCCGCCCATAATCGTGTTCACTTCGACGATAATTATTATTAACACTAGGCCTATTGCAAAAAAAACATTCAGAAATTATAAATGAAAGCATCAATTTTTTAGAAAATGAAAATATGTTTACACAGCGTAGATCTAGAACAGAACTTAATACAGTTACTAATAATAACATGATAATTTCATACTGTACCCGATATTCTACCGATGACTGCATTTTGCCGTCCAAAGCCCGGACATTTTGCCGTAACCTGATCTTCGGCCTTGTATTCTTCGAGTGGTCTTCTCGGCTCCACTATATTACTTATATTTAACACATTTCCAGTCACTGGATCATCGTTTATCCATATAAATATTCCAAATAATTTATTAATCGCCATCTTTAAGAAAATGAAGCTGTTTAAAACCACGCACAAATTTGCAGACTGGTGCTTGATGTTGGATGGCTTTGTTTACCTTCCTGCAGATTTATATAGGCGATTCCAGTCGCAGATTTATTTGATTATGGTCCAGTCAGAATCCCAATGATTTGATTGGTTCGGGATCTGTATGCTGATTGGTTTGATTTTACTGCTATTAGATCGCATACAAATTATTTCCATCGAAATCGCCATAGCCTAATATTTTAATTATTTTATTCACAAAAATGAGTTTAAATTCTTTTCAAATTTGAGAACATTAAAACTATTTCACGCTTTGAACTTTTGAGCCCGGCGTTCGTAAGGAAATATAGTATAGTGTATAGGATACCAGACAAGTTACAATAAAAGCGAAAATGGCTTTTTTTCTTAAAGAAAACGACAAAAAGATTTTTAAAGAAGAGTAGCGGTTAAGTAAAGATTACTAAATACAAATATGTTTTATTATTATCTAATTATATAGATCTCTATTAATTTTACATTAAGACAGTTTCATTGGATATAGCGTTTTAATGCCCAAAATAAAATTCCCAATTGTTACTAGGAACATAATACGCTATAGGCCTACGCTTATTTGCTTTACCTAGCCATTTTTTTTTTTCTAAATGTCGTGAACTATGAACGGGGAATTCCAATTTTACACGTTTTTTCCTCAAATAAACAGCTCGGTATTAAAATTAATGACTGCGAGTATCACATCTTGGGTGCCTTGTTTTAGACTATTGATTATCCCATAAACTGGTGAAAATCCAATCCAAAGAAAGCAATCGGCATTGTTCAACATGAATTCATATTTTTACATTGAATGTTCCTTTAATTCGTTAAATAAAAATAAACCTTTTCAAAATTATAAAGCAACTTAGCGCTACTTCACTAGCTGTCAATATTTAATATTTAACTGATACTATTGGTCCAATTATTTATAAAGTGTGTATAAAATAAACCTATCGAGCCTTTGTTTCAACCAAAATAATTAAGATAATAACAATAAACGTTTATTAACAAAACCGGTCAATAGAACGAAAATAAACGCATCTTGCCATTCCGAATACACACAATATACGTATGTTGCGTCATAAATAAATATTCTACATGTACTTAAACGATACATGTCTAGGTGTGAATTTCTACATTTTAAATAACTGAAACTGGTTTATTACACAAAATTAAATATAATATATGAATACTCTTTTTGAAGACACTGGGCCGTTACCGTCGTACTGTAATCAAGGGGGAAAAAACCATAAATGCTATTGTTGCACTTTAAAAATATATATTTGTCTTGTATGCCTATTTATCCACAAATCAAATGCAACAAGAAAATGTGTCCATGGAACACGGATGCCCCGGTTGTTAACTATATTTTAAAACAAAACTTTTATCTAAATAAAAAAACAGACGAACAGACAGACGAACAGACGGACGAACAGTTGGTCCAACCTCAAATTGATACAATTTTTTAAACAATGATATGTTGATTGTCATTTGTGTGAAGTTTCATAATGATAGGACATCAGGTTCACTAAAATCTAACTTGACCAAAAACTTTAACCTGAGAATGGAATGGACGAACAGACAGACGAACGGACGGACGAACAGTTGGTCCAACCTCAAATTGATACAATTTTTTAAACAATGATATGTTGATTGTCATTTGTGTGAAGTTTCATAATGATAGGACATCAGGTTCACTAAAATCTAACTTGACCAAAAACTTTAACCTGAGAATGGAATGGACGAACAGACAGACGAACAGACGGACGAACAGTTGGTCCAACCTCAAATTGAGACAATTTTTTAAACAATGATATGTTGATTGTCATTTGTGTGAAGTTTCATAATGATAGTACATCAACTTCACTAAAATCTAACTTGACCAAAAACTTTAACCCGAGCGGGACGGACGAACGGACGGACGAACGGACGGACTAACAGACCGGAAAACTATATGCCCCTCATACTATCGTATGCCAGGGCATAATAAAAATATAGTCCGTAACTTTAATGACTATTACGTCTCGCGCAGATTTACTCAAGATGAGATGTTTTAACGTCATCAGTCACGTTACGATCTTTTTTATTGTAATATTCAAATATTGAAAGAAAAGCAGAGTCAGGTTTTGATAAGAGATTTAAAAGAAAGTGACTAATTACAGATTACCGAATGTAAATATGTTATTTCATTGAAAATCATAGACATATTATAAATAGTGAACCAAGCTCATCACATGCTGTGGTGGTCAGTTTTTGAACATAAGATAAAAGGAATCGGTCTCTATCTCAAGTGCTTTAAGATTAATTAAATGTATACTGGAAATATCTACCAATGGAATTTACACCATATTATGATGGACCGGAAGCGGGAAGCAATATAACAATTAAGACAGATCAAAGAGGCAGTAGCCTATAAAGATCTCACCAACAAGGTAGACCAAGGTAAAGATGTGTCCATGTTGTTCCCCGCAACATTAAACGTTACCTAAACGACCTGTTACAAATAATCTAGGATATATATTATCCCCTAGAGAGTGGAAAGAACCGCTTCAAAGCATTTTCTTTGCCGACAAATTAGCATGAAATTGTGTCGAGAAGCGAGAAAATGCAGGATTGATTACATTGTTGAAGGCAAAACAGGGTTCTTATCGAGACTATTGGGTGTTTCCGTAATAATTGTAATATACCGATGGCAGCGAAAACGTGGAACGAATACTTAAAATGTAATTAAGCAGCAATTGTGAAAGATGATTTTCCAAAACAAAACCAATTTCGAGAAAGCACCTGTACGTTTTGCCCAAAGACAAAAGATGCTTTCTCTGATCTCCTTTTCCTTATTCAGACACACATGCCAAAGCCAAGCAAATTCACAACATCTGTCTATAGGCTTAAACAATTCTTGAAAAGGAACATGAATTTTGAAGACCCAATCAAACATTTTTGTTGTGAAACCTGTGGCGCATCACTGAAAGAAGGAAATCAATGCCAGAAACTAAACTGTCGAGATCTTAATTCAAAGTCATCAATTTTTCACGACTTGAGACTTGAGATGCAACTTGTAGAACTTTTTAAAGATATATAATTATATATTAATGCACATTTCAAATTTGTTAAAGAACTATTAAGAAATGAAAGAAATCTTTTAACTTCATGTAAAGAGTTGCATTAATTCAGCTTTAACCCTTTCCCTCATACGGCAATTCTGTAGCAGACGACTTTGAATGTCTTTTGTCAAAACATAGGTTATCCATTCAATGTCAAAAGTGGAAAACATTGTGGCAAAAGGAGAAATTGCACATTCTGTGCAATTTCTTCTTTTGTCACTTTGTTTTCAAAAAGCTGTCTCTGCAGAGGCATCAAAAAGCGTCTATATGAGGGAAAGGGTTAAAACAAGTAATTTTTCTTATTTAAATTAACTTGATGAAAGGAATGATTTTTAGTTCACCAAAGCTGTATGCTTAAGTTGAGCTATTGTGATAACTTGTGTGTCCTGTCAACATTCACAAGTTACAAATAAATGAAAGTTAAACTAACCACAAAATGGTGAGGTCACTTAATATACCAATGTTAATTTAACCTATGTCTCAAGCCATCAGTATACTTATTACTAAATTCATTTTTAGCTCGTCTGTTTTTCAAAGAACAAAAGTCGGGCTATTGTCATAGCCTTTAGCGTTGTCGTCATGCAAACACTTAAATCTTAGTCTATAACTTTTAAAGATATTCCTATGAAACTTGGTACCCATGTTACAAGAGGCAATAGGTACATCACTCAAGATTAATTATTCAGTAATACCCTTTTTTTTACTTAGAAATTTGTGCAATTTTTTTAACCATGCCCGTAACTCAACCTTTTAAGATAGTTAAGGGAAACTTGGTACAAACATTACACATTGCCTCCGGCAATAAGTATATGTATAGCAAGGGACATAATTATGGCCTATTTTTTACTTTGAAAAGCAGGCTGGCATTGGCGTTCGATCCACGACGCTCTTGTTGAATCTTGGTTTGTACAAATAGCATTATCATTTTAAAATCAGTGTTATAACATTAATTCAGTACGCATTAATGAATACATTATATGTCTTCAGGATGAGCTGTCAAAGCTGATAAAAACAGCACGTAACATGGGGGATGCGGTCAACATTCTGTTGCGCCACTGCTTTTCCCATGAGGACCTAATGGTTTCATCCGTGATGGGGGTCCAGAACCAAAAAGGGAAGGACAAAATGGCATTGGATCCCCGTTACAGGACACTAATATTGAAGGTTTGGTTTTATACAATACTTTATGAAGGCTTTTAATTATTCATTACATCAAGTTTATTTCACTTTTATCCTACTCGTTCTATAAGTTAACTTTACATCATTGTTTTGTAGGTTATGTAATAACCAAGCAGCATTTTTTAGTTTCCTGAATGAAACATACATATATAACAGCAACTATTTCAAACGGACAGACATTAGGACTTTAAACAATTTTTTTCAAATGAACAAATCAGTTTATCAGCTGTATCTACTATCTAGAAAGATACAATATTAAATATCCATGATAAGTGTGTCAGTGCTAATTACAAATACTATGTTTACAGATACTATACGTGAGAAGTACGGGGATTCTACCACCAATGTATGAAGTTCCATGCGGGACCGTTTGAAGTTGTATAGGCAGCGGTATCAATGCAGCGACGATAAATAATTGAATTTTTGTATTTTAATACAATGCCGTTAATTGACGGGTTTTTTAATACAGTTTTAAAACTGATTTCAAGCTTTGTGTTTATTTTATATAAAAGTTATAAAATATTTAGTCTTACCTCAACTAAGTCTTGACAGGTCATTTGTAAAAATCATTCTGTTTTACAGTTCATTTTAATATTTGTTCTACATTTTTTACAAAAAATAAAGAATTCCTGGCTTTTTCCAAGGAATCCTGGTAATTAAGATTTTGAAATTATTACTTTTAGTTCCTGGAAATATCCTGGGAATATCCTGGTCCAAAATCCTAGCTCTGGGTATAATCATGGACCTAGGATTTCCCCAAGATTTTCCCAAGATTTTCCCAAGACAACCAGGATTAAAAATCCTAGCTACCAGGCAGTTTCCAAGATTTTTTTATCCTAGGTCCACCTGGAAAAATCCTGATCAAAATCCTAGCTGCCAGGCAGTTTCCAGGATTTTTTTTATCCTAGGTCAACCTGGAAAAATCCTGTTCCAATACCGCGCCTAGTATAATCCTGGTTCCCAGGACCAGGTATTTCCTGGGATATTCCCAGGAATTGTTCCCAAGATTATCCCAGGATATTCCTGGGATATTCCTGGGATTTTTTGCACGGGCAAGGAGCATTTGTGCAAAATAATTTTCAAATCGGGCTAATACTTTTGGACAAGAAGATTTTTAAAGTTTTAACAATGCACATATAAGGAAAACAAGCTCCGCTCCCTGGTGGCCATGTTTTTCAACGGATCGGAAATATTTGAGCAATCCTGGTAAAGGGTGCCCCAGGGAACATTAATTTTGTGCAAAATAATTTTCAAATCGGGCTAGTACATTTGGACTAGAAGATTTTTAAAGTTTTAACAAGGCACATGTAAGGAAAACAAGCTCCGCCCCCTGGCGGCCATGTTTTTCAATGGATCGGAAATATTTGAACAATCTTGGTAAAGGGTGCCCCAAGGAACATTTTATGCAAAATAATTTTCAAATCGAGCCAGTACTTTTGGACAAGAAGATTTTTAAAGTTTTAACAATGCACATATAAGGAAAACAAGCTCCGCCCCCTGGTGGCCATGTTTTTCAACGGATGGGAAATATTTGAACAATCTTGGTAAAGGGTGCCCCAAGGAACATTTGTGCAAAATAATGTTCAAATCGGGCTAGTTCTTTTGGACAAGAAATTTTTTAAAGTTTTAACAATGCACATATAAGGAAAACAAGCTCCGCCCCTTGGCGGGCATGTTTTTCAATGGATTGGAAATATTTGAACAATCTTAGTAAAGGGTGCCCCAAGGAACATTTGTGCAAAATAATTTTCAAATCAGGCCAGTACTTTTGGACAAGAAGATTTTTAAAGTTTTAACAATGCACATGTAAGGAAAATAAGCTCCCCCCCTGGTGGCCATGTTTTTCAACGGATCGGAAATATTTGAACAATCTTGGTAGAGGGTACCCCAAGGAACATTTGTGCAAAATAATTTTCAAATCGGGCCAGTAATATATATAATTTGGACAAGAAGATTTTTTAAGATTTTCCTGGGATTTTTTGCACGGGCAAGGAGCATTTGTGCAAAATAATTTTCAAATCGGGCTAATACTTTTGGACAAGAAGATTTTTAAAGTTTTAACAATGCACATATAAGTGCCCCAGGGAACATTTGTCCAAAATAATTTTCAAATCGGGCCAGTACTTTTGGACTATTTGGACTAGAAGATATTTAAAGTTTTAACAAGGCACATGTAAGGAAAACAAGCTCCGCCCCCTGGTGGCCATGTTTTTCAATGGATCGGAAATATTTGAACAATCTTGGTAAAGGGTGCCCCAAGGAACATTTTATGCAAAATAATTTTCAAATCGGGCCAGTACTTTTGGACAAGAAGATTTTTAAAGTTTTAACAAGTTTTAACAATGCAAATATAAGGAAAACAAGCTCCGCCCCCTGGTGGCCATGTTTTTCAACGGATCGGAAATATTTGAACAATCTTGGTAGAGGGTACCCCAAGGAACATTTGTGCAAAATAATTTTTAAATCGGGCCAGTAATTTTGGACAAGAAGATTTTTTAAGATTTGGCAATTTTCCCCTTTTCTGATGCCGCAGCAACTAAAGTTCTACTTGGAAATTTAATTCTTTCAACAACTTTGAAAGAGGACCACCTAAGGACCATTCCTGTGAAGTTATTTTGAAATCTGTCTATTGGTTTAGTAGGAGAAGATTTTTTAAGATTTGGCAATTTTCCCCTTTTCTGATGCCGCAGCAGCCAAAGTTTTACTTGGAATTTAATTCTTTCAACAATTTTGAAAGAGGACCACCTAAGGACCATTCCTGTGAAGTTATTTTGAAATCTGTCCATTGGTTTAGTAGAAGAAGTCATTTGTAGGAAATTGTTAACAGACGACGACGAAGACGCCGACGCCGGATGATCACAAAAAAAAGTTTTCAGTGTTCTTTCCCTTATATGAGTCTAAGAAAAACAAGTGACCCCCGGGGGAGGGTTTTTTTTTTTTGACCCCAGGGCTATAATTTGAACAATCTTGGTAGAGGTCCACTAGATGATGCTACATACCAAATATCTTTTAGACAAGAAGATTTTTAAAGTTTTTTCCCTATCTATGTAAAACAAGGGACCCCCGGGATGGGGTCATTTTTGAACCCATGGCTATAATTCCCACAATCTTGGTAGAGGTCCACTAGATGATGCTACATACCAAATATCAAAGGTTAGGCCCTCTTCTGTTAGACAAGATATTTAAAAAAAAAATCTCTATGAGTCTATGGAGAACAAGTGACCCCCGGGGAGGGGTCATTTTTGACCCCAGGGTTATAATTTGAACAATCTTGGTAGTGGTCCACAATGATGCTACATACCAAATATCAAAGGACTTGGCCTCGGTCTACTTTTAGACAAGAAGATTTTTAAAGTTTTTTCCGTATATGAGTCTATAAAAAACAAGTGACCCCCGGAGTGGGGTCATTTTGACCCCAGGGCTATAATTTGAACAAGCTTGGTAGAGGTCCACTAGATGATGCTACATACCAAATATCTTTTAGACAAGAAGAGTTTTTAAGTTTTTTCCCTATATGAGTCTATGTAAAACAAGTGACCCCTGGGGAGGGGTAAACTTTGACCACAGGGCTAAAATTTGAACAATCTAGGTAGAGGTTCACTAGATGATGCTACATACCAAATATCAAAGGCTTGCCCTCATGAAAATCACAAGCTTGTACGCGAACTTGTTTGGAGATCGCACAATCAAGTTCGCCATCATGTTCGCAAGCAAGCGCGCCCGAGCTACGAGCTTGTACGAGTCCGTAATTGAAACAAATACGTACTCGTACATGCTCGTGCAAGCTTGTTTACAAGTTTGCACATGCTTACAAGTAAGATTGTACGAGCTTAAATCATGATCGTACAAGCACGTTGCGAGCTCGCTGCGAGCTCATACAAGCACGTCGCGAGCTTAACAAACTTTAACGAGCAACTTCACGAGCTCGTACAAGCACGTCGCGAGCTCATACGAGCACGTCGCGAGCTCATACAAGCAACTTAACAAACAACTTCACGAGCTCGTGCAAGCTCGTAACGAGCAACTGAAGACTGCATCTGATTTTTGGAATTGGATGTATACTAGCTGTTTCCCAATCAGCGGTTACAGGATAATTCAGAAACTCAAACCTAGCTGCTTTAGTAATTCTTTTAAATTAAAATCTGGTTTTAGGTGGTTCATATATACAGCTTTTTCCACCATACTATTCCAATTGAAGTTTCGAGCTTGTATAGCTGAATAAATTTTGGATGCCTATCAATGGAAACACAAAAAACATATGTATAGACAGTTAACATTTAAAATTTAATTATAAAGAACATAGTTTAGGCGTTTAAATAAGGCCTGGCTGTCCCGCATTTGCTGTTGATGATGGCGTTGAGGTCTTTCTTGCAAGCTGCAGTTTGCTCTGGTGTACATTTCTGTTCCACAAATTCTGAAATGTAATAACCATGAAATAGTAATAATTCATTCTAATCTTTTTCATATGTATGACCAATAATTCTGTTTTTCATAAGTTACTAATATTGTTCTGACACAATAAGCACTCAATGAAAGATTGATTGTTTGGGGTTTAATGCCATTTTTAACAATTGTTCAGGCATATCGCGGCAGCCAGTTCACCTACTCATGTTTCTTGGTTACTTTCTCACACCATGCTGTACTTCGTACAACACTCTTTCCAAGCAACTGGTTGCTTTTCCACATAGACTGATAGCCCATTGGTTGAAGATGAATGACGCTTGTCACAATGACTTTTGTCAAACATCTGAAATACTGGTGGCCGAGCTGGGAGTTCGAACTCACAACCCCCTAGATTGACAGCTCGTGTTGCTAACGAGAGTAAAGGTGATGGTATAAAATGAAAGTTGCATAGTATTGCAATGTCTAAAATACTGTTAATATATAGAGCAGGACTGATTCTCATCATATGTTTTTATTTTCTGTACATGTTTTACTAAAACTTAAAATGTTTTGGAAAATACAGTGATTTAAAAATAGATCAGCACAAATTTATGATTTAATAGACAAGGCAAACAAATCAATTAATTTTATTGCCTCATCATTTAATACTAGTACAAAAGTATTGCTTTCATTTTGTACATGTACTGTTCATGATGTGAATGTACATTGTAAAAACAGCTTTTGCTATTTATTAAATTGTTAATGTAATGAAATATATGAATAAAGCTGAAAGTTGTACCTTGTATTGCAATTCGAACCTCTGAAGGCATAGCTTGGGTCACTTGGTTAAACTTGCTATTATGGGCTTGCCTACTGCCTACAGCAGACATGCACGCAAGTGTTCTTTGGTCGAACAGCATGTCCAAAACTCGGATAACCACTTTTCTGGCATCAGAAAACCCCCCAATAGAGAGGCTAGCCATCTGGGAACGTGTTAGGAAGACCTCCCTTCCCTTCACTAGTTCATCTTTACGTTCACCTGATCACTGAAATATCATGTACTTCTGATTAAATATATAATCTACTTGTAATTTTTAATAAAAGCAAATACATACGACTCTCGTTAACTCGATCAACAAGGCTTATCTTTAAGTGAAAAAGCAGTCCCATTGCATGTATACAAAATTTATTGTTGCTACAAAACAGAAGAAAACATTTGTAGGAAAAGGAACAATTGATCATCATGAGCAATTTCTTCTTTGCCTAAAATGTTTTCATGGAGAAAAAGAGACCAAACAATGCTAAAATCAGACAATATGCTACATTAGTTTCTCAGTGGCAAAATTTGGATAACTGGTATTTCATTGTTCCTTTTGACTTCAAGTGAATGTGAATTGACTGTATGGTCAAATACATGTATGTTTACAAATAACAATGTATTAATGCTGGATGAAAAATCAGAAGCTTCTAACGATTTGAGACTTTAAAGCATAAAGTAAAGGTCACAAGCTCAAACTTGTACCTCCCTCAATGTGGTTTACTAACTTGAGCTAATTGCTGTTACTAACATGCAAATTGTCAATTCACTAGTGGGATGTGAAATACAAATTATACAATACCAAATTAACAGTAATTTGTAAACAAAAGAACAAGCTTCCGACAGACTTGAACATCTGGTTGTGAACAAGTTGTTACTAGCATTCTGTCAGTCACACATTGTACATTGGCGAATAATAACTTTACTTAAGCCAAAATTATGTAGCTTTATGTAACACTACTTACTGTTACTGGTGAACACCATTCCTGGTCAACAGTTTTTGGACTAGTAATACTAATAGTAGGATCCCTTTGTTGATCAGGCTGTGGTGAAAGTGCAATATAGGTTGGTGTTGTTAGATTTATCATTCTTGAAGGTGGCGGACTGTTGCAAATATTTCTGCTGGCTGATTTTGTCTGTAATTGTATTTATAAAATTGCATGAATAATGGCAAAGGCGATCAGAGTGTAAAAATATCAGAACAATAGAACCAACGTTTTAAAATAAACAAGAGCACCACCTGCGGGAGCCTGATGCTCGTCTCCTATTAGCCTTTTACGGTTTATTTATTTTATGTAAAAAAATATTCAAATTCGGAATGAATATTTACACAACTGCTATTTTTTTAAGTATTTAAACAAGATTTACTATGTGGAAATAAATCAAAGTTCATATACATGATCATGATAATCTTCAAGTCAGATGGCTGTCACAATCAGTTTAGCTGAGTATGGACAGGCAATCATTTACCTGTAGATCAATCACTATATATTCGACAAATGTATTAATTAATCTTTTATCTAGATAAAATGGCTAGTTCAAAATTGTAAAAAATTCTGCACAATTAGTGGACATATTGGTGTACAAAATATAGTCTTTAAAATACCATTAATGATCTTAAAAATAAATACTTGCTACAAACAAATAATGGTTACATTAAGTCAACTGTAACTAAAGATATTGAATATGTTACCGTTTTCTTATCTTATTGTGTGACCTTGACAACCGCGGTTTGCTTTAAATAATAGAGAATTGTAAATGTGGCCACCGTCTGAAAATTGAATGCTCTGTTTCAATCAACGCAGGGCTAAATTAAGTAGTTACCTGATCAAATGTATCCGTCAAAAAGTAATCAGTCAACGTTCTCAAAAAGCGAACTTTGCTTGGAGTGGTAACTATAAAAGAAATAATAGACGGAGACTGTAAATAGTATATATATCCATATAAAATGGATGATTTTATAGATATACAATCCACTCTTCTTAACTCGAAGTCCAAAGGGCCAATTAATTACTTCGCATTCTCCACTTTTGACACTGAGAAACCAAGGTATCAAACTATCTGATTTAAGCATTGTTTGGTATCTCTATTTAAAACCACATTGAAATCATAGTAGGAAAAGAAGAAATTGCCCAGGTGGAGCAATTTCTCCTTTTCCTACAATGTTTTCTTCTTTGTCTGATAGCAACAATATCACTTTGAGTTGAGCAATGTTTTGCGATAACGGTTGAGGAGTTTACGTGAGTTGACTGTTTAAAAGCAAATTTAGAAGAAACATCCACCTGATTTTTTAATTAGTTCTTTGAGTTTGACATATGTTATAAATGATTTACTTCCAAAACCATCTATAAATGCAAAATTTCTTTTTACTGTTATGTATAATTATTTTTATAATAAGTATGCAAATATCTATTCATAAAACAAGACATTGTAACTAATGCTTATAGTGTTTGTTTTAAAACTTTAATTTAATGTATAGCTTCAGTTTTTGTTTTCTATCATCTGACGAAAAGAAAATCTTAATCTAAATATGTAGGTTACTGATCAGACTGAGGCAGTTAAGAAAATCAATTTAAATTTCTACTCTACCAATTTGCTTCTTAGAAACTTCTTCCTCCAACTGCCTTATCCTCAAGTTTTTCTTCTCTATCTCTTCCTTACACCTTTGTAATGTTTGTTGCGTTTCCTGAAGCTGTTGGAGTGCCTGGTCTCTCTCCTCGCGTAACTTGTCTTCGTCACTTGCAAGGAAATTTATAAATTTGTTTGACTCTGCCAAGTTATACGAGGCCGAGGGAGCTGGGTCTTCCCAGTTATAAAATGTAGAAGATGCATTTGCATCTGTCCAGTTATATGCAAATGTATCATTCATATAACCTGCTCCAGCATCAAACACATTTTTCACACCAACAGTTGGTTCAGTAATGGTGTTAGCCATTGGCTGCGGATGAGATGTGGGTAACTGTTGCAAAATCTGTTTACAGGCTTCTTTTGTGGCCTTTGCCCGATCAGTTGCAACTAGTTTCTTCTGGAAAAACAATTTTTAATAAGAAATATAATAGTAACACAACAGTTTAAGATGATACGAGTTCAAGTGAAATTTAAATCACTCATTTGTTAAAGCTGATTAAACAGGCAGCAGTTTTTCAATATGGAGATATTTTTCATAAACACCACCACCAAGGGAATATTCCTGTGATTCCTGGTGATCTAAACAAGAGTGCCACCGTGCGTCTTGCACCCAGGCTATTCATAAAATGTATGATACCCTGGGCAAATTGGCTAGCAAAACTTTGTAAAGCATGCACCACAATTTCCTATGTAACTACACTGTAATATTTGTATCGCATGAGGTTTATGTCATGCGGCCAATCAAGCGACTGCATTTCACCTCATAAATTATTAAGGAGTACGAGATTTTTAGGCATCATATAGTTTATGAATAGCCTGGGTACCAAGGATGAGTTAAGAGGTATAAGTTTTGTGACGACGACGCCAAGGGTATACCATTACCTTGCCTTTTTTTCTTTGAAAAACAGATGAGCTAAAAATTATTGCTCTCTCAGATATATAGCAAGAATAAATACCTTGTTGGAGGATGATGCCCCTTTGCCATCAATTGCTTTCCTTTCTGTCGCCTATTTTTCCACCTTCTTTGTTGACTTCTCTTTTTCCACCTTCTTTGTTGACTTCTCTTTTTCCACCTTCTTTGTCGACTTCTCTTTTTCAGCGATTGGGACTGAATAAAATATCAAACACCTCATCAAGCAAGAAGACATTCTCTACCAGAAAATAATGATATTTTTTGTTCTTAAAGGAAAAGATTACCCTTTTAATCACCAAATTCCAGTTTAACTCTCATTGAAATTGAACTAACAAAGAATTCAGATTTTTTTTACCTCTAAAACATAACTAGAACTATCACTGAAGATGATAAAAAATTACCCCCAAAACAGCACCTTGACCTACACCATAACTAAGTAAAAGGGCCATATAGAAGCTTCATGTAAAATTTTATTGAATTCCACCCAGTGGTTTGTAAGAAATAGGCCGGACAAAATATGGCTTCAAACCGACTGACACAGTGACTACTATATACCCCCTCTTCTTCGAAGGGAGTGTAATAAATATATTGTGCAGTCTTGATTCTTAAAAATCAGTTTTCTCAATAGTAAAGTCTTAACATAACCAGTTGTATGGTTCATCCATGATCTGTATTTGCATGGAGTAAAGAAACACAATACATTTTTGTGAGTGTGATTCAGACAGGCAGATTCAATTTTTATTTAAGTTACAGACTCACTGGAATTAATCAACAAAGTGCACTTTAATTACCCATTACAGTATTTTCATTCTCCTTATAAACTCCAATACCCATTTCTTTCAGTATGGCTTCAACATCAAGATCGGTCTTCATGAGACTGTCAAGCTTTACTGAAGACTCCTTCAAATCGTCTTTACATTCTGAAACAAAATAATACTTTATTGTTTAGTGAATAAATGATGACAGACACACTGTACAAATATCCAAATATTGGGGTATAGCTTATTAGGGTGATATATCAGCAGCAAAGCACACTGTCAGTCAGTAGTATATACATGTATAATTTCAGTATTTAAGTTTTAACATTAAGGGTTTCTAGTAGGAAATCTAATTAATTAAATTGTACAAATAGATATTTTTTATATTAAACATAATGCATATAGTAAGGCTACTGCCACATTTTCAAAATTTAATCTTTGCCCTTATAATAAATAGTATAACTTATATAGACGCTTTCTGCCTTTGCAGCAGATGACTTTTGAAAACAATCAATTTCTACTTTTGCCACAATGTTTGCAACTTGTTATCAATAATAATTACAAATGTAAATGAGATGTTTATCTTGGGGTCTACTAAGTTTGTGATCATAAGCATTAAAATAAACTACATTATCAAGTACTAAATAAATTCTTAGACATCGGGAATTAGCTAATACAAAGGCATGGGAGAAAAGGAGGAATATAATTACGTCAGGAACTAAGGTAGATGGACTATAGATCACGAAGTTGGAAGGTTCTACGATATATTATACTTTGAATTATAAATATAATGCAATTCTTGAATATACTGCAAGAAATTGAAAAATACTTTGGAAACAGGGGAATTTGCTAATTATGACTCAATTTTCCAAAAATCTGTATTTTGGTGTGGTACAAAGTATCCGAGAAAAGTACGAAATTGCAGTGGTACGAAGTCTCCAAACATCCGCTGAAACTTTGTGAGCTTTTCCATCATTAGACCACCCACTTCCATCTAGGCACATTGACTTGTCAAATTATATAATCTTCCCATTAGTCGATGTAAGAAGCGGTAGAAATTAATGAAAATGAATTATGATATCGGAGCAAACAGTCGGAACTTGCCTTTCACTTTAATGATGAAAGCGGGATATGTCTTCCCCTGAAACTTTGCGAAAACCTTCTCCCCTTCCTCATAATTCTCGGGATCTTTCCTGGGTTTTAAAATCGTTGTAGCATTTTGCATGCTCCAATTCCTCTCTCCATCGAACCAAAAAAGAAGACAATAACGCGATGCTTCCATTGTTGATGTTATGATATCTACCGACAAGACTGTATATTGCGCCAAATCTATCCAATTGGAATTGGTTCCTGCAAATGGCTGTGAGAAGCTGACTCTCGCGAGATTTTTTTTTATACATTTTTATAAACTTGCGATTTAATTCGGCTGTGAACTCGTGCAAAGAAAGATAAAAATATCAATTTTTATTATATATATGCTTTTCAAAATTTTCATTAAAAAAATTACGACATGAATGGAATTCCCCCGGGAATCCCCTTTTACGTAATATGCAGATTTTAGTTTCTCCAGCCGACGAAGATTTCCTGGAAGTGTTATGGTTTCATTTTGATTGCCCAACTATTGAAAGTCACGTGAATCTACGATATAGTGTTAAACAACGTAAACCTCTAGATCGAGTTCGGAGAAGGTATGTATATATTGTACAATAAGCTCGTATTATGAGGAGTTAGGAGAATATTCTACAAACTTAGGTCACGTGACCTAAAGTTCCAAGATGGCGACTCCTACATTTTATAAAATAAAGAGCAATTAAGCGAGTTATTTTATGGTAGATTGCTATGAATTTAATCTTTCGTAAAATATCTAGGTGTATTTTCCAGTCCCTCCTCATTTCGATGAGTAAAATGGGACTAAAATAGCTCTGCAAGTTGCAGGTGAAAACTATTTGAGAGGCATTTGGATTTTCGTACCCTCATATTTTCGAATATTTTTGTAGTTACGAAACTTGTATTCAGATTTGATCTTAGTGCTACAATGACGCCATTTGTACAATAGGCACGTTGGATTATTCAACTTTTTTTCCTATTAAAATCATAAATGTGCAAAATTATTTTCAAAGAGCATTGTATTTGTAACCTATAAGAAATGATTCTGAAATGTTTTTAGTGATGGAAAGTTATGTTTTATAGCAATTTGGCCAATTATTTCTAGTTCATTAATGACATTTTGTCAAAATAGGGGGACAATATTAACTACTTTTTGAAGGGTATCCATAGGTCTTCAGAACTAATAATATCAGATGAAAAAAAATTGTTTTGTTTATTGCAATAAATAATTTAGACATTGTCAGTTAGATATTAAAAATACTCATGTAATCTATTTTAATCTTCTAAGGGCAACAATGGCCTCCGGTCCGTCAGGAAGTGGGAGAATAAGTTATAAACAGTACAGTTCTGAAGATGCGAAAATTCCAAGAACAACATTAAGGAGAATGAAAAAACGACATGCTAATTTGAATGCATCAAAGGTTGCTGAAAGGTATGTATGAACACAAGTTTGGAGCTTTATCAAAGACCTAACATACTAGCACTTTACATCTCTTGCTATACCAACTTAATTCAGGCTGCTGTCTTGCAAACACTTAGTCTCAATATTTCGCCGTTACATATTGCATTGTAATAGGATGCGAACAGTCAAAATAAAAAATCGCATTCCTTGTACAGAAACCTGGACTAGCAAACACTCAACACTCCTTGTTCTTTTCTAAAATGTGAGACAAGATTTGTCGGTGTACAAATTTAATGTAATTGACTTCTCATTAAAGAGAAAATAATTATGACTTGTTTAATTAAATGTGAAATAACGAGTGATAAACCTGATCCAGCCGAGTCAGTATTTTCAGCTCACCTGAGTGAGCACAAAGTGCTCAAGGCGAGTGACTGTGCATGGTATGCGTTATCTATAACGTCAGTGTGTCAACTTCTTCTTTCTTTGAAAAATAAAATCTTCTTTGAAAGTATCAGGCCTTTTTCCAAATATTTTTTTAGAGATGCAGATTGCTCCTTGGGTGAACCTCTACAAGATTACTTGAAGGCATGTTGGTTGGAATAAGTTATTGTGATAGGGCATTTAAAGCATGACAATTCACACTGCATAATTCAGGTGATCAGTGAATGATGATGATGGCCCTCCTATTTTCAATGTTGAAGTTTTATCCTAGTTATTCAACAGTGCTCACATTTAGTTAACCCTTTCCCTCATAAAGACGCTTTCTGACACCTAGCTCTGCAGCAGACAACATTTTGAAAACATAGTGACTAAAGAATTTTTTTTTCAAAACAAGCAATTTCTCCTTTTGCCACAATGTTTTCCACTTTTAGTTTTAGTAGGGTAAATCTATTCAATTATAGGGATTTTCTATATTTTGACAAAATATGCTCAAAGTCGTCTGCTGCAGAATTGTCCTGGAGGCAAACAGTTAAAATCAGTTTAGACATTTTTCGTCTCTTTTTTTCAGGATACTAAGTACCAACTGATCATGATGATTTACCCTCTGAGAATGAAATTAACATTTCAGAAAATCTGGAAGTTGAAGGTATTGATATACTGTTAGCTAGTCTGTTTTTCGAAGAAAAAGATTCCAACTATAGTGATTCTCTTGCTCACATTGGTCTGATAACTCAAAAACCATTAACAATTTTCAACCAAAACCAGGTACACATGTTCCTAGGAACAAAACACATATCAACAACAAGTCAAAAAACTGTGGCTTTAACCCTTACGGAAATTTCTTATATGTGACATATATGAGAAAGTTATATGGCACATATATGTCCCTTATACTTGATTTCATATATGTCCCGTATATGGATTTTAGATGTAAATGAGATGCAAATGAGATGTAAGTGCCTTATAAAGCACATACATGTTCTAATAGTTATATGTCGCATATATGTCCCTTATAAGGGACATACATTGGTCTTATAAGAGACATATATGTCAACCACATATATGTCCCTTATAAGGGACATATATTGGTCTTATAAGAGACATATATGTCAACCACATATATGTCCCTTATAAGTCAGATATATGTCCCTTGTACAGATAAATTGCACACATTCAGATCTGTGATGACATTGTTGAAAAAGGAGGGATTGTTTGAAACAAGCAATTTCTCCTTTTGCAGCAATGTTTTAAAGATATTCAACTATTGGACAAATTATTGAAAAATATTTCACGCACAACAAATGGATAAATTGTCACTGAAAAATTCGCAAAAAAAGAAGGGGTAAGTAACATAATATTTTAATCAAATTTAACAGAAACATTTTCAATATCAAATAAAAACAACAATACAGCAAACAATGTCTTGTCCTTCTTCCCTTGCTTGTCCATGATCTCTTGCTTGGTCCATTATGCAAGTGATTGCCAACAAAAGTGTACGTAACAGGCTAACGGCTAGCATCTGAAATTTAAGAACATTTTGCTTTTAATCAAAATATCATTTGTTACCCTTTCCATTTGCAGATAACATTTGAAAACAGCCATTTCTCTTTTTTTCAAATTTCATTTTTCCAAAGACGTTTTCAGCAATTTGCTGCAGATTTATTTTGTGTGGGAAAGGGTTAACTGGAAAATAAAAATCAAATAAGTCCTTCTGTTACAGTGTAAAAATATAAAAATGTATCCTGCATTATCCGAAAATGGATATATCCGAGTACTACGCTAGTTCCGTAGTTATTCAAGTGAGCTCTCGCTTTTCCGTTTAGAAAAAAAACAGTAATCCCGTAAAAATATCGGATATTAAGAACAAAAAAACGTAAGATTATATAGGCTAGCATAGGTATTTTTCAACAAACACGCATCGAGGTGTTTAAAGTTAATCCAAAACAGTTTTTGTATTGTTGACATAAATGCAAATGGCGGCCATCAGCGAACCCGTGGCTGATACGGACTAGAATTGCTATATTGTCTTCAATTTTAGGCCGATTAAAAAATATATATATATCAAAATAAAGCTCAGATTATAAGGTTTAATTTGATTATGATCATAAATACACAAACCTGGTAGTTATGATGATATCACCGAAGCTGCACAGCAAAGTTTATAGTGTTGTAACCGGATGTTAAAATCGTAACCGTTTTGAACCGTTTTGAATTGGTAACGGTTTGAAATCGGTGTCAATGTGCCCGTTATAAACACACATTCGTAAGCGTTACAATTTAATCAACTGAAATATCACCATCTTAACATTTGTAGCAAGTAAAACTAAAAAATTACTAAAGATATAAAGATAATACAGATAGTTTAGACTGTAAGTTTAAAACATTGTTCTGTTGCAAATGGATAACATATAGTCAATGTAAGCTTGCCTTTTGGCAAACTGATTCTTTGGTTTAGGTTAAGAAATCACAATTTTTGTGACTTTTTAAAAAGTCATTATTCAAAATAGAATCTACATAGACATTTCAGTTGGTCATTGTATCTCTATAAGTTTAAATTAACTTAAATTAGCATGTAGTCAAGATATTGCCAAGATTGTAAATGAAAATATATATTTTTTTTTTATTTTTTTTGTGTTATTTGTTTTATTTTCTAAAAGACAATCATTTTGATACCCATATTGCAATATAAAAATATAATTTATGTGGAGTTTCATATTTTGTAAAAAAAGTTGATATGTGTGGACTTAGACTTTTCTGAAACATCAGACACTGCAAATTCTAAGTTCTCACTTATATGTGGAATATCATGCCATTTCAAGTTGATACTGTCTCAACTAATGACTGCCATATACGCAACATATATGTATTGGTGTTCTTATAACTCACCTATAAGGGACTTATATGGGACATATATGTGAAGTAGAGCCATACTTATATTTGCCCTATACATATAACTCACATAGTCAGCTTTTCATGAGACTTATATGTCCCATATATGTCTCTTATAAGGCACCTATAAGGGACATATAAGCTGCATATATGTTTGTGCTTTTAGATTCCGTAAGGGAATAGTTGTCAATAATGCCCCTTTTCACTTAGAAAAAAACAATCAAGCATTGGCGCTTGCTCTGCTGTGCTCTTTTGTATGAATACATTAAAGCTGTATTATTTAGTATTTATCCTGATATATTGAAAATATAAAGTCATCTTTTCATGCTAGACAGCCTCCAGATACAGAATACAGATTTAATTGAAGTGTGTATTCCAGTATGAAACAACAATAAAGATTTAACTATTGACCAAATTACCTGAGCTATGCATGGCTTGTGATATAAAACCTTTAATAAAAGTACTATCTCTAGTCAAAAATTTTGACACTGGCTTTGGACATTTATCATGATTCATATTTGGTACTTTATCATCTCAAAAGAGACTTGTATACCATTTGTTGTAAAACACATTCAATATTGTGCAGAAGTCATAAATGCTTGCAGAAGATGAAAAGAGTTGACTACTTTTTCAGATGAAGTTTCACAAGGAGTAGAAGACACTGATTATGAAGACGGCCGTTATCTTTTTAACGAGATAGAGGATGAGGAGGAGGAGGAGGAAGAGCCTTTTGGTCAACCACAAGGAGAACAGCCTCTATATGAAGGAGCAGCACTCAATCTTAATCAAAGCATGATTTTGATCATGACTTTTATACTGAAACATGGTTTGAGTGGGCTTTGTCTTGCTGATCTTCTTACTTTGATTTCATTACATTGTATGACACCAAACATTTGTAGGACATCCTTATACTTATTTAGAAAATACTTTGTGGATATAAAAATGCCTCTGGTGTTCCATAAATACTGCAGTAACTGCCTGCACAACTTGCAAGGAGATGTTAATCTGTGTCCTTTATGCAAAGTAGACTTAACTAAATCAAAATCAGTATCATATTTTGTTGAAATACCAATGGCCAACCAACTTAAAAAAATGTTCTGTCGTGAAAACTTCCACACTGACATATGTCATAGATTTCTTCGTACGAACAAAATACGCGACAATATTGAAGATATATATGATGGACATATGTATAAAAATCAAAGTATGCCTGGAAAGATTTTGTCATTTCCCAACAACATTTCACTTATGTGGTATACTGACGGTGTAGCTTTATTCAAGTCTTCCAAATTTAGCATATGGCCTTTGTTTTTTTCAATTAATGAATTGCCCTACAACAAAAGATTTAAAATGGAAAACCTTCTTTTTGGCGGTTTATGGTTTGGTGATGTCAAACCTCCAATGGAAATGTTTTTAAAACCTTTTTGTTAAACACTGGAGACTATGAGAACCGAAGGAGTAGAGGTTGACTGCAAGCATCATGTAATGACAGTCATTGTTAAAGTTCTGCTCCTTTGTGGAACATGCGACTTACCAGCAAGAAGTCTAGTTTTTAACATGAACCAATTCAATGGAAAAAATAGTTGTTTAAGATGCAAGCAGGAGGGAAATGTTGTTAAAGCTGGGAAAGGGCATACCCGTGTGTTTCCATTTAAAATTGACAATCCTTATGGACCAAGTAGAACTCATACTGAAACAGTTGCAAATGCAAGAGATGCAGTAGCTTCTGGCGAGATAATTTGTGGTATAAAGGGACCAACATGGATTTCACATGTTCAGCCAGACATCATTCATGGAACAGCTGTGGATTACATGCATTGTGTGCTTCTAGGAATTGTGAGAAGGCTATTAAAATTGTGGTTTTCAACACAAAATTCATCAGAAAGATTCTCATTTAGTAAGTTTGGGGACAAAGTGGATAAAAGGCTCATGAGTATAAAGCCGCCAAACTT
The DNA here is from genome assembly GCA_031761405.1 of Serripes groenlandicus. NCBI lineage: Eukaryota > Metazoa > Mollusca > Bivalvia > Cardiida > Cardiidae > Serripes > Serripes groenlandicus. Next base: position 5,887 of record JASEVX010000432.1, on the reverse strand, counting down.
TATAAGTCGTATACCTAGAAGCCTAAAAGAGCATTCATCATATTGGAAGGCTAATGAATGTCGTGCCTGGCTTCTATGCTATTCTATCCCAGTGTTGTATGGAATACTTTCAGAAGAGTATTTCCAACATTATATGCTATTTGTTGAAGCTATATTTCTTTTGAGCTGTGAATCAATCAGTCAATCGATGTTGGATAAAAGTACTGCTTTACTGACATATTTTGTTTCTCTGTATGAAGTTTATTATGGAGAAAGGCACATGTCAGCTAACTTACACCAGGTTCTGCACCTTCCCGAAGTTGTTCGAGACCTTGGACCATTATGGGTCTATAGCTGCTTTTCATTTGAGGATATAAATGGGCAATTGGTAAAATTGTTTCATGGGACACAGCATCCACAAATACAAATAAGCACTGCTGTATCAACCATATTGCAAATGCCAGAGATAGGCGAGAAATTTGATCCAAACAGTGCAGCAGGACAATTTCATGCACGGTTAAAGAAATCGAACGCAGTGCCAAAGTGTAAAATGACATTTGAAGGATATGGTATTATTGGCAAAAGAGTAGTTAGAAAGCTTTCCAATGAACAACAGGTTTTGTTGACATCAATTATTGATGCAGAACCATTGGACATTTTGGTGTTTTATAGAATGTACAAAGATGGAAAAACTTACCAATCGTTGCAGTATTCTGCAGTCGAAGGAAGGAATTCCTATACAGTGATTTACTTTGACGATGTTATGGCGCAAAAATATGGACATGTTGAGAAATATTTAGAAGTGCACTGTACATGTTTTAGAGACTGTATTCAGAAATGTGACTGTCCTCCAAAATACTTTGCAGTAGTTAAAGAACTTGTGATGAGTGAACAAGTTCTACAAAATGGTTATCTTGATGATACTCTTGAAAGCATAATAATAGTAAATCCTTCATATTCTAAATACTCTATAATTCCAATTGCAAATATAATCAATCTTTGTGTGTATGTGAGGCTTCTTGATTGTGAGAACACAGCCTTTGTTTGCAAGCCTCCGAATTCTCTTGAGAATGACTAAGTAACTTGCACTATACATTTTAAATAACACATTTTTCTTTAATGTGACCAAGATTTGATTTTATTTTCACAGAAACCTTTCTCATACTAAATGTGTTTAAAATTTATAGTTTCACTTCAAACAATATTCAAAAAGTTTGTCTTTGGTTCTATTTTAAATAATATGATATGACCGGTTACTGTATATAATTAGTATTAAAACAGCATTTGTTGATTAATGTAATTCTGTTTTATTACTTTTTTAGGAATATAAATACAAGAACAAAGCAGAATACCGCATCAACACCTACAGGAATCACAACAGAACAGCAACTAGATGACCTTTATATCAGCCCATCATATTCATCATCCACATTAACAGTATGCCAGGAAGCGGGGAGAATCAACACCAAAAGATAAATAATAAGAATTTACTTAATATTCAAACAAAGGACAATGACGAAACAAATCGACTCTTTTTATAGCTGAATATTGCAATTATATTGTATTTCTCACTTTTCATAATAATATTGTTTTGCATAGCAACAAGAACAATAGAGACCACGTGACAAGAAAGCCAACAACTTTTTACTTTAACAACTGAAATTTTATTTTATTTTATGTGTGTATCATGATGAAGGGAGATTAAATACTCATAACTAGTACGGTACCTGTAGTTATTCACTTGCATCCTTTTATTTATTATCAGTTTTTTAGGAATTATCAATCAATGTCTTGATATTCTTCTGCTTAAAATTATTAAATAGGGAATATAATGGATATCTATTTAAGCAGCACAATCGATAATATTATTATACCTGTCTAATTTTAATAGCAGTTTTTGCTACCAAGGAAATTTTTAGTTCAAAGTTGCATTTTTTCAATTTGTGCTCCAAGCTAATATAAGCTTGTATAAGCTCGTATAATTAACAAGCTCGCACGAGCAAACTCTTGACAAAACCTTGCGCGATCTCTTACGAGCTACTAAGCTGTCTCGTCTGAGAAAATTTAGATTGTGCGAGCTCGCACAATCTTATTGAGAGAACGTATTTTCATAAGGGCCATGGGGCCTCTACTTTTAGACAAGAAGATTTTTAAAGTTGTTTCTCTATATGAGTCTATGTGAAACAATAGACCCCAGGGAAGGGGTAATTTTTAACCCCAGGGCTATAATTTGAACGATCTTGGTAGAGGTTTACTAGATGATGCTACATACCAAATATCAAAGGCATGGGCATTCTACTTTTAGACAAGAAGATTTTTAAAGTTTTTCCCCTATATGAGTCTATGTTAAACAAGTGACCCCGGGGAGGGGTCATTTTTGACCCCAGGGCTATAATTTGAACAATCTTGGTAGAGGTTCACTAGATGATGCTACATACCAAATATCAAAGGTATGGGCCTTCTACTCTCAGACAAGAAGATTTTTAAGTTTTTGTTAATTTCCCCTTTGTTGTTGCAGTGGCAGCCAAAGGAACATTCCTGTAAAATTATTTTGAGTTTGGTTAATTGGTGTAGGAGGAGAAGTTGTTTGTAGGAAAATGTGAACGGACGGACGACTACGGACGGTGAGCGATCACAAAAGCTCACCTTGCACTTCGTGCATTGGTGAGCTAAAAAGCTGAGTTGAACAAACAAGAGGCCCATGAGGGCCCATGCTCTACTGGTATGGTTCTTTGGTCATTTTCAATCCAGAGCATGTATGTATGGTGAAGATCGGATAGTAAATGGAGGCTCTTTTGTGTTCACAAGCTGTATTATAGCAATTTTTACAATTTCATGGACCATGCATAATCCAGTCTTGCATGGACGGATCTGGCTGATTTTCAAAAGGAACCAATCTCTCATCAATATTTAACTACTATCTAAGTTTGGTGAAGATCAGATAGTAAATGGAGCCTCTATTTTGTTCACATGCTCAATTATAGCAATTTGGATAATTTCAAGGGCCATAATCCAGTCTTGCATGGGCGGATCTGGCTGGTTTTCGAAAGGAACCGAGCTCTCATGGATATCTAACTACTGTATAAGTTTGGTTGAGATACAATCAAAAGTGAAGACTGTATCGTGTTAACAAGCTCTTTTATAGCAATTTTGACCATTTCAAGGGCCATAATCCAGTCATGCATGGGCGGATCTGGCTGGTTTTCGAAAGGAAATGAGCTCTCATGGATATCTAACTACTGTATAAGTTTGGTTGAGATACAATCAAAAGTGAAGATTGTATCGTGTAAACAAGCTCTTTTATAGCAATTTTGACCACTTCAAGGGCCATAATCCAGTCATGCATGGGCAGATCTGGCTGGTTTTCGAAAGGAACCGAGCTCTCATAGATATCTAACTACTGTATAAGTTTGGTTGAGATATAATCAAAAGTAAAGACTGTATCGTGTTAACAAGCTCTTTTATAGCAATTTTGACCACTTCAAGGGCCATAATCCAGTCATATATGGGCGGATCTGGCTGGTTTTCGAAAGGAACCGAGCTCTCATGGATATCTAACTACTGTATAAGTTTGGTTGAGATATAATCAAAAGTGAAGACTATAGTGTTAACAAGCTCTTTTATAGCAATTTTGACCACTTCAAGGGCCATAATCCAGTCATACATGGGCGGATCTGGCTGGTTTTCGAAAGGAACCGAGCTCTCATGGATATCTAACTACTGTATAAGTTTAGTTGAGATACACTCAAAAGTGAAGACTGTATCGTGTTAACAAGAAATTGTTTACGGACGCACGCACGCACGGACGACGGACAAATCGCCACGACATAAGCCCTTCTGGCCTTTGGCCAGTAGAGCTAAAAACCTTAACCGGACAACCACGCCGCAGCCGCCAGGGTCATGACAATAGCTCTCGTTTTTCAAAAGTCGAGCTAAAAATGGAGAAAATGTTGAAATGGTTGGAAAAGTCTTGTATTTCATATTATTACACAAATGATGATTTGTCTAGCTGGACTTGCAATCATCAATGAACTAAAATGTAACAAGAGTACCCGCAAACGGTACATAATACGCCCGTCAAGAACTTCTTTGTAAGTTTCCTCTTTGTTTTGATATATTGTTTGTTTGTAAAAGTTAATAAAGTCGTTCAGGAAATCCGAGGAAATGTGAACTTGATCTGTGACACATGATTACAAAGCCATATACAAAATTTCAGCTCAATACATCAAAGCATGTAGAAAACAAGAGCTGTCGGAGGACAGCGCGCTCGACTACATGCTGCTTATTCACATAAAGCACTATTTCATTATATTGCACTTAAGTACTATTAAATCATATTATATACTCTATATGTAAAAGCAACTGAATAGATATACATACATTTAAATATAATTTAAAAATAAAATTTCTTAAGTCAATCAAGGGCCATTTACTCCATATTTAGGATACAAGTTAGTTATCTAACCTAATTGTACGATGGTCCTTAACAAATATGTGAAGTATGAAGTGATTTGAATGATGTAACTTTAACGTTGAGCTAAACGCAAATGTTAAAACTGACCGAGTCCAAAATTAGCAAAACCTTAAAACAAGAGAGCATGATGGCCCTTGAATCGCTCACCTTTTTTTTCACTTTAGCTATATAAGCCCCGCCCCCTGGCAGCCATAGTTTCCGACCAATCAACTTAGCTTGAAGGAATCTGATAGAGGGTCAACCCTAGGAACATTTCTACAAAATTATTTGAAAATAGGACAGATACTTTTGGAGGAGAAGATTTTTAAGTTTTCACTAGCCATATAATGCAAAATAGCCCTGCCCACTGGCGGCCATGTTTTTTGACCAATCAACATGGCTTAAAGGAATCTGATAGAGGATCACCCAAGGAACATTTCTACAAAATTATTTGAAAATCGGCCTGACACTTCTGGTGGAGAAGATTTTTTAAGTTGCACTATAGCCATATAAGGCAAAATAGCCGCCCCCCCCCCCCCCCCCCCCTGGCGGCCATGTTTTTTGACCAATCAACATGGCTTGAAGGAATCTGATAGAGGGTCACCCAAGGAACATTTCTACAAAATTATTTGAAAATCAGCCTGACACTTTCAGAGAAGAAGATTTTTTAAGTTTTCACTATAGCCATAAGGCAAAATAGCCCCGCCCCCCACCTGGCGGCCATGTTTTTCGACCAATCAACACGGCTTGAAGGAATCTGATAGAGGGTCATCCAAGAACATTTCTACAAAATTATTTGAAAATCTGCCAAGCAGTTTGGGAGATGAAGAATTTTGAAGTTTTTTCGTTTCGTTGCCATGGAAACCAGAATTTTGCATGGATCCCAAAAATTTGAAGGAATTCTGGTGAGGATATTGAGAGGATCCTTCTGTGAAGTTTCATTCAATTGACCCACTGGTTACTGAGGAGAGAAGTTGACGCACGACCGGACACCGGACAAAAGGCGATCACAATAAACTCGCCTTGAGCAAAGCTCAGGTGAGCTCAAAAGGTTTTCTCTAATGTTTGACACCATGCAAAACCCGTTTGATATGTTGAAGAATTATATTTGATAAATAAATGATCACAATTAGAAAGAAATGTAACCAAAAATTAAGAATTTATCTAAAATTCTCAAAATCAACAAAAATCATGTTTTTTACCCCCTAAAAGTCACACTCAGCATCTTCAACATACAATGTGAAGAAAGGTATTACATGTAATAATATTCCAAAGATGGAAGCCCTAACACAAGTACTTATTTAGAACAAGAGGCCAAGAGGGCCAGTATCGCTCCACGGCCATAAGCAAAAATCAAATCTCCAACAGCCCTGCCCCCTAGTGGCCATATTTTTTACCAACCACCATGGCTTAAAGGAATCTTGTAGAGTGTCACCAAAGGAATGTTTCTGCAAA